>JAOUWY010000047.1:10114973-10127248 GCA_025728095.1 Prietella phreatophila | reverse complement strand
CTCAAAAAAAATAAAGGGAACACTTAAACTACGCAATGTAACTCCAAGTGTTCCCTTTATTTTTTTGAGCAGTATATATTTGACTGTTATAAAGGACTGACAATGGAGACTCCTTCCAAAAATCTCCTCACCAAAAACTTCACCATAATAACTTAATGAAAAATTTATTTATGGTTACATTCGTGTATTATGCCATTTTTAAGATGGCATATATATTTCTCTTTAGTTTAGATTTATGTTCTATGTATGTTTTGTTCTTTGTGTTCATGCCTATCATGCTGATTGAGCTAGTTTTATTTAAGGAATGTGACTGAGTTTATTTGGTGTATTTATTGTTCCATGGAGCTTCTTTTATCTGTAGTCTGATAATTACAGTGTTTACTATTCATAGGTGATCGTTAGGTAGCGCATCAAGGTAAACTGATTACCCCCTAAATATATTTTACCTCTATCTTCTGAGAAAACACCGGGTCACTCTCCAATTTGGCAGTGACATGAATAATAAGCTCAAGTCAGGGTTAGAGTTAGGTCATTCAATCGCTGTTTCATGTTGGGTGCTCAGCTGCTTCAGCTGCCTCGAGCTGTTTATAACTGAGCTTGAGCAATTAGTAAGGCACTGTGCTGCTTGCTGTCCTTTTTTATGAAGAGCTGAAAACATCAACCTAAAAACAGTTACTGATATCTTTTGCATTTTGTTGTTCTATCAGCATTTTTACTGTTGTGTAAAACCAACAAACGTTTATATGTAGAATTTCAACTTGACTATGTCATTGATGAGAGTGCTACATGATTCTACCTATGTGACAAATCAACTCTGCCTCGGATTTGCATACATTGTGCTAGAATAACCTTGGTAAGAATACAATCAGAAGGTATTGTTATTATTATCTGAGACATAAATATTTTTTTTAATTGAAGCAATCTGCATAAGTCATGTGTCCAGGAATTATATGGAAAACTGAATTCTAGTGGAAGAACAAAAGCTAAATAAATGTCTTGATGGAAGCCCAATAATGTGTTACTCTATGTGAATGAATACTCTGTTAAAATTACAATTATTAATATTATCAGTAGACTGCACAGAGGTGCAGTGAGTAGCTTTGCTGCCTCACAGCTCCAGAGCCCACAGTTAAATCCTGAGCTGTATATGTGGAGTTCCACATGTTTCCTGTGTCTGTGTAGGTTTCCTTCATGTTCTCAGATTTCCTGCAACAGTAAAAAAAAAAAAAAAAAGTAATTAAGGGGATTGGCTAAATTTGTGTGTGTTCCTGCCTTGTCACAAGTGTTATTGGGCTAGACTTCTGAGCTGCCATGACCCTGGCAAGGCTATAGCGGTTACTGAAGCTCCATGTTCCTGGAGTGACTGTGTGGCGGTGAGGTAACAAGCCACAGTATAGTCAGGGGATAAGACATCTTAAATTAAATCAAATAATTTTAATCTTTATTGTTACTAATATCAACTCAATATCTATTGTAATAACTGCTAAATTATGTACAGGATTAAAACAAAGCACCCCACATCTCAAGTATACAGTGCCTTGCATAAGCTTGCATTCTGTGACAAAGTTCGGGAAAAGTGTAAATCAAAGTTTGGGCATTAGTTTTTTGAACATCCCACAGAGTACCACTATTAAAAAATGGAAAGAATATGGCACAAATGTTACTCTGCCTAGCATAAGCCATACAACTTACTGCATAAGGAGGACATTAATTAATTCAGAGAAGCCATCAAAAGGTCAAGGATAACTCTGAATCTGAAGAGATTCCACAGTTCAGAAGAGATAAACCATGCACACCCATAGGACACCAGGACTGCTATAGAATAGTCAATCCACAAAGCTGGCATTTAGGAAGTGACAAGAAGAAAGCCATTGTTGAAGAAAAACACTTATGAAATCCCATTTGGAGACTCTGTAAACATGCAGGAAAAGGTTCTCTGGTCTGAAGACATCATAATTTAGTTATTTGGCCTTGGCATAAAGCACTACTTTCAGTGTAAATGCAAAGCTGTTTATCACTCTGAGAATACCATTGTCACAGTAAGGCATGGTGGTGGTAGTATCATCAGGATGCTTTTTTATGAGTAAGAACTGGGATATTGGTTAGACAAGAGTGCAAAAAAGTTTGAAGCCAAATACAGGGCAATAAAAGAAGAAAACATGTTCCAGTCTGCAACAGACTAAAGATTTTGATGGAGGTTCACCTTCCAACAGTACAATGAACCTGAGCATACTGCCAAAGCTACGTTAAAGTGGTTCATAGAAAAAAAAAACTGAATATTTTGGAATGTCCCAGTGAAAACCCAGACCTCAATCTGTTGAGAACCAATGGTCTCCAACCAATTTGCCAGAGCCTGAGCAATTTTGCTAATAAGAATGGCCAAAAATATCTGTATCTCAATGTGCAAAGCTGATGGCAACATTTCCCAGATGTATCCTGTAACCTGCAGCTGTAACTGCAGGCAAAGGTGGTTATTTACTCAAGGGGTGAATATGCATGCAATTAATAAATGTCCACTTTTGTTTAATTAGCCTTTATTTGACAATAGCAACGGTCACGTTGAAACCTGACATGAACTATAACTATGACTGACTATGACTATCTATCGTAAGGAATCTAATCTATCTATTATAATATTCCGTCCTGTGTGCTGGGAATGCGCGCAGTATATATACAAACATAATCAGCATTGTAATGGCTGACGGCTGAGGGCAATTCAGATACACATCAAACAATAGCCAGTGACAGAACAGGGAGGAGACATAACAAATCATAACAAATGCACGTGTCCAAATGTCATGATTGTCAACAACGAAAAGCAGGTGCTCGACTCACCTTTTCAGATCTGTGCAAAACACTGCATTATTTTCTGTACTGTATGTTTTATTTGTTGTGCTTTTTTTTATTTACAATTTATTGAGGTGTTTTTATGTGTGTTGTGTTGATTTAGTCTTCTGTATGTTATGCTGAGCTAAACCGATAGCTATGCAAGGCTCTGACTGATATGCTAATAGACATATTGAAACCTGAGACAAAACTTAAAACCCAAAGTGAGATACACTGACGTGCACATGAGTACAGTATATGATTGAGGGGATGGTGTCAGGAAGAGACACTGATTAGTAAATGAGTTCAGATTGCAGTGTCATTTCAGTGGGCAGTTGTATGATGAGTAGAGAGACAGAGAGAAAAGGGGAGGGAAAGGACAGAATACTCAGAACTGGCCCTTCCAACTAGATAGAGTTTGGACTTTGTTCATTTGTCTCTGAGAACAATGATGAGTATGAGGAAAAGGTGTTACTTGCCTGAACATAAATTAACTTTGGCAGCAGAAATTCCTCCATTTGTATCACTGAATGGGGTATTTGTGATGTCTCAATCTTGAAACTGTTTCGTGTCCTTGTACCGCTTTTTCCCAAAAGCATACTTAGATTCTGAACAGCTGCACATTCATTAGGATACTACAAACTCCAAGAGGTCACAGTTCCACTTTATCAAGTACACTTTGGGTTTGACTATGATTACAGTAGCTCTTCAGCGGTAACCCTGGAGTCTCTGATGTCTGCCAAAAAAAGTATTTTAACCCTTAAAGACATGCCTTGGGTTTTTAGTGACCTGGGGCATCATCCAGTATGTATTTAAATATTAAAGCTGAACTGCTAAGTAGTGTCAGTAATGTGTGTTGAAAAGTAGCTTATGATGTTGTCTCATTGTGGTTTCATTGGAGTATTTTGGAGTTAGTATAAGTATAATTTAATATATAACACTCATATAAGCCATAAATTTAATTATGACTTCATTCATTCATTGCAATTTCATGGACTGTCTCTCCTTTTCACTTCCTGGTGGATAACAAGAGGAACTAAGAGAATATTGGGCTTTTTCTTTTCTTTTTCATTGTTCAACTTCAGCAACCATCATATGCATATGTACAAATACTCATGCATACCTAATAAATACACACACCGTGTCAATAAAAACTACGAGACCTCTTATTGAGATTGACAGATATGTACCTCTTAACTCATTAAATCCTTTCTCTCGGCCCTCTTCTCCTCTCTCTATTACCACACATGGGGTCACAGCAGGGCCTTTAATTAAGCACACAATTAGCTGAGAGAGGTGAGCAAGCAGACGGAGAGAAGGATAGAGAGGTAATGATGTCGCAGTGTGATTCAATGCTTGGAGTTTGCAGAAGGAAAAACTATAATAGAAGTTAAATTAAATATAATGTAAATTTACATACATAAATACATATGTACATACAAACATGATACAGTGCATGTATATATACATGCATGCATAGATAGAAGCCACAGCTCACGGCCCATGCCAGATTTCTTCAGTGTTGTCACATGAAAAGATATAATCAAATATTTACAAAAATGTGAGGGGTATACTCACTTTTGTGAAATACTGTGTGTGTGTGTGTGTGTGTGTGTGTGTGTGTGTGTGTTTGTGTAGGGAAAAATTTAGCTTTTCCTTATGTTAGATTGAGCTCAAAACATGGAAATGTGCAAACTTAATATTTCAACAGTGAATCAACTATTTGTCCACCGATGAGTTGATCTTAATGTATCTTCTTAAGTCTGGCTAGGATATTAATCTCTTGTCCACTGGTAATAATATCCTGATGCTAAACACGAATTATGAGCACAGTAACAAGATCAGACTTACGACAATAAATCATAAATATAGACAACAGACACTTGCTATTAAAAACTCTAATACACAGAAGCTAAACTAACACATAAGCATACACACACACACATATACACACACAAACAAATACACTGAATGGCTCTCTAGTTTTGACACCATACGCTGTTCTTAGACCTTGACCTGAACGAACCATCAAACATTTGTTTAATTCTCGCTCCTTTTTAGAAGGTCTCTTAAAAAACACCAGCTTCGACTGAAACCTGGGGGTGCTTACTTGCGTTTCTGGTTGGTGGGGATTAATCAGAGCTTTGATTGCTTTTGAGCGGCATCTAGGAAGACCAATCGGAGTGGTGAATGGAGTGGAGTTTCGTAGGCGGCCTGCCTGAGAAGCTTGCCGGTGGTCCTCCTGGATCTTTCCCGAATAGAGTTAGGAAGCTTGACAGGAACCAGCTCACGCAGACGTTGATTGTGGAGTACTCTTGCAGATGTTAGTTGGAAAGAGAATTCCTGAAGATGTCAATTGGAGAACTTCTGCAGCTATTGTTAGTTGATGTGGATTCCCCGAAGATGTTGATTCGGGAGAACTCTCCGAAAGTGTTGGTTTAAGAGAACTCATTATTTCCATTGTGTCCAAGGGTTTTAACTCTTCCTAGCTGGGTGGAAACCGAAAGGTTTTGCTCCAATCAGCATGAACTTGGGGTGGGGTGTAGCTACATTCTTTGCCCATGATTTTACTCAGTCCACTGTCTTTATGGTCGCATAATTTCATGCCTTCTCTTTTCTTCTTCTTCTTTTAGAGTGTGGATCAAACATTTTGTCCCAGCTGTTGGTACCTGTACCAAGCAACGTTCTACTCGATTTTCCTTATTCTCATCTTTCAGGAAATCACTCAAAAAACACACACATACCAAATAAAACATATATTGGCTGCTGTTAACACATTACTAATACTTAATCACTTACCTATATCCATAATCAATCATACTCATGCATGTTAAACAATCAAATCTATGGGATTCAGGGTGGCTGTGCTGACCCTGTAGAATCTTCCATGACTTCTTCTGCAACTAAGCCTTGGTGGAATTTGTGGTACCCTTGCGATCATTGTCCTGTTGGAAGGTCCAATGAAGCCCAACCTTCAGCTTCCTCACAGAGGGAATGACTTTTTCTCCAAGAATTTCCTGATACTTCAGTGAATCCATCTTGCCTTCTACACACTTCCAGTGCCAGAGGACGGAAAGCAGCCCAGAGAATCACCGAGCCGCTACCAGGCTTGACTGTGGACAGAAAGAGTTCTTTCTTCATTCTTATTACTCCAGACATACTGCTGATCCATCATGCTGAAAAGTTCCGGTTTTGTTTCATCGCTCCACAGAACAGAATCCCCAATCTTCTGTGGCTTTTTTATATAATTTTGAGCTGACTTTTCTTGTGCTTTTGGGTCAGTAGTGATGTACGTCTTGGATTTCTGGCATCGAAATATTCTGCATTTAGTATGAGCCTTACTGTGCTCACTCAAACCACAATGCCTGTTGCCAGCAAGTCTTGCTGCAGGTATTTTGCAGTCACTCGAGGGTTTTTCACAACCTGCTTTAGCAGAAATCTGGTTGCAGCCATTGATAGCTTCCTTTCTCTGTCCCATCGAGGATTTCATGGATTTTCTTCCCCTGGCCAGTTCAGGTATTTCATGTGTTCCCGCTGAAGCACACCTGGTGCAAATAATGAAGACCTTAGTTGCATCGTGTGCTTAAGACAACACCTGTTTTGCATATTTGTGTTCTTGTGAGGGATTCTATTCAGGGGGTCGAATAATTTTTAAACTGTAGAAATCATTCTTAAGTTGCATTTTCAGTTGAATTTGGGGAAACCACTTGAAACATCAATTGTATTGAACTATTTTAATTACTTTTGTTTGATTTGTTTGTTGCAAACAGCTGAAAGTTTGTAAATTTTGACAATAAACCTGATTTGCAATGGGGGTTGCAACTGTGTGTACATACAGTGGGGGAAATAAATATTGAATGTTTTTTCAGTGGATATATTTCAATGATGTTATTCACATGAAATTTTCATCAGACATAAGTATTAACCCAAGAAATCTGCAAATATATTAGGAATTCACAACATTAAAGTCCATAAATAAAGTTATGTGTAATAAAGTAGAATGACACAAGAAAAAAGTATTGAATACGTTAAGAAAAAGCAGTTCCCCAAGGCAAGGTAATTATACCTCCTATCTGTGCAAATTAATATGTGCTAGTTTAGTAAATTGATGATCTATAAAAAGGTTTTTCATTACCAAGGTGTCACACAAGAAACATCTCATGATGGTTAAAAGCAAAGAGCACTCCTAAGACCTTATTGTTGCGAAACATACTGATGGAATCAAATGCAGATGTATTTAAAAACTTCCAGCAAATCTTCCAGTAAGCAGCATTGGGGCCACTATCTGCAAGTGGAAGCAACATCACACAAAAAATGGTATCAGCATCAGTCAAAAACAAACACATTTTCAGTGCAAAGGCAACAGAGGTATCCATCCAGTTGTCATTAAAAATTATTAGACCAGTTTTTAATAACTTTTGATTACATTAGTTATTTTTATATTTAGTATTTGGAGCTGAAGGAGAAATACACCAACATTGAAACAAAAAAAAAAAGAGCAGTGCCTGCAAATGAGCACTAATGCTGAACTAATGCTGTTCAATAGACCTTATGCTGAAATCAATTTCACCCAGCTATTGATTGGTGATCTATCACTGGTCATGGAAAGCAGAGAGAAGGCATCAGACAAAATACATGCCTTACATGAGAGAAGGAGTTCAGAGGACAACCATAGCGAAGACACTCCATAAAGCTGGACTGAATGGAAGAGTGTTGAGGCGAGACAAAAAGGGATTACAAGATTGTCAAAAAGGCATATTGGAGACTCAGCATGTGGGAAAAGGTTCTCTGGTCTGATAATATCTGAACTATGCCTGCAAACTATACCTGAGAACACCATCCCACAATGAAGCATGATGGTGGTAGCATTGTGATTTTGGAATGATTCTCATCAGCAAGTTTTTACTCTATTCTCTGTTAAACTGTTGTTGAGTTGTCTGTCTTGTCTATTCTTTATTTGAAGCATTTTAGTGGTTTAGGACTCCCTTAATGTTACTAAAAGGTTGAGAGATTCATAGTCATTTAAGATTTGATCAGTGTTGAGATTGACACTGCTGATACAGCAGCTGAATTAGACATATCAGTCCTGAGAGCCCTACTCCTTAGCACCATTATTAATATTGCTTTAATGATCTTGAGTAACACCCACATAATTCTGTAGGCAGTGAGTATATACAGCCAGATTAAGAAATCCAGCAGTGCAAACACCAGATGCAACATTTGATGTAATTTAGCATTTTGCAAAGATGGGATCTTAATGGTTAATGTTAAGCACGGCATAAAGGCTTTCCATGAATCAAAATTTGAACCAGAGTGCACAGAAAGAGGACACAGCAAGAATGTGTTAGCTGCTTGTCTCAGAGTTCATGTGTAGGAGTAATAATCCTTGACACATTTTGAAATCTCTGAGCAATGGATATTGTCAACTGAAGTATTTTCTAAGAAGACGTAATTGCAAGAAAAAAAAAATATTGCTTCTAGTTGTATGACTGTGAGTGTAAGTCTCTGGCAACTTCATTTTGCTGAGAAAATTCACCGAGATGTCTTTAAACATCAAGAAAAATCGAATTGCTTTCAGGAGTGAGTGCAGAGGAGGCTTCTTTTTAATAAAGGCTTGTAATTTCAACATATTACCCCTGCTGCAGATGCTATTCTGACATTTACGGCTTCTCTAACTCCACTGAGAGAGAACTGTTCACAATTGAGCAAATGAACTTCAGAGGCCCTGCAGTATTTTCTTACCATTTATTTCTGATCTAAGACAAACCATCTTTGTCATAGCCTCTTCTTCTATACCTTTTAAGGCATCAGGATAGAGAGAACATAACAGCCTCAAGCCATTGGACTCCTCTGCAGTGAACATGCATGCACGAGATTATTAGTAATCCTTTTTTTCTCTCTCCATTCCATTTTTTCTCTCTTTTTTCTCGATTCAGCAGTTAGATGTATTCTTAATGTTGGATTTGATCGAAGTATACTGAAAAGAATCTACTTATTACCTTTAGCCAAGACATATAGATTAAAAATAAAACAAAAATGATGTATGTTTATGTTTTCAGGATTATATGAGCATTAGGTTTGTATAGACATCTCATTTACTGTACGTGATCTTTAGGAATTTATATTGTTCATTTGACACGTATATTTAATGACAATTATTCACTTATGGCACATTTGTTCTAGATTGCAGAGGAAATGTCAAATACCTTTAGAGCTCTATACACTCATTCATCTCCATGTTCCACTGAGAATGACTTCATCTCTCTGCAGTCTACTCTGGCACTGTTATTGGATGCTGACAAACTACTTCCTGTTTTCACTCTTACCTGTGCTACTTCTTTTATTGTTATTGTTATTGGCCTGGTCCTGTTTCTCCACGCAGCTGTCATTCCATGATATTAACAATTTGTCTAAAACCCTTCTTCTGCTTTGTGAAGTATGATCGTGTTGCCCAATTAGATCTGCAAAAGATGATTGTTTAGGGCCTTTGAATGCATTTTTCTTATAGCGTAATCGATTTGAAATGGAAACATACTTGGTTGGCAGGACTTGTTGACTCAGTATTTTATTGGCTTATGAAAGGTAGACATCTCTCTCTCTGTTATAGTAGAAATGGTGCAGTTATCACTATCACATAGTCAATAGCCAAAAGTCAGAGGTTGTTTAGATAAGGGGGAAAGTCTCTGCACTTAAATGGATGAGTAGATGATGTCTTTTATGTAATTAATACAAATGAATCATATTCAATCTGCCCAAGGACATGAGATAGCAAGGGGTCAGTTTTCATTTCATTTTTATTGTAGCAGTTAACATGAGAGATAAAGTCACTGGAATTGTGTGACGTTTTGGTGGCTTTAATGAGTTCATTAATGCCAATAATGCATGGCTATTTCATGACATTTTCCTTTATTTATCTAACACATGCACTCTTCCATACAGCAAATTTCAACCTCTCCTCCTCAGTGACTTTCCTGGTTCTAGAACTTTCTCAAATGGTCACATAGCATTTCTAATAGAAAGCCAACAGCAACCCAAACAAGATTTACATTCTGGCAATTTCTATGTACAACTCTACAGATAGGAACATAGTAAACAGCAATTAACTTTACTTTTACCAGGCACGTTTACCTATAATCATTACCAAGCATGAATAATATGAATTTATAATACAATTTTTAGAATGTTAAAGACATTATTGGCTCATTCTAGTGTTGAATAAATACATAAATAAATAAAGGTCAGCATTAGTTCATTTGTATTATAAAGTAACTCCAAATCATGTTATTGGCACTGCTGGTAAAGTTGCTGCTTTGATTTTTGTCATACTTATCAATAGTCCTAGCTGGTGTAGTCAAACAATATTTTCCCCAACAGTATTCAATCCAGCCTAATAGATCATTTGAGGCTAGTACCTGTTAGCATATGCTGGTATTTTGGAAACATAGTGACGTAGTCTGTTTCAAACAGTTTCCTTATAGCTGTAGCTATCATAACTGTTCCTTCTAAGACATTGTATTATGAGACAACACAGGCAGCAAGGTATCAAGACACCTGGCTTCTGCTTCTTTTGGACACACTCTTTGTTACTGTCACTCTGTCACTTTCTTTGTCTCTCCTGTCTTATATTCTGTCTGTGACTCATCCAATCTATCATGCCTCCCCCCTCACTGCCCTTCTTATTGAGATGCCATAAAACATCTGGATGCGCTCTGCCCTCCCTAATTATCTGATGAAAGAGTTTCATTCCAAAGTCATTTGCCGTGAGTGCAAATTCCTGTCTTATACTACTTCAGACTCTTCATTTATAAAATGGGACAAAGCTCAGCCAAGCCAAATGGTGAACGAAGTTGCATGGTGCATGGACAGCCAAGGGAAAGTATCGCAAATGTTGACTTTTCCACGGTTCAGATAAACACCACAGCACAGATAATTATTTCAAATTGGAAAAGCCGGTCAGCATCCTCAACTGGTAGGTGATATCAGTGCCATTTCTCTTCTTAATCCCTTTTTACACATTACTGTTTTTGTGCATATTTCTTGGTATCCTCTTTCAAGAGGCAAGGCTATTTTCTCCAATGGAAAGTTTCAGTGGTTTTCATACCTTCCCATTGTCTCATTACAGAATGTGTGCCAATGCAGTTCACTTAAAAATAGTAATCACATAAGCTAATTCTATACTAATGCTAGGTCTGGTACAGTACCTATAGTATACTAAGTATATGTGGGGTCCAGGGAAAACCCTTTATTTATTTCTGTGGCAATAACTTTTGGTGAAATTATCAGCAGCTACTTCACTGTTTGAATATTAATGCTATTTTTCAAGCAATGTGATTCAAGAATGAAAATGTGGCATATGATTGTGATTACCATTACTGACATATACCTGCGGTGATGAGACATTATTCTCAGTTTAATTAACCTCATTTTCCAACGAAAACGTAAAATATTTGATAATGTGTCCCAGTGGTGTTCATAAACAGATTAGATTGCACAAAAATAGATTGGATTCATGTAGATTTTTATGTAGAGGAAGGCAGGGCATTTGCTTCCTATAGCCTGAGTATAATATTAAATCATGATAAGATATAGTAATTATTTGTCCTTCCAAATAGACCTTCTAGAAGGTACAACTACATATAGGAGATCTCTCATACTCAAGTAGTAGGAGCACTATCCATCCATCCATCCATCCATCTTCTACCGCTTATTCCTTTAGGAGCACTATACTAATTAAAATATATTACCCATATGCATTTATGTATATGTGAACAGACAAAAACCATGCTATACAACGTATACAAGATAATTGTTATACCCTAGGTAGATCACATGACTCACAGACCCAATATTATTATTCGAACTTAAACAATGGAATGTAATATTCTTCCACTGAATGGTGATACCCATTATAAATCCATTATAATTTCCAACCATTGTAATTGCCATTGTTAATGTGTAATGCAAACCAGAGGAATATAGGATAGGATTGTCCAAGAGGTAGGAGCATGAATAAGGGTGTGTGTTTGTGTGTATGTGTGTGTGTGTATGGTGGCCCCAAGTCAAATCTAATTTATGACCCCTGCTGCATGGTCTCGAATGTTCTCTAGTTTTTGTTAGGGAGTCTGGAACATCGCATCACAAAAACATGGCCAAGACCCAGTTACTTGACTGACACTGAAAATGACCAACTACATGGCCTGTCACGATACGTAGACTGGAGGCGGATGCAGGTCCAGGTCAAAGTCTTTATTAAACAAACCAAAACTCACGAACAAAGTAAACGCGGTCTTCACCGGGAAACAAGAACATTCGAGACTACTGATCTAAACAATACACAGCAGGATTAACTGAAGACACGCTATACATGATATACACGATATAATACTGAGCGAAGTGCTCAGTCACCTAGGCATTTAAATAAAGAACACAATCAACACAAAGCATGGACA
>JAOUWY010000047.1:10090319-10103679 GCA_025728095.1 Prietella phreatophila | reverse complement strand
CAAAATTCAACAGAAATGTTTATTTCATTGTTTCTGTCAACTTGGTCTGTGACCACCTCATTATCTGAAACGTATTAGTAGGTTTTTACATTGAGCATATTTTTAGACCCTGAGCTACATGATGTGTTTTTGATACTGACTACAGAGCACTTCTGTAAGTCATTCAGAATAAAACCATCTGCTAAATGCTGTAAATGTAATACCTCCCTATGCTAGTAAACAGTGAACATGGGCATAAATAAAGTGGATGATTACATGGTGGTGCTCATTTGACGGTGGTGCTGATGTTACATCCAGCTCATTTTTAGTATGAATCAGTGTCCATTTGGTGCCCTAAATCCAGACATGGATCATTTGAGCTCAGCAATCTTAACATTACTCTAACAGTTAGCACTTCATAAATAATCACTGGCATCTGCATTAGATCTTATTAATTGATGTTTGGCCATGTGTAGATAATACACCAAATAAAACTTTGAATTAGTTGTCTGGCCTGTTTTGTAATAATTATGAAGATGGATCATTTTCTAGAAACCCTACAGATCACTGGTCATAAACGTTATCTGGTGTAAAATTAATAATTCATAAATTTAACAATATTGAAATGGCACCTACAGTATCTATTTAAGTTCATTCAAGTTCAGAGGAATTTTTTGATTAATCATTAATCGTGATGAGTAGGCGTGTGCATACAAACAGAGCCACTGAGCTCCAGACGGATGGGTTCCTTTAACCATTAGCCATGCATGGGACACTTGAAATCAATAGAAAAACACAATTGTGTTCTCATTTGTGTCTCACACAAACACACATGCTTGCACATATTCCTCTGAGTTGTAATTAAGCAAATGTGATGCCACATCCTGTGCTTATGTTCTCTTTTACAGTCATTTTCCTCTCTCTGTGTCACTACAACAGCATGACCGACAAACTGAATGCTCCATGCCCATTTGCATCATTATTCAATGACCATTAGTTATTTTTTTCCTTCTCGTATAGTGAAGTGACTTCTGCAGACATTGGAATTAACATTAAAAGCAAGGCTTGTGTTGTCTAATCTTGATGTAATTAACTGATGCTCAGTTTAATATTGCTGCCATTTGTATCATATTCCTCTGTATCTACATCAAAGCTGGAGGAGCATACCGTTGTTTCATAAATGATTAACACCTGCTCCTCAGTTCATTAAAACTAATCTTGGCTTAAGAGCGGGGTTGTGCAAATTGTGCAACATTGGAATTTTGATGCCAGTTTTTGGTTCATCCATCCATCCATCCATCCATCCATTAATTCATTCATTTATTAAAAACACTATTCCTATTTTCCGTGACACTTTTTTCAGGGTAGAGAAGACAGTTGTTTTGAAATGTATATGATGGCTCTAAAGCCACTTCTCATCCCTAAACTGACTTAAGAGCTGTGAGAACAGCATCATCTTTATCCTGATGCTTTCACACCAATTCACACCTCTCTAGAGATTTGTCATTTTCCTGTGGCCTTAACACATGAACTAGGGATGGTGAAAGCTTCTGTAATATGTGCTTCCTCTAAGACATGTGAATTCAGGCACTGCATCATTTAAATTGCTACTCATGCTACGTCACAATCCTGAACACTCAGAGGAGGTGTATGAGGTTACATATATGAGGTTAAATATACCCAAGATTGGCTAATGCCACTCTGGTTGAGAGGGGATTCATAACATCCCTCCCACCCAGAGAGATCGGCCAGTTTTGCTTTTTTGATCCCTGGACTCATGCTTTTATAGTATGTTGCGCCACCAAGGAACCCATGATTTAGGTGTAAATCACATACAGAGACATAAATACTAAGAAATTTCCCACCATTCAGTAGATTAAGCCTATTCCTGTTCATTTACTCACATTTATTGTTTGGTAGTTATATTTGGAACCATCTGCTTCTCCCGAATATTACGCCATAGTAACATGTCTTTTGCGTTAGCATCCAAATGACTTGTGATACTTCACACAATATTTGCATGCCTCTTCTGGCACTCAGACTCAAAATAAAGGTGTGCTCTCAGTAAAGGAAAGTACCTGTAGCTTGCAGAGTGAAAGGTTTTGTCAGGCTGATTGAATGCAGACAGATGGCTAAGCACGGATATCAGAGCCTTAGGGGTGTAAAGGGAAACATCTTGGCAATAGCTGTAATGTTTTTGCCCTGCTGGCAACGTCAGTGTATGATGAGATTGGGAGGAGGGAGGGCTGAATGGGGGCTGCTGCATGATGGTGGTGGTGGTGTTATGGATAACAAACCTGTCAGCAAGTTTTAATGGAGGAAATGCCTTTAGGGAAATCTCTGTAGTGCTCACTAACAATGCTGTTGCCGTGCTTTCGGCAAACTAATTTTACCTTGATGCCGTCTGGTTTTGTTAAAGGCTGCATTTTGTGCTTATGTGTGTATAGGTAGGAAGGAGAGTGCTTTTACCTTTTCCTGTTGTCTGCTTGCATAGCCTCAGTGGACTTTGCAAATGGTGCTGATTGTGGCATATCAGTCAGCTGGAGTCTGAAAGCACATTTTTGTGAATAGAGAAAAAAAATGTGTTATGTGAATGTATTTTACTGTATTTCACGTTTTTAACACCAAAAACATGTCACCAATGTCACATGCTTCTCATTTGTTGCCATGTGATTCATTTTTAAGGAAAATAAATAGTTATCACTGAGCTCATTTTATTGTAATAGTCTCAAAAATTGATGACATAAGTACTACAAGTGTCCATGGCAAGGAACTTATATCTGTATTTATACCAATTTATAGTAGGATTGCACAGTATACTCAATAATTAACAACTCAATAATATAATTACCATTTAACAGTATGTGCAATACAAACATATAAGAAACAATCAATACACAAATGAACAGTAATACATTTATTTATTTGTTTGTTTGTTTTCACCATCTGCTTTACCCACTTTTTACTTTTTAGTTAGGATTTGGTTGGAGCTGAAGCCTATCATAGAAACAGACAATTGTGATGGTGTGATTAAACATAAATAATAAATAAATACTGTGAAAGCACTAACCAGAATCATTGTCAAAATTAATAGAAAACAAAAGCATGAGAAGGTTCAACACCAGGAAGAGTTCACAATGATGGATAGAAACTAGAAGGTGTATATTTACAATCTAGTCACAGTGAAACACAGAACAGGTGAGTGCTAATGGTAATAGACCAGTGATGAAACTTGATGGCGACAGGACAATTGCACATGGCAACACCAACAAAAGGAGATGAAGTGAACTGTAAAACAATACTTGTATCTCTGTGATTTTGTGGTATTATGTAGGTCTTCTGTACAATATATGTTTTGGAACTTTATCAGTTTAATAATTTCTATACCTTTTCCAGATGTAAATAAAGTCCATAGAGATAATGATTACGATTGACTTGCTGTCAGCTCTCCAGAAGTAGGAGAGTTTAGAAAGGAAACACTAGCCTCAGTGCTTTAGTACATAGCCAAGTCTGTAAAAAGCAGGATATAGGTATGCAGTAATTAAGCAAGAAAACTCTAAGCAGTCAGGGATGAGGATCGTTATGAAGCACCGAGAAGGGCTAGGGTGAAAATAGAAAAACCAACAATCAGTCTATGACAAGAAATGGTTTTAATCTCCTCATGCATTATGCATATTGAATGCCTAATATGGGTAAAGACTGCATTCTATACCAAATTGTGATCAGTTAAAGAGGCCTATAGGTAGGTTTGTGTATTTATTTATTCTTCTTTCATGAACACTTAGATTTTTCTCCCTATAATATATTGGTGAGTTAAGTTACAGGATGTGCTGACTAATGTTCATTATGAATAGCCTTCTAATCAATATTGGGTAGATTACTGAAGAGATCACTTGTATTACATGACCAAAGACGTAATCGGTGATGCAATCTTTTGGATTACGTAAAAAGGTTAATCTGTTTAAATTTGGATTACTTTCAGCTAGTTTTTGTTCAAACTGGTCTAATATGGATCCATAGAATTCAGTGTAGTATTATATTGTACTGGTTTAATAAAAGTACAAAAAATAAAACACCCACTTTTAATAAATGTGGGTCTTTGAGCTCACATACATCCATGTTTGGCTTGTGTTGCAGTGATTAACAGAGAGAGAGAATACCATCCCACCCACCCAGAGAGCATGGCCAATTTTGTTTCCTTTGCTTCTGGCCACAGAGGCTCCAGTTAGGAGTCAAACTCACTTTTCCATTGTGCCATTTATGTTGTTGTTTTTTTTTTTTTTAAGGTTCACAGCCACTATTTCTATGCTGTAATGATACTAATGATTGTAATGATTAATCTGTGATACAAGATGTTGATTGTGAAGTGTACTTGCTGCTTCCATTTTCTCTCCTTTGTTCTCTGAGATTAGGTTTTGCATCGTTATTATCATGCAAGGTCTTTACATTGTACCTCCACAACCAAACAGCTCCAATGTTGTTTATGGGATCCATTGATCATACCATCATAGTTCTTATTCTGCTCAAATGCATTCTACATGTGGCCTTCCCATGTTAATGTTATCTGCATTATAGTAAGGTTCCTTGGTGGACTTTGTGGGGAAGATTAGGTCCAGTTCCAGGTCCACCATCATGTGTTGAAGGTGCTTTAGATTGTGCTGCTATCTTCTTTTCATCTTTGATGACACTGATGTATGACCTTCTGCCACTACTGATAGCACTACATACAATCTCTGCAATGATCTTGTGCACCTGAAAAAGCAAACAGAAAACAACTGATGCTGTCAGTGATAATGAATGAACAAATAATCTATAAAAAGTCATTGTCATCTGATTACATGCATTTTCAAATGTTTTCTGACTCTGATTACACATACTTGATTATTGGAAATGGCACAGCAGGTACTATTGCATGTAGTTTGATACAGAGCTTGAGTTATTGTCCTCACTGTCCTTGGGCTCTCCCAAAAACAAGCAGATAGGCACAATGGCAAGACTAAATTGCCCTTAGGTGTGAATGAGTGTGTGAATGTACAGTATGTGTATACTGTATGGTGTACTGCAACTGATTCGCATCCCATCCAGTTTGTATTTCCACCTCACACCTAGAATTTCTGGGATAGGATCCAGATCCACTGCAACCCTGGGCATGAAAAAGCAGATACATAAGATTATTATAAACAAATTCCACAATCCATATATAGTGTGTTACTGCTGTATACTACTTGTAATAGTTACTATATCATACCATTACTAACTGCATCACAGTCTTTACAGTAACCAAGTGGTATTCTGCACACAGCCATAGTTGACTCCTTCATTTTATCTCCCTTCCCTCTTCTTCTCTCCCCGTAGGTGTCTACACACACAGATACTTATTCTGTCTTTCTCACTTTGGGTTCATGCAGTTGCTATATTCTGTGTGATTGATTGTTTTAATATGTATGTCAATTCAACTCAGCTCTTGTTCCTGTTCCACAGAGTAAGAGATAAAGAGATTCCTAAAATATAAATGTATGAAAAACTGAATGAGGAGGGGGAAAAAGAATGAAATGATCAATCATAAAGTTGCCGAAATTACAATTTAATTTGTATTTCTATATAACGATTTTCTATACATGAATTTCTATATAAAATGTGCTAAAAGACTAACCCAGCAGAAACAATATGACCTTGTGTATTGTGATAAGCTGAGCTGTGTTTCTCTTTGCTTGTATATGGAATTTATGCTAACACAAAGCTTGTGGTACATGACATATTTATTGCAATCACACATTGTATAAAGCCTTATGCACTATTTAATGAGGTTCTGAGTATTCCATATTGTTGGTTTCTTAGTTCTTGACTCAGTTTGAAGAATAGAGCCTGCTTTATGGCTCTGAACGTGAAGCGTAGTCTATTTGATGGTATATTTTATTTGGTTGTGATGCGATTTTTTTGGTATTGATGGCACATGAAATATAAAGAGACACCTCATTATAGCCTAGTTTTATTTCATGAGTGTGTGCAAATAGTGTGATAGTTGGAAAAGATCACTCTAAGTGCTGTGTATATTGGCAAAGAGATAATGCGGTCTATCATGCAAAGCCTCCTCTTTTAACTGCAGATCCCTGTTTGCAAGAAGACATTTACCAGACTTTGATAGCATGTTAGCATGGGCTAAACTGTGTAAACAGCAGGTTAATATCTTTCCACCCGCCCTCTTTTTATGTGACATTTGCATCATGTCCTTGCTGTTTATCATCACAGCCAAGGATTTGAAAGCTTCAGGAACATTAAATGCTCATGCTACCAGGCCCAGCTGTTCCTCAGCAGGTTGCTCTGTGAGAGATCCCCTCAATCCAGCACGTCATCCCGAATCCATCTTAATTACAGAAGCACATCACAGGGAGGTGACAGAACGGAATCACTCACCCCAAATATGAAATGTGCGCTAAGTAGGAAAATTATGATGCAGATGCTATAATTGTCAGTCTTCTGGTGAGCCAGGGTTTTTGTGAGAGGCAGAGTTGTGTTTGTGAGCTTTCTTCAACTGTCTGGCTCCCCTCTGTGCTCGCTCACAAGTAAACAAACAAGTTATCTTCACTCAGTCAGAGCCGAGGCCGAAGGGCTACAAACAGGAATGCAGGTGGAATCTGCATGTTTCCTGTAGTTTGTCATCTGAAGTTGCTCTCCTGTTGCTGGAGTTCTTCTCATCCACTGAGCGCTGAGCTGGGTTAGCTCAGAGTGTAAACACAAACCCATGCCAAGTCCCAGAAGAAACAGCCTTACTGTGGGCTTCTGAAATAGCAGAAAGAAAGGATACATCAAAACCAAGTATTTGAAGCTGAAGCAGCAAGAACAACAGTGTCAGTGGCCACTTTACCATGCAAAAGACTCTGGTATCACCGCAGCATAATGACTCAAAGGAAATTACCCTGTGCAGGCAAACACTTCTTCCTCCATCATCACATCTAAACTCTGGAGAATAGATACAGGGTCAGGGATGGTCAAGGAGACAGGGAAAGAGGAGCATCAATCAGGGAGAGCTCATGTGTCTTCAGCAGTGAGATTACAGATGTATCAGCATGATTTCACAGCATGGCATACAAAAGTCAGAGTGCGCTTTATTTCCTGATGATTCTTGTAATTGTTTCGAGAAATATCCTTCCATCCTAGTCCTCCTGAGTGTCTGCTACATGTCTACACACATGAAAATAAAACAACTTCATATACACAGTCTCTAAACTGCTTGAGGTAATTGCCAGGTAATTACCCCTATGTCATAGGGATAACATCCACCACCACATGTAACTGTGTTTATTTAGACAAAAGAGCCTCTGCTTACTTTCCTCTGTGGCTGATGATTATTAATCTGATGCTCAAATGTCTACTATCTGGTTTAAATAACACTGAAGAGCATGTACTGAACAGAGCATGGAATGCTCTGTAGGCTCACCTTCATTGAAATCTCTAAGGGTAATTGAACGATTGACAAAGTTGTGTTATATGACCTTTGGAAAAATCACTTATTTAAACCACATGGTCACCCAGAGACAGCCAGAGCATGTAGCTCAACTTTTTTTTTTTTGCCAAAAGTGTTTGTTAGCAAAAAGGTGCTTTTCAGATATACCCATTTCACCTTGCCCCTTTTAAAAATGCACTAATAAGCCTTTAAGGTCCGAGAGAGATTGCATCCATGATGCACTGCAATGGCTCCCACATGTACTTTTAGCATAGATGGACACTCGTTACTGTCTGTCTAGCAGTTGTTGAAGAAAAGTCAGAATCTTGAGAATTTGGTAATGTGCTAGTTCTAATGATGAGGTCAACAGTATACTCAGAGCAGCTTCGAACTAAAGGTATACAAAGGCTGTGTGCTGGGGCTGAGGATTGTTTTCTGGACTGCTTGTTTCCAGTCCTCAGTTGAGCCCAAGTTGCCAGATCCACAGACACAGGTGTCCTGGCTGAGGATGAGATCAGAAGATCTGCTTGGGGAGGAATTTGACAAGTTGTTCCAACCACTACTGGGAGCTGCAGTGGAAACTAAGGTCTTGCCGGCCATCTCCAGGCCACAAACAGGCTTATAATAGGTGATAAGGCCAGTCCTGGGCCGGACCATCCTGTCCCAGTGATCTGTCCGGCACTCCCAGGGAGAACCACAAGCAGGAATGTGTTGACATGGCTCTGCCAAGGGGGATCCATCTGTTAAGGGGGTTCAAAATTTGCCATGGAAAAAAGGTTAGACTATGAATAGTAGGAAAATACTGGGAAGGGAACAATTTTTCACAGATTTCTATGAGGACTGAACACACACCAAATAACTGGGGATCACACAATAAATGACTGAGATTCACAATAAAATGACTGGGGATCACACACTACCAAGTTTGTGATTTGTTGCTCAATTGAAACTAAACTCATGGGATTGCATGGAGATGGCCATAGCAGAACACATATAGAGCAACATCCACACACACACATACACACACACACACACACACACACACACACACACTTCATAATTTAGTCTTGTCCAATTCCCATCCATAGTTGCCAATCCAGGAGAGTAAAGGTTATCACATGCTACCTCTGAGCAAGAACCACGTTTTCAAATTGCTTCTCATGCTGCATCACAGATCAGTGTAACACACTCAGAGAAAAGCACTGTCTGTCTCCTTCCACATGCATGAGCTTCATGAATGGCTAGTGTTGCTGTGATTGGCAGGGGAGAGAGACTATGCCGCCCTTCTCAGCTGAGAACATGGCCAATTTTGTTCTTTTCAACTCCCAAGCATGGATGGCTGTGGCATGGAGATGAAGAACACTTTTCTGGTGCACCTCTTGGTAACCTTTCTTTTTAATTAAAAAGAAAATACTTCCATTATTAATTTGTTCATTTGTTTTACTTTTTGTGCACTCATTGGATTCAATCAAATTTCAGTTGCTGACCAAGGTACACTACTAAACTGCTACTACTAGACCAGGGGTGTCGAACCAGTTAAAAAAAAACAACAATATCATATCACTGCAAAGAGCTACACAACACATGTGTGCAACGGTATGTCATAATAACTTACATGCCTTACATATACATAGTCGTTTTCATGGATATGAAGTATCAGCCTACCTCCTATTACTCGACTCAGTAGGACACCTGGCAGGCTTTGGTTTCCACAATCCTTTTCAGGTTTGTCTTGTATTCAGTTGTGGCTGCTCAAAGCAACTCTTTCACGTGTGTTAGTAAGAACAGAGAAATGCTTTGATTTAATGTGTAGAAAAACTGATTCACAGATGTAAGTTGACCTAAATATTGCCAGTATTTTGAGTGCAGCCTGTGTGACATTGGGATATCTCTCCATTTGTACAATTTTCCAAAATTCTTTCCCTTAGAACACATTTAAGACTGTCACCCTCAGAAAGTTTAATCATCTCCAACTGAGATGCTGCTTCATCTGCCAGTAAAGGGGCTTTCAAACAGTCTGGTTATGCAGTGAAAGGGTCAATAAGGAATGTAATCTGTAGCCTTTTTTGCTATAGGTTGCAGAATGCTTGGTAATTTATTTTTTTTAAACTGAGTCTGCTTCTCAGACTGATGTTTCAGTGTGTTTACCTTGTGCTTACGAAGTTCAGTGCCTTTGGGAAATTCCTTGCTGACATTAGCATAAAGTGAGGTGAAATGCCATTCGACTTTTGAAGCCTGAAAATGCGACAGTGAAGTCTAGCAAAACAAGCAGAAGGGTTTCCCATTTCGGTCAACAAAAAAAATACAATTTCTCGCATTCACATAAAAATGTTCTTTGCTCATATTCGTCACATGAACCAGCTCATGTGTAGCTCACACGTTTTTGGTTTGTTGTTGTTGTTGTTGTTGTTGTTGAGAAATATTTCCAAATTCATTATTGGATTTTGCATAGTTTTAAATGTATTTTTGAATATTTAAAAGTTCATGATTTTAAACATGAGCTTCAAACAAAAGTTTGCCACCCCTGTACTAGACTAATTAGTAAGTGAATAAAACAATCAAATGCTTGATATACTCAGACACTAATGGACTTCATGTGCTCATCAGTTTAAAAGTGAAAAAAAAAAGTATAATCTCAGGATTAGAAAGAGCAATCCAGAGCAGGTGCTGATGTGTAAGATGTAAGGAATTCAGTTTCATATTCACAAAGTAAGCACTAACCTCTTAAATAATGCCTCAACATTTAATTTTTCTAATCTCACACAATTTTATTTCCATTCCCTTACTTCATCTCAAGATGGCTGTGAGTTGTTGGCCTTGGGCTGAGGAGACGTTGTCAAATGCTTTGCCACAGGGTTTCACTGACACACTGTTAAAAAAAACATATTACTCACTTTGATTAAACTACAGGGGACACAAATGGAAATGGAAACATGTAAGATAGTGGACAAGAAATCTTTAATCAGCTGAGCATTTCAGAATACTTGTTTAGCTGCAGTATTCATTACTCGAAGGCTGATGTGAGGTTTGTTCCATTCAGGGTGAGCTTTTATTGTGATCCAATGGTTTATTAAACTGCTCTGGGAGTGGTTATAGTAGTGGCGTATTGTGCATTGTGAGCTGCAGCATAGCAATGAATCTGTTCATATGTACACTGTGTGTACTTATGAAGCTGATTATCAGTTTGATTATAGACAAACTGATTTCTTCTGTCCAATAAAACACGTTTATTATTCTCATATATTTCATACTTACATTTATTGTTCTTAAATTATACTGTGCATATTACCAGATTTATCCTTAATAACTGCTGTTTCTCTAACTACATGGGGCCCTTTTACCAATATGAATAATTGTTTAATTGTTATTGTTTTGTGATAATCTAACAATGTTACCAAATAACTGCTTTATTAACTATATTAATATGCACATTTACTAATACAATTCAAATGCATCTTTCACTTTTACATTTTGTACCACTGTAACTTGGTAACCATACTCCAATTTCCACTGTCACGGAACTTAGCCGGAGACAAGCATGCGGAGAGATGAAAACAGAGACTCGGAACAGAATTAAACGGGTAAGCAAGGTATCTGGGGCGTAGGCTAAAGCGTAGCGTAAGCTGAGCGTGAAAACGAGAATTGGGCAAAACACTTATACGAATAAGGCTTAGTAAACCTATAGAACTGAGGCTGCTGAGCGTATACTTCGCAAGTAGACTCATGCTAGGGAGGCCCTTATATAACCTAAGGTGTCTAGAGGTGATCTCATTTAGAACTCCGGCGAATTAGAACTCCGGCGCGGGTACAACTGGGAAGTGTAGTCCTCTTCTGCCCTGTCCCTGGGCTGGACTACACGTATTGAACTGCCGCACTGATCTCACCATGTTGCAACACCACTACGATATTTCTGTAAAATTGTGTATGTAATTAATAAATTTACCTTATTTTTCAGCAGTCTTGTGAAGGTTTGATATGTTAATATCCATCAGGTGCTTGTGACAGAACATTGATATTCATTGCACATAATTTGTATGTGAACATTTTCTTAAGAGACTGGGTTGACATGTATATTAAACCCTTAGTGCTATCAGCTCAACTGTATTCTGAAAGAAAACTGTTAACCATATTTAAATAATGAATCTTTTATAAAATAATGAGTCTATGCGCGAGAAGAGAGAAGAGAGATAAGCCCCTAGCGAACTTCCAATATATTTGATAGATGGAAAGTTCAGTCTTTCAGCATATTTTTTTCTACAAATATTGGTTTATTTATGACTCTCATTATTTGTAAAAACCAAAATAACACCATTCTAGCCTGCATTTTCAGAGCTCCCCAAAACACAAACACAAACCACCTGTGTAGTCTGTTCCACTATTCCCCCATCTCCAGTGTCCCTGACGGTGAGGGCATGTTACTGATTTGGTGTGCTTCTTTTGCTCATTGTTGCTTTAACATTATTAACATTTATCAAGAACTCCTCTTAGGGCCACCTTATTTGCAGAAGCATACCTGCTATGCATGCTCTACAAGTACATTAATCAACCATACACTCCAAATAAAGTGTGCCATAATTCTAAGGTGATTTTCCCCAATCCAGGCACTTCTACTAATTGGGAGTGTCACACTGAAGGGAACTAATAATGCCCCTCGATATCAGCTTCAAAATAATGACTCAGGAGTTTCCTTACTTAACTCAAAATGATGTTAGGAACATAGTTTGACATAGTTAAACATTGTGTGTGTGTGTGTATGTGTGTGTGTGTGTGTGTGTGTGTGTGTGTGTGGTATCTGAACATCTCTTTAAGGTAATAAAAAGCTTATACTATTCAAGCATCATATTATTCACATTAGCTGAAACATTAACACTAGTTAAATAGTATACATTTCATGTAATTCTACTAATAACAAATCCACTTAAATTTGAACTCTGGTATAACTTTTCAAATACTGAGCTTGTTTCAACATAAAAAAAAAAAAACAACAACAACAAAACTCAAACACACCTAGTTGCTAGTAATTTACTGAATGTAACCTATGTGCCATTTGGTCTAATTGTATCTTGTGCAACAGCCCATAGTTTTGTGAAAATGACACTAATAAAAGGTAGTGGACAAGTAACTCGAACTGTGCATGGAAAAATGGGCTATAGTCTCAAAGAGTTAAACTAAACATTGTGTGTCTAATAAAGTATACAGCAAGTGAACACATTTAAAAAAAAATTAACTCAACAATTCTGACTAATACACTTGTTCTAGTCAGGACCTTGTCAGTATCACAACTGTGCTGAGAATGTCCCATCTAAAAACATATGGTCAGTGGTGTTCCTAAGGTACTTACTTTCTACACACAGACAAATTGTGCATTGCAACAGGCTACATTTAGGCTTTTAAGGTACACTTGTCATTCTCTGAAAACAGGCTTTCAACGTGAAATGCGTTTAACAACACATGCTGTAAACATTTAAATTATGAATGGTTTGAGTATCAGGAAGTAAATATGAGGGCACCAGGGCACATACACTATATGACCAAAGGTATGTGGACACCTAACCATCACATTCATACAGTGCCCTCCCATAATATTGGCACCCTTGGTAAATATGAGCACAGAATGCTGTGAAAATTGTCTTTATTGTTTAACCCTTTTATCTTTTATTAAATAAATTCTCAAAAATACTCTGCTTTCATGGCTATCAAACAATAGCAAAGAAAACACAAGTTTATTTAAAAAAATGTTAAATATAGGTGTGCAACATTTATTGGCACCTTTTAGTGAATGCTTTGTGCTACCTCCCTTTGCCAAGTACACAGCTATGAGTATTCTCCTGTAATGCTTGATGAGGTTGGAGAATACATGGCAAGGGATCTTCCATACAGAATCTCTCCAGATCCTTCAAGGTCCATGCTGATGGATTCTCCTCTTCAGTTCACCCA
>JAOUWY010000047.1:10046096-10058822 GCA_025728095.1 Prietella phreatophila | reverse complement strand
ATAGATAGGTGGATAGATAGATAGATAGATATCTTATAATATCTTATAATATCTTTCTCTCATTCAGCACCCATGTGTGGAGGACAGCTTCGAGGCCCCAGTGGTGTCATCACATCTCCCAACTTCCCAGTCCAATATGATAACAATGCCAACTGCACCTGGATCATTACTGCTTCCGACCCCTCCAAGGTACGTCCTCTATGAAACAATATTTGCTTTCTCACATGATTGCTCTTGTGGACCCCTCTATTAGTTTTGATTCGTGGAAAATCCTTCCTTCATGGGCTATAGATATTGATGTTGATAGAATATCGAACACATGATTGATGCTGAGGAAAGGGTAAAGAAATAGAGAACTAAAGGAGTATACTGGTGTCATGCCGAGCGTGCTATTACAGTATTGACAAGGCCATAGTGTTGACTTTGGAGCCCAGTTCAAGGCGACGTTCCGTCTCGCTTGCCAAATTTCTTTCTCTGGCCTCAAACAAATGGTTTTACAAATCTCTACTCTTATCACGCCAGCTCAGAGGAGAGAAACGGGGAGGAGACTCGACACTCCCTCGGCTCAGGGAGAGTGGTGCAGATGAAGATGGAGCATGGCTGTTCTTACTCTTTCCAGTCGTAATGACATTCTATTTTTGTGCCGCCCCCAATGGTGCATAAAGGAGACATGAGGTCAGCCATGATATTAAGGCAAAACTGGGGCTATATGAAATGTACCTGACAATGAGCATTGTATTTGCTACTGCTGAGCTAGTGCCAGAACCGCCACACTCTCTCTGTACTGAGACATCAATCGGGTTGACATTGCTCACAGTCACTGCTAACATTTGTTTTATTCATCATTTACTTTTTAAATAATTGAAATGTAAGCTATAGTCAGTCTTTGTGACAGTATGAGTAAACCCATAATAAATTTAACATTTGTTCACTGGAAAAGTCGTTGAGGCTGAAAATGTGTGAAATTAATTTGTCAGTATCATTGTGAAACGTTATTACATAGAGACTAAAGTGAACATGAACAGATAAAGTCATACCAAAGCTGTACTGAGCATCTGTTGAGCATATAGGGGAATGATTGAATTCATATGCAGAAAATTAGAAAAAGTAGGACGGATGGATGTTGGAGTGGCAGCACATACTTGGATATTATTCCCCTAACAGAGTCAATATGTGAGCCTAGACTTCATGTTCTAGATGAACGGATCACATAGAAGCAGTAAAATATGAAATAATCTGCTCACAGACAGCAGTGGCAGATTACTTCCTTTCAGCTTTAATTATCAGTGTTTGTTTTTGTTATCTTTACCCACCTGATTGGTATTAAATGCAATTCTTTGGGGAATCTCATTTGCCTAAAATTCGATCCATCTTTAGTCCCAGTCTCATTAATTTCAGTGAAAAGCATTTTTCCTCTCTACAACAGAAGTAAATAGTAAGAATAAATGCCGTGTCATGGTTTTGACCATTTTGTGTAACACAGTGTTTGAAATGTAGCATGAAACTACTTATTCCCTGGTGAATATGGTCTCCTTAGAGCTAACACGTTTGAAAAGTTAGACTGGGAACACAATCCAATCTCCCAGATGAAAATAGTTACACAGAACTTATCTGCAGCAACCTAGTCAAAAGGTTTACACTGTTAAAGATGAAAATAAATAAAGCAGTACAATTCATGTGCAAAATAATAAATCTGTATAATATTTTACTCTGTGGGGAATGGTGGCTTAGTGGTTAGCATGTTTACCTCGCACCTCCAGGGCTGTTGGTTTGAATCCTGCCTCTTGCATGATAGTTTGCATGTTCTCCCTGTGTTTTGTGGTTTTCTCGGGGTACTCTGGTTTCAAATACATGTGCTGTAGACTGATTGGCATTTCCACATGGTCCATAGTGTGCGATTGTGCCCTGCGATGGGTTGGTACCCAGTCCATGGTGTATCTCGCCTTGTTCCCTAGGATATGCTCCAGGCTCCCTGCAATCCTGTGTAGGATAAGTGGTATGGTTAATGGATGGATGGATATTCATATGAAATCCCTGGAAATCATTGCTGCTTGTCAATTGACCTGCTATGAATTTTGAGTAAAATTGAGTTGGGTGACTTCAGACCATTTACTACATAAATATAAATATCGCTCTAGACACGACTGTGTTGCTCCTCAGGTTCATTTACTCAACAGTATCTCCTGAGTTCCCAGGTAGCAGATCAGTGCCATCCTTCACAGCATACCATAAGTTCATATTTGCTCCCAGCATTTTGTACTGTATGAAAGAAGATTATAGCTCAGGAGATTACAAGCTCTCAGAAACCCACAGAGAGTCGACTGTCTTTACTGTCTGCCCATAAAACTGTCAATCAATACCACACCCACTGTTTCTCATGAGGCCACATGAAAGTGCAGGCCTTACCTACTGAGGATGACATGGCAGTTAAAAACAGAGCTGGAAAAACGGATGAGGAGAGGAGAAAAAGCAAGATGAAACTCCATTTATCTAAGATCTGACCAAGAATCCTGCCTCCTCACCCCTGGCAATTTTCATTACCCACTGTGTTTACCATAGGGCAGAATGCAATTTGCATTTATATAAGCTTTTTCATTAGGAGTCGGCCTCCAAACATTAAGAATGTGGCAGACAATTTGAAACAGGAGACTAGACAGCACATTTTTTCCCCTTACATTTTGTGGTGTTTGCACAGCCATGTTCAGAGACGATGGGCCATGTTCAGAGTTGAGTTCAATGCGTGTAGGGAGGGGATGATACTGAAATTGTACACATCAGTATTCAGAACTCAGAATTAAGCACTACTTGGATGGTAGTGAAGGATTTGTGCATGCATACTAAAGTTTGCATAAAACAGTTGCATTTGAGTGCTTGCCATCTTTTCATTTATAAATAATCAATCCATTTTTTTGTAGTTAAATTTTTTTATCATCTCATCTCTTTTTTCTTTGCTCTTAACAGCAAAGAAAAATACACAATCTGCTTCTTTACTCCACATGTTCTATCCTTCAAATTTTTTTCAGCGTTAAAAGCAAGTTTTTGGTTTCAAGGTGGTGGTAGACCTATTGAGCAACCAAGTCTTTTCCCCAGTTTCTTTCTTAACGTTTCTACCCAATAAACATCTAGCAACCTGTGCTGCTGAGTGATGCAATAGAAGCGTTCACCTTATCATCCGGAGATTGCGAGTTCTGTGTGAATTCCTGATGATTCAGCCATCCATGGCTGAGAGTCCTGGAGAACAGGATAGCACTTTCCTCCAAGTTATGGTACGCCACCCTGTGACACCTGATGAGCCACCCTGATGAGCAGGACAGCTCATCTTGGAGGACGCACATGTTAGCTTTTTTCATCCTGTGTTGGTAGAGTATGATAGGGGAGAGCTTGGCTGGTGGGTGAGTATTGGCCAAGCCAAAATCACACCCAGGTGATTTGCATAATCTGAAAGCTCTAGAGATCCTAGAAAATAAACTAGCGCAGCTGCATAACCCAAGAAAATATTTGTCATTTTTTAACTTAAGTTGCCAACTCTCAGTATATCCTAAACTGCACATTCAAACAGAAAACAAAACATCTATGCTTAATTAATCATTTTCACTATTTTAATGTCAGTACCAGTTGGTTCTAACAACATCCACTCATCATTCTTCAACAGATGGTTTGCTAAAACAAATTTTTGTTCCTTAACACACAAAAAAAGGAAGTGATTTTTCACTTTGTGCAACTGTGCCCCCAAAAATCATTATCTGTTGGGGGCTTGTGGGTGTTTTACTCAACTTTGCCATATTGTATCACTTTTATTTGCATGAAGTTGACCTCATTCAGGTTTTTTGCACCACTCACCTCATATACTTTGGTTCACGACTGGTATGGTACAATAAACTACAACTTGGGGCTGCTATGACATACCTGGAATGACATTTCTGTGAATGTCATCAACTTTACCTTCAGTGATCCCAAATTATTTCATAACTTTGTTCTGAGCACAGGAATATGGAAAAAGTAAGTAGTTCAGGTCCAACTGAAATTTACTAATGTGAAACTGGACTGCTGTTGAACTTGGTAGGTTAAAGTGTAAATGAACAATTGGATAGTGGAGGTGTAATAGATCAACTGCTGATATGTGCACTAATGAAGCTGATGGGCTTGTGTGCAGGTAATAAAGTTGACCTTTGAGGACTTTGACCTGGAGCGTGGGTATGACACTCTAACTGTGGGCGATGGAGCTGTAATTGGGGACCAAAGAACCGTCTTTCATGTGTGAGTACTTTTGTCTATGGCACGTTTGTACCTGATACTCTCTATTGCTTTCTTATCTCTTTCTCTCCTTGATGGTCTCCTCTTTAACCCTCACATTCTCTATTCCTCCTCCTCCTCCACCTCTCGCTCTGTTTCTCCTTGTTTCATCAGCCCTCTGAGTAATAGCGGATGGGAGAAATACCCCGCACTCAAGTGCCAGTCACTTTGGCTCTCAATGTTACAAGAAGATCACTCCTCCAGAAAAAAAGACTTGCTGCATATTGATGCCTGCAATGCAGTTTGCCTTACCAGATGCTCTGGAATGTTTCTCAGAGTGTTGTTATTAATTGTGCTGGAATTTATGGTGTACATAAAGTTTTATTGATGCTGTTTTATGTGCGCTATATGGCAGAGCCTTGAGAGTGCTCGTGCAGTAGCTGAGCATTATAGCATCCTTGGGTACTCTCGCTTTCTCTTGCTCTCTTGCTCTTTCTGGGTGCTCAAAACCTCAAATGGCCTAATGTGCTCAATTAGTGAGCCCCATAATCCCAGAGCCAGAGAGACTCCATAATCAGCCAGAGCTTTTGGTGTAGAGTACATTAGGATCAGACTGTGCATGAAACTTACCAAATGAAGCATGTGTTCTGAATCCTATTTCTATTTCCAGACTGTCAGGAACCAACACTCCAGATCTGGTGGTGAGCACCAGTCATCAGATGTGGCTTAATTTCAAGACGGATGATACCAGTGGGTCCTTGGGATTCAAAGTGTCTTATGAGGGTAAGTCATATCAAAATACCTAGACAAAAAAAACAAAACATAATATTGTGGTCCAATCGTTTAATGACATGGACTGGTGGACTTCTTATGGGAGAAATAAATGTAATGCATTGGTTCTGGTTTGGCTGTGAGAGAAAATATTACAGCATTCTGCCTTTATCTATATCTGTAAAGTCCTCAACCATCCAGTGAAGCGTTTCCACGAGTAAAGAAAATGACAGTTCTCCAGCATTTCAATTAAAACTGGTAGTGTTTCATTTCCATTACTCTATCTACTTTGTTTTCATTTAGTGTTATGGCCATGTCAATGGACGCGATTTGGAAAATGGTATTTTTGTGTACAACAAGATTGTGTGTGAGTGCAAGTTACAAACTTATGTAAAATATGTGATCCATTCTCAAAACTACATTAAATGATTTAGTATATACAGCATCTCACATACGTATTTATTTCTGACCTGTCTTCAAAAGGCACATAATTATTTAATGTTTGCAATTAAAGTGTCACATGAGCTGAATATTAATAGACCTGGTCTGAAAGTTTGTTAGAGGACATATAAAAAAAAAAAAAAACAACAACAACAACAAAAAAAAAAAACCCATCAAGAAAAATCCAGGACAAAGTTCATTAAAATTATTAGTCAGGAGTTGTTGGTTGTAAAGAAATATCCCAAACACTGAACATTCTATGCTGTGCAGCATCTTTAAATCCATTATTAAAAAATGGTGAGAATATGGCAGACTGTGACTGCCTAGAGGAGCCCATTGACCAACATTCAGTGAGCAGTTGAAAAGCACCCAGGACAGTTGACAAGATGTTGACCTAAAAATGATGATCTTTTGTAATATATTTCCACTCCACCATCTCTGTTCATTTTCCCCTTCTACATTGTGATTTCCGTTAATTGTGGTGAAACTATGACCTTTCATCTTGCTTAAAAAGCCACCACAGTTGTCATCACAACTCCTACTAGTAATTCTAAAGCTTTGTTCTTCTTCTTCCGCCTACCTGTTATTAAATATTTCTTCATCTCAGGAAAGAGAAGCTCTTGTTTAATAATGCACACTATCTTACTTTCTCACCCCTCTGCAGCTGTAGAAGCCTCTCCCCTCAGTTCACTCTGCCTCTGTAATGATGCTGCTTGCCAAAATCTCTGTGCATTTGTCTAGCATGAGAGCACAGCATGATCTTTTTTTTTTTTTAATCTCGCTCACTAAATTTTCCATATTTTCTCATAATGTTTCTCTGTTCAGACCTGAATTGGTCATGTCTGGACACCAGGCTCTTTGGAAAGTTCTTCATGTTTTGACAATGGTATAGCATGTTAATAATTTCTGATTTGTTCATTGGGAGTCTGTGAACACATTAGTTTTTTTATTTGTTTGTTTGTTTTTTTTAACAGCTGTGTCTACTGGGAATAGGCACTTTACTATAGTCCTTACTTTGAGATCTGCACTGAGCCTTGAGGCTCCATTTTTTAAAATCAAAATAACAGGAAAGTAGGGCAGAGTATACACCCCAGCATAATTAAAACAATTAGCAGTCTTTCTATCTCCTTCCTTTGGAAATGTTTCCCCCAAATTATTTTCATTCTTATTTCCATAGTTTTAACATAATGGTTACATACATAGTGCTCAAATGCAGGGGCTCTCTCTAGCATCCTCTCTGTCTCTAACTCACTCACTCCCTTGGAAATAAACATTCATGATGAGAGATGCCTGCATATATTCAAAATTATAAGAAATTATATTTGACATTAAGAAGAAGTGATTTCTGAGAATCACTGCAGGGCATTAAAGAGACAGCAAATGTCTCATTACTGCCACTGGCGCATTTATGATGCGATCTTCTATTAAGGCAAGCACAAAGAGACATGTGCCACAGGCATTTCCTTTACCACAACTTCAGGCATTTGAGATGTTGAGCTTCTTATCCCTCGCTCTTCCATTATTTTTTATCTTCCCTAGGTATTCTAACTGCAGAGCCTCAAAGGGGGCACAAGCAATAATTTGGCATGCGACAGGGCTTCTGAATTTCAGTGTGCAAAGCAAATTCAGTATGCTTAATGTTTATGGTTCAAGCTTGTGTATCAATGTATTTGTCTTATTAATCTGTATCATAATCGTTTTCTTGATGCTAAAGCATTAGATTGTACTGATTGTCAGATTGCCACAGTGTTTACATTAAACTATTCATCACATGACATGCATAACCCAAGCCAAAAACACCTACTGTACCAGAATATACGTAAAGTATGAACTTGACTGAATGGTGACTGCAGTTGCATTTAGGAAAGTATTTCCACATTTTACAAGGCTTGGTGAATTTATTTGGACTTGTGCCTCCCTGCATTATTAGTAATCCTTCACTAGGAAGTGAGTGACTTCCATATGGATTTGCAAAAGAAAAAAAAAAGATGAGCGTGACAGGAAAATACATCAGTGGAAAATTGAAATGGTTAAATAAGAAAGGCCTTATGAAAATGCACGTCAGCTCCTAGTGAGAGAGACAGCATTTTTGCATCAGACAGAGGACATCTGCAGCAGCTCTGACATGCAGGATGTGTACACATGCCATGATGACCGAGAGAGAGAGAGAGAGAGAGAGAGAGAGAGAGAGAGAGAGAGAGAGAGAGAGAGAGATTTTGTAGAACTGTCAGAGGCCGTCTGTCTTGCCTGCTTGATGCATGTATACGAGTCTTCATTACTGTAACCCATGTTATGAATGCAGAGACACAGAGAATCATGTCACCCACTCACACATTGCTGCAACTTGTTTAGATGTTGATACAATATGACATATACAGCATGTGAGATGTAGTACTCACTACATTTACCAGAAGCACATTTTTAAATTTATTGTACTTTTATGAATGGTTGTGCTGCACAGCTACTAGTCCAGGCTCTTGTTATCTCAAAACTGGACTATTGCAGTGCACTACTCCCTGACATGGGTACAATCATTGTACCCATGTCACACCCCTCTTCATATCCCTCCACTGGTTTCCTGTAGCCACCCGCATCAAATTCAAGGCCTTGATGCTCACATGCAAGACCTTGTTCTGGCACAGCGCCCCCTACCTCAACACTCTTCTTGAGGTTTATGTTCCCTCATACAATCTGCAATCAGTTAGCGACTGACACTTAGTAGTGCCTACTCAGCGTGGCTAAAGGTCCCTTTCCAGAACCTTCAAACTAACTATCCCTCAGTGGTGGAATGAACTTCCAACCTCAATCCAGACCACAGAACCTGTCACTATTTTCAAATAACAGCTAATGACCCAACTCTTCCCTGTGCTCTTAACTAACCCCTAACCTGCCAACCCCCACATTATAAAAAAAAAAAATTAAAATACACTGGCTCTTACACCTGCGCACTTTGCTTCTCTAGAAATTAATTAAAAATATTGTATTGTATTTGTATTGTTCTCCACCTGACATATCACTTTGCTTGTATTTCCTGATTTGTAAGTCAATTTGGATAGAAGCATCTGCTAAATGAATAAATGTAAATGTAAATGTTCTACCCCCTGAAATACCCGGAGCGGCTGGTGTTTAAACAGTTAATAGCTCTGAATTTAGACTCATGGTTTGAGCCCTGGGTTTTGCCTGTATTTCTTGCATCAGTCTGCATTTGTTGTTAAAAAGGACAAACCAACATGAAGACCAGAGTGCTCACTAATCATTATGGATGATGTAAATCATGATGGCAGCAGAATGAATTCAGAAGTCGACAGACATTCTGTTTGCCAATTTAGAGAGAAATGTATCCAATCTAATTAGGAGGAACTTCATCATGCAACAAGACAATGACAAAAAAAGCACTGCCAACACAACAAAGGATTTCAGCACACAACAAAGTGGAAGGTTTTAGATTGGCCAAGTCAATCACCAGACCTTAACCCATGATGGGGGTTAGTCCATGATAGAAAAGAACATCTATATTCACCATCTTTCATAATATTCCCATTGTAGCCCCTGGCACACATTTTTTAGTATTGTGCTATTCTGATTTCTTTTCTCCATAGAGACAAATTCTCTCGCACATTTCTCTCCTGTCTTTAATTTCTCAGTGCCTTCCGTCCATTTTGCTGTTGCCTTCTGCTCACAAATGAGGCCTGGCATGCCAAGACAGGTAGAAGGATGAGGAGAAGAGAGAGAAAAAGGAATTCATTAGGTGTATGGGCCAGTCAGAGACAGCAATAACAACATGGCCAGTTTGCATGCATGTGACCTGCTCTTGGTGTGAGAGAAACAAGAGAAGCAAAAAGAGAGAAATAAAGAGAGAGAGAAAACTCAACAGTTTGGAAGCTGACATTCAAGATGCCTCCACAAATGACGGGTGCATAAATGTAGATTGCACTTGCTGTGCACGTTGACAGAATGGCCTAGAATATATCACGTCCACTTCCTCAATTTTCTAAATTAGGTGCATTCTTTATGAGAATGCAGTCAGGACATAATTACATGCCCCTCTGTGCAAACAAACCAGTTCTTTTATTCACACAGTATCAAGAGCAAGTTCAGGTTAAATTCTTAATGAGGTCCTGTATACACTGTAAAAGAACTGAATGAAATTGTTAATTCAGTTTAAAATTTTAAGTCAAGTGGACCCATTTCTTTTTACATATAAATAGTCTACTAAATATGCACCGATACAAAATTTCTCAGCCGATACCAATTATTCAGCGTGATATTGCCCCATACCACTATTATACCTTCTTTTAAATTAATAATAATTAATTCCACAATTCTGAGAGAAATGCAAATAAAATCTTTATTCTCTCCATTTCAACAAGTTGTTTCACAGTAACTGGTCTCATAAACAGAAAACACATTACTCAAATTAACATGAACACATTAACTAAATTCTGAAGATTAAAGTAAGATTTCTTAACTTAGTGAATGTTATTAATTCATATTAACATTGACTGAATTCTAAAAAACCTCCTGTTAGGCTTCACACTCACTCACCAGAAACAAAAGCAGAGATTACAGACATTGCAAACTGCAGTTTTGTCATCATTCCACACAAGACACATCATCTTTACACACAGCATGAAATCGATGTGTTTTCCTGCCCTCTTTTCATTGACAGGATACAGTCGGCACTGATCATCAGATGATTTTAAGCTATCGGTAGATAGTGGTAAAAATAATCTTTATACCGATTGTCCAACCTATACATTGGTGCATCTCTATCTACACCCTGTAGTGTTGTCAGTACTGTAATACAGCTCTTTACTGTTAAACTCTTTCAGTTTCTAGTTGCTTTGTTAAAAATGCATAATCAAACACAAAACAATTATCTAGCTAAGTCAGCCACAGCAAAGGTTCTGCTAGCCATCCCTCTGCCCATCAGTGTGTTACACAGAGGAAGAAATTAACGGTTGTTAATTATCCATAAGTGGGCACTTATTCATACAATCAGCCCATTCCTTTCTCTCACACTCCCCTGTCTATTCTCAAACTCCTGCTAAACCACACCCCAAATGCCACAGTTACATACTATCCCTGTGTCCCAACTGACATACAGTACTACCCGTACTAAATAGTATCCGAGATAAGAGTTAGTGTATCCCAAATGGTAGTTTGTTGAAATGAGTATTACAAAGGTACCTGGATAGTCTACGAATTCTGATAGATTTTTGAAGTGTGGACACTTTTTCAGCTAATATGGTGCAGCTGTGGCACAGTTGGTAGAGCGGGTTGTCCACCACTCATAGGGTTGGTGGTTCAATTCCCGGCCCAGGTGACTCTGAAGTTTCCTTGGGCAAGACACTGAACCCCTAGTTGCTCCTGATGGCAAGCTAGTGCCTTGCATGGCAGCTCTGCTACCATTGGTGTGAGTGTGTGTATAAATGGGTGAATGAGACACAATGTAAAGTGCTTTGGATAAAAGCACTATGTAAGTGCACATTTACCATTTTTACATTTAATATTTCCCACAACTGCTTGTGTGAGAAAGGAGTAGTTTTGTGATGGTTTGCTTTGCGAAATTCAAGGATGCATTTTAGAGTGGTGCAAATGAAATGTGGAAAAATAAACCAAGGGAATGATAAATTAAATTATAAGTTATATCAAGAATAATGGATGGATGGAAGGAAGGGGTGCACGTTGGCTTAGTGGTTAGCATGTTTGCCTCACACCTCCAGTGTCCAGGGTTCAATTCCCGCCGGGGCCGTGTGTGTGGAGTTTGAATGTTCTCCCCGTGCTGCAGGGGTTTCCAGTTTCCTCCCCCAGTCCAAAGACATGCATGGTAGGCTGACTGGCATGTCTAAAGTGTCTCTAGTGTAGTGAATGGATGTGTGTGAGTGTGTATGTAATTGTGCCCTGCGATGGACTGGCACCCTGTCCAGCCCATATACATCCACCGTAGGCCGATTGGCATGTCCAAAGTGTCTGTAGTGTATGAATGGGTATGTGAGTGTGCCCTGTGATGGAATGGTACCCTGTTCAGGGTGTAGCATATCTTGTGCCCCATGCTTCCTAGGGTAGGGTCTAGGTTCCTTGTGACCCAGTAGGATAAGTGATATAGAAAATGGATGGATGGTGGAAGAAAGGTTTAAATGCAATGAGGAGTTTGTTTATGGTGACAGTCTTCTCTTCCAGGCAACAATGTTCTCTTCCATTAAACAATGTTTTCATATAGCAGTTTAGCTTCATGCAAACTGCTAAATCACTGGCACCAACCATCTTGACTGACTGATTACATTTAGGGTAAAGAAGATATACCTTATATTTATCCAATATTTGGATACTCTTTTAATACACACTCAAAAGTATGTCATTTCTCTTAAAAAAAAAAAAAAAAAAAAAAAAAAAAAAGAGTACATACTTTTGACATACATAGTATAAGTAAGCCAATTGGGACGCAGGGTATATTTTCTTTACCGTAAATGTAATCAGTCAGTCAAGATGGTTGGTGCCAATGATTTACCAGTTTGCATGAAGCTAAATTGCTATCTAAACCTTTATTCACATTTTAGCTACTTTACTTTTGCCATAGCTAAACCATAGACAAACATTTGGTGTGAGATCTACTCATGTCACAAACTCCATTTCCTATCCTGCACTGCGGCCTACAAACATGGCCACCATGGACTGTAATTCCCAGAATGTTCACACATTGATGTGTTCATTCTTACCTTCCTTTTTATCATGAACACCTGCATCCCATCCACAGCACAGTCAGTCACAGTACAAAAGTACTTTCATTCCATTCACTCATGGCAAAGTACATGTCATACCTTGCATTTGTGATTATACAATCCTGCTTATATCTCTGCTTGTGTTTCTGCTGCTCACCTTGTTTTCCTAGTGTTTACCGATATTGTCCTGCCTCTGATATCCTGTTTGTTGCTCACCCTAACTTTTGCTTGTTTACTGATTCAGATGTTGCTAATATGATCGCTAATAAACACCTCTACCTGCATTTGCATCTGTCTGCCCGTTCTTCACATGACATTTGGACACTGACCCTTTTTTAGTTGATCTAAATTTGTGGCAAGGGAAATGTTGTATTCATGTAATATTTGACCAAATAATTAATTTTAATATGTGATGTTTTTTTTTTGTTTTTTTTTTTACTCTGTTTATATTTGTTCTATTTCTGTAAAGAACTGAAAGCTTGGAGTCAACACTCCGCAGCACGCTAGATAGAGTGGCTCCACTCAAAAGAAAAATAATTAGAGAGAAAAAATTAGCACC
>JAOUWY010000047.1:9973045-9990349 GCA_025728095.1 Prietella phreatophila | reverse complement strand
TGCCCAAGGACACTTCGGCATGTGGAGTCATCCAGGCCAGGAATCGAACCGCCAACCCTACGATTAGTGGACAACCCTCTCTACCACCTGCACCACAGCCGCCCCCGTATACTTGCAGAGTGTACATAAAAACTTGGAAGCATAAATGAAAACTCTGGCAGCATGATTATAAACCATGATTATCGAAAATGAAGCTTAGAAAACAACGAATAATATTTATTTGAAGACGATGTTAAATATTTGCCGGCTTAAAGAAATTGATTTATCAACTTAAAAATGTTGAGGTAATTAGTTTCCTCAGATTTTTTGAGTTAAATGAACGTATCAGGTTTTTCAGTGTAGCTCTGGTTAACATTCAGTATTAAACACACCCTTGTGTGTGGGTGTTTCAAACATTTAAATTCAGCAGTGACAATTGCTGCAAACTCTGATGCAGTCTCTAATCAATAAAATGATAACTTCTTATGCAGGTGAGTCCCTGCCACTGGCCACCTCCAATCAGATCCTCATCCGCTTCACCTCTAAAGGACACTCTTCATCCAGAGGCTTTCACCTCGTCTACCAAGGTACAGATGAGAAATTTGGCTGATGTTTATGTTCTTGCTTTATCAGATATACCACCCAGAGACTGAAAAGTCTCATCATCTTCCATTTTTAGGACTGCAGGCCCCAAAGTGGGGGGAAAAGCTAAATAATATAAACATGCTCTCACCCACACACGCGTACATGCACACACACACACACACATTAACAAATAGTGAATGTAGTGGCTGCTTTGGGACTTCCCTCACACCGTGGCTCCACAATCTATCTCTATAACAGATGACCTGGCTTTTACAGTCTGAGGTGGTGTTATTGTACTGTTTCTCTTCTTCACAGTGCTTCAACCCTGCATGCATGTTATATCATCACTTAGTCTGTGTGTGGATGTCTGTGTAATTCTCTGAGTGTATATAGAAATACATTAAATATGTAAAATATAAAGAGCAAGTAAAATTCCTAGTCTTTAGTCATATATCTAGAGGGATCGATCCAGATCCATCTAAATTTATTGCAAAAAACCGTTTAGTTTCAAAATGTTTGTTCAGAATTATGCAAATGAAAAATAATTCATCTTAATATGTTAAAGACACTCTCAAGTGTACTTTACAAATTTAATGTCAGAAGCAAAAACTGATCTACAGTATGCATCATTATTATGTAAGGAATAAAACATGATGATTTGCTCACAGTTTTTATTTATTAGGGACAAAACATTTAACTTTTTTCCATTTATAATTGCATTTAATGCTGTGGAATCTGTGAAACGAGTAAAACAATAATAATAACAGAAATAAACAGTATTTCCTTCAAAATCCAAATTTTTCTGTCTCTTGAAGACAAAAAAAATTCATCATGTCATAAAAATTTTCTGTGTCAAAAAACTCAAAGTAACAGCTATACCTTCGACTGTTAGACTGTAATGACACTGGCGACTCTTTCCAAAAATGCAATCAAAACATCTCACAGAAAACTCCATATCAACAATTACAGTTGTTGTTTTTTTTAAATCAGTCATGTGAAGTGTTCACCAAAAAAGTGCTGTTACTATATAAATTAAAACATATTAGAATTAATGTATTAATATAACCTGATTTGGAATGCTGCCAGCATTATTTTGAGAGCTGCTGTTATAGACAATTAATCACACATTCTGACCAATTAGGGTGAAGAATTCAGTAGTGGTGTAATATGAAATTTGAAATGTGCAGGTCAAGGGCACAAAAAATCCAATACCCGGTATTGTTGCAAATAAAAGGTTTATTAAAACAAAAGCTGCAGTCAGGGAAATTTAATAAATTATAGGTCATGGTTTATTGGTATTTTGTTTTGCCACAGTTATTTCTCACTATCACAAGCTGTACAATATTCTTTTGTTTCTCCTAGCCGTCCCAAGAACCAGTGCGACTCAGTGCAGCTCGGTTCCAGAGCCCAGGCACGGGAGACGCACAGGAAACAACTTTTCTGTAGGAGCTGTAGTGCGATTTGAATGTAATGCAGGCTATGTGCTGGAAGGCCCCAGTGCCATCGAGTGCCTGACAGTGCCTAATGCCCTGGCACAGTGGAACAACACCATCCCCAGCTGTATAGGTGAGAAAACACCCCTGGGGCTGGCAGTGGTTTCATCCTGACTGCACACATGTACTGCCCCAGGCACTAGCACACAGAGTTAGGAGTCTTGCTGAGTGTACAGTATGTCTTGTCTGTTGCCATGTATAACGTAAATTTTTCATATCCCTTGCATTTAGACATTTCTTTATCTTGCAGATTTTATCAGTATAGGATTCTCAGCAAGTCTAATATACTGTATAGTACTTTCAGGTTGTGTTCATGTTACTGTCACTATGTTTCTTTCATAGGATGTTCTAGGGATCTTAAATACTTCAAAGTGGGGTCAGTGACTTTAACTCAGAACATATTTTTGCCAGATTTGTTTAACTGCACATCATATTCTATCAGCTGGCAATAAAGCTTAGAATAAATATTAGCTTAGAGGTAAAACATAGGTCACTGTCAAATCCTCGTCTCTATAAATGTGAGGGGAAAAACAGATGTTGTGGATCAACCAAACAGGACAAGGAGGTATTTCAAATTACTTATGAATCATGTTGAGAATACACAGCACATATATGGATGCTGCTAGCATTAGTGTCATGTAGCCAGTTACAAAATCTACTTTATATGTGCACGGATTTAGACACTAAATATTCTGTATTTGGATTTTGTATTTCATTTGGTACACTCTTAAAAAGAAAGACTACACTTGTGAGCATAGGAGCATGAACAAAATGCAATTTATTTTTCCATTCTGCTTGCTATCAGTTATTTAAACAAATTTAATCCACACTGGCCTTTGAAGACTCCTTCCACTACCTAGATTCTGAAATGTCTCCACCAGTCCACATTTTCTTCTTTTTAGTCATTTGAGCAAATTATTTGTGTATAAATAGAGCATCACCTTGTTTCATTTATATTCTGAACACAATACTTGCACCAAAAGTATGCAAAGTGTGCCATTAAGGATGCGGTTTATACTGTATCACCAATATTTTATGAAATAATAAATAAGGAATTACTTGTTAATAAAAGATCAAATACCACAAGTGACATACAAATATTATGTGCAAAAATCAATCAGAACAATCTGTATGCACTTTGAATGATTTAATTATTCAATGAACCTGCTTAATAAGTCTGTTTTTAAAAATATCTTAGCAGTTGTCGTAACTGAATCATTTCAAATGTTGCACTGCCATTGCAGCATCATACATTATTTAATGTCCTCATCTTGATAATGAGGTTACCACGGAGCAAATTTTAGAATCAGATGGAATAGTTGGAAGTTTTTGTGTGTAACTCACACTCCATTTTCCATGGATTAAATACCAAGATTGCTTCATGTTTTAACTTATGTATATAAACCAAACTAGTGTATGAATATATTCAATAACTTGCAGTTTTTGTTCTGTGTGTGTGTGTGTTCACTGTAGCTGGCACACTTTTTCTCTGTGGCGCTCTGGGAGAGGTGCGATGGCAAATAGGCTTGAGGGTTCTCCTCCTGAAAGGATCCTGTCTCACACACCTTCCCCTGCCTGCCTAACAAGCTTGCCATGGCCTCCAGCACTATGCACACACTCCACACACACACACACACACACACACACACACACTACGATGCAGGTGCCGCTGCAGGTACACTGTGCATTGAGCTGCACACACTCATAACACAGATACTACAGATGCTTACCTATGCGCTCCAATTCAACTGCCAGATGTTTGGCTATGCGAGCTCCAGCACAGAAGCCAGTACCTGTGAAATTACCTGTGTTATTTTGTTTACTTATAATGACTTTTGTGTTGTGTTTCAGTTCCCTGTGGAGGAAATCTGACCCAGCGCACAGGCACCGTTCTGTCTCCTGGTTACCCTGAGCCCTATTTAAACAGCCTGAGCTGTGTGTGGAAAATCACTGTGCCTGAGGGATCGGGGATACAGGTACATCCCTTGACAAAGAACAATACATCTCAAATTTTCAATCCAAAAAGTAAATAAGAGATCTTGTCAAACTCATATATTAGTTCTTTTTCAGCTTTGAGTGTGAAAGATGTTGTGGTCCATTTTGATTTGGCCGTACCCTATCAAGCCTGTCCACTCAGCAGCCATCTTGGTAACACTCCCAAGCAGTTATTTCCAGTCATACAAGACCAGGCTCCTACCTACTTAAAAGGGGAAACACCCATAAATCTGAAACCTATAGTGTAAATAATAAATATGGTCTACTTTTGGACTAACACAAAATATGTTTTCTGGTTACTGTGGAGTATGTTCACTACATGGCAACACATAATGCCTTCTACAACCTATGTATTGCACTATGGACACTAGGAAGCCATGTAGGATTTTGTAAATTGTAATTCCCATTACAATTTACAAATAATTACAAATGTTACATGATTGCAAATGTTACTTTACAAAGACAGAATAGTGCATCTCCAATTAATGTCTGTATTTGTAAATGTTTAGAAGACATTGACTATTTAATCAGAATAATGTATGAATTTTTGGTTGCATACTATAGGAATAGAAAGTGGCACCATTTTGTAAGTTTACTGATGTACAGTTAACACTTATGTAACATAGACCAGTTAATGGTAGTCTTGTTCAATGGTAGTCAGTGTCAATGCTAGTTTAGCAGTTCGCTTTAATTAACACCTTTACCTGTTTTATTCATTTTCTTTACAATGTTATTTACAAATTTATTATAAAATATAATGCTAAAACAGTAAGGCTAGTTAGTTACCAGTTTATAAACAGCACAAAATATCTTGGTAGCATACATCAGTTTCCAAAATGCTCGACAGTTGTTACCTTCAAAAATGACTATTTTCAACAGCCTTTCCAATGAAAATGCTTTGACACAGCAAATGGCTGCCTTGGTCCTTTCCTCATTTGAAATGCCAATTCAGAATGGACCACCCCTTTTCATACTGAGCACAATGCCATATTTCAGGTTCTTTTCTTTATTTATTTTTACTGTGTAAATACATTTATTTATTTATTGTACTTCAGTGCAGGTTATGAAAGTGTAAAATCTCAAGGTACAGATGTCCTTCATTCTAGGATTTCAACCCATATCTCTTAAGCATTTAATTCCTGCCGTCATGCTTTGTAACTCTGTCCAATATTGTCTTCATGGCACCTTCAGTTTAGCTATAAAATGTTTTCTGATCTTTCTTGGCAGCTGGGCAGACTCATTTATCCCCTTCACAAAAGCAGTTACTCCATTGCATGGATTATATATATTGTGAACAAGAACAAACCCCAGCTACTTTAAGTTCAGTAGACAATTGCACTGTGTGAAAAATGTACATTTTTCACTTAAAAATTGTCACTGTACAACAGCAGCCTTTAAGGTCCAGTTATGTAGCTATTTACAGGTGCATGTCAAAAAATTTGAATATCATGGAAAAGATTTTTTCCCCGTAATTTTATTCATAAAGTGGAACTTTCATATATTCTAGAGTCATTACACATAAAGTGAAATTTCAAGTCTTTTTTTGTTTGTTTGTTTGTTTGTTTTAATCTTGATGATTACAGCTTACAGTTCAATAAAATCAAAAATTCAGTATCTCAAAATATTAGAATAAAGACTTTATAATACAGAAATGTTAACCTTCTGAAAAGTATGTTCATTTATTCACTCAGTACTTGGTCGGGGCTTTAATCCTTTTTGCACAAATTACTGCATCGATGTGGCATGGCATGGAGGCAATCAGCCTGTGGCACTGCTGAGGTGTTATGGAAGCCCAGGTTGCTTTGATATCGGCCTTCAGCTCGTCTGTATTGTTGGGTCTGGTGTCTCTCATAGATTCTCTATGGTGTTCAGGTCAGGCGAGTTGGCTGGCCAATCAAGCACAGTAACACCATGGTCAGTAAACCAGTTACTAGTAGTTTTTGCACTGTGGGCAGGTGCCAAGTCCTGCTGGAAAAGGAAATCAGCATCTCCATAAAGCTTGTCAGCAGATGGAAGCATGAAGCATGCTCTAAGATCTCCTGGTAGATGCTGGAAAAATAAACTTTTCCACAATATTCTCTCTCTTTTTTTTAGATTGTATTAAAGTGACTTATGTACACCACATCCTCTAGGACTTCTAAATAAAGGTGACAAGGTAGAGTTTAGTACATTAATCTTGATACTGTGCTTCACACAGAATGAATAACGTAGAATGGAAATGGTTTGAGAAAATTCTGATACAGACCTACAGTAATAACATTCTGTAGCCAGGTGCAAAAGCTTATGTTTATTTAAAAAAATAAATAATAATAAAAAAAAAAACAGATTATGTCTTTGTGGAATTTTGTTGTATTTACAGTAAAATAACCAAAATACTGACTCTAATTAGCATTCCTCTCCACAAGCCAAACAGTCAGGTAACTTGATATTGCTTCACATATGCTCTTAACAACAAAACTCCATGTTAATTTACAGGTGTTTCCTGTTCCTTAGAGCAGCTGAATTCATGTCAGCAGTTATTTTGATTAACAAGCTCAAAAGTTTGCATCCTCGTTGGCATTTTCAAATTAATTTAAACGCCCCTCATTAAGGTATATAATAACACGTTTACTTGGTTTAAGCTTTATTTAATGTATGAAAAGACAAACAGGCTCAAACGTCTGAGCAGTTACTGTGAAGAATAAATGGATCAGAAAAACAGCTAAATACAGAAATTATAGACCTTTGACAGAGTTTAAAATGATGCTGAAACATTTGAAAGTGTTTAGGAATGCTATTACCAACAGTGAAAGCCATTATGTTGAAATAAGTATCATACAAGGACACCTCCAAAGAGTGGAAAAGAAATAAACTGCCATTGGTTTGCAAAAAATCAATCAATTGGCCTGAAAAAGTCTTTAAACACATTGTTAATAAAGTATATTATCTTACACTTTTTTTGACATTTTTTGTTGTTTTGTTAAGGATGTGCAAACTTTTCTGCTCAACTATGTAACTAACAGGAAAATAAAAGCATGTAGAATCTGATCATGAGACTGGTAAGGACTGATAGGAAGTGAGAGGTTAAGCAGTAAGAGCAATTGAAAGTTAAATTAAGGCAGAGTGTTGGAGTGGAAGAGATCAATGAGTGACATGGATAGATATAGAAAATGATATAGAGATGATAAAGAAAAGGTAAGGAAGGCCATATGAGCTCAGATTGAGATCAATGTTACCTGTCTGCAAAAAGCATCTTTCTTTTCCTGTTATAACCAGTCATATGGGTCTAATGCTGATAATAAGATGGATCTATTGAAATGCAACAGCTTGTTCCAAGGAAGATGATATTCTGATAATAGTGTAAAGAGATTGTGTTATGCATGTGCACCCCACGTGTAGCATGTGCACCCCACACTGCCTCGCACCACCGTGATTGGGGGTTCGAATCCTGCCTCCAGTTTGCATGTTCTCCCCATGCTTCGGGGGTTTCCTCCGGGTCCTACAGTTTCTTCCCCATTCCAAATCATGTGTTGTAGGTTGATTGGCATTTCAGAATTGTCCGTAGTGTGGGAATGGGTGTGTGTGATAGTGCCCTGCGATGGGTTGACAACCTGTCCAGTGTCCCCCACCTTGTGCTCCGAGTTCCCTGGGATAGGCTCCATCCTGTCTAGGATAAGCGGTATAACAAATGGATGGATGTATTCAAGTATTAGCTAATAATTAATGTTTAATATGTGACCCCTTATACCACAGTGTTACTGATGTGTTTGGAAATAGAGTGAAGAAGAAAAATAGAAATGGAAGAAGCCTATAAAAAAATTTGTGAATTTTCATATGCTCTGTGCTTGAGGCAGACTGTAGAAAGACTCTGCATATAGAACACTCTTCAAAAAAAGCTCACATTTGAAAGCTTTTCAATTGACTAGCACAAATAAACATAGCATTTTACTATAGACCGATGAAACATGATAGTATCCCAGAGTTAGTCACAGGAAACTGTCCATTTTTTTACAGTCAGTTGAGGTGAAAATAGAGACCTGCCAAAATATTTACTGGGCTCCACATTGACAGTTCAGTGAGGGGAAATGCTTCTTCCGAGGTTATGCAATGCAGGAAGAAGAGCGAAACTGTTTTGAGATTCCAAGAGCACTCGGTATGCGGTTTAAAGCTATCTGTCTGTCATTTCACCCAAAACTTTTCCTCTCCATGCTGAGAGCTGAGTCACCCGCCAATTAGCTGATGCTCCATGCTAACGGAACCTGAATGTGTTCTCTATTGTCTCTGGCAGATCCAGGTGATCAGCTTTGTGACTGAGCAGAACTGGGACTCGCTGGAGGTGTTTGATGGGGGCGACAACACTGACGCCATGCTGGGGAGTTTCTCAGGTGGGCCACTCTTTCACACACTGGCTTATTTATTATTGCCAAGCTCAATAACTGTCACTGCTTTTTCCCTCTGTGGATATTCCATTTCTCTTCATTCTATTTCTAAATTAATTCTCTTAATTTCTAATTTAGGTTGCAATATTCTGCACAATTTTAAATTCAACTTTTCTTTTATTGTTATTTGGCAAAATTTGCCAAGGAAGCTCTATGGCGAAATGTACTTTACATTAAGTGTTGACTACCTAGCATTAACCTGTTAAAGCCCTGGATTATTATTGAGTTATTCATAGTATGCTTTAATACTCAGGTAGTAAATTAAACTACTAAGTAAATTCAGTGAAACACATAGGAAAGACATATTGTTACAAGAATGAGGAATGTATATATGGATGCATCTAAAGATCCTGGGAGTATTAAGTAGAATTAAGTAATGCATTTGTTAATACAAACAACACAAAAGCAGGGTTACTTTGTCATGAATCCCCTCTGTCAGCATGCAGCACAATTGTCAGCATGGCAAACAGTGCATTTAGTTAATGTTTTGCCATGCACCATTATTTTACATATAGTCATGTCTCCACTCCTGTTCTGTCATCGCTTTGTTCTCCGAGTGTGTTCTCTTGTTCTGTGTTTAGCCCTTAATAAGTTTGTCTACATGTACTAGGCTTTTTCTGTGTATCCTTGCAAAGTCTTATCATGCTTTATGTCCTTAAGTCAAAGCCTTAGCTCTCTTCACTTCCATTCTCCCTGCTAGTTTTTACTTTCAGAGCCCTGGTGCTATAGAATACTAACCTTCTGACCAATTAGATTTCAGAATTCAACAAATAATGGTCAAGTCATAATACAGTAAGTAAGCAAGTAAACAATGCGTTAGTTAATGTGGTATTCATGTATTTGTTTATATACTATGAATTCATATTTATTATGTCAGTCAGACCTGGATGAGTGAGCATGCAGGTTTGTTTTAATTTTTTTTAATCAACAAAACAGGCATTCAACCTATTCAGTTTAATTGATTAATTAATATGAAATAGCTATTATTAATTCAGTAGCATGTGTGTTCATATTTACAAATGCATTATGTCCATATTATTTTGTCAGCACAATATAACATGTTAACAATTTATTAAACTTTTTTAAATAAAGTAGTAACAAAAAAGTTAAAGTGGTTCTGTTCGTATATGAAATACAGTTACACTTTACAGTGTCTGAATATATTTTGAGAAATGAGGTTTTGTTTACTCTTTTAACTTGAATGCAACCTTGGACAAATGTTCAAAGATGTATAAATATCCCTAGAGAGATGTGTAAATAGTGCATCTGCAGTCTTAAAAAAATAGAGGATAATCAGATTGACACTGATTCTGTACTTCAGATTGAGTGTGTGTGCAGGCAGCCTTGAGACACTACAGGGGGTGAAGTTGGTTTCCTTTCAAAGGGAACTCAGATTATCATGCTGTGGGAAGCACCCTCGCCATGACCGATATCTGAACTCTGTGTGAAATCATGCCTATTTATAGGCCTGCAGTGGTCAGGTGACGTGGGAATTTTTGCATCACGTGACAGTAATATGGCACCTGTGAACCACGTCATCAGCTTTATTATCTTCAGCGAAAGACTACATGTCACTTGTCAAAAAATACTTCATTTCAAGATTCCATTAAATAAAAATAAATTATATACACAGATGACACTTTCTGTGTGAAGTGTTTGGGGGTGGAGCATGCCACAGCAGCCCTTGAGAGGGCTGACTGTATGCATTGTGAACACTTTACAATCAGGCAGCTCCACTCATGGCTCGCTGTCTTCTCGGCCAAAGAGAGTTGGGTTTCAGAGCCTTGCGCATCTTGTCCGGCCAGCTCAGGTCCTAGGGATCCAATATGGATATGGAAGAGGAGCTTCTGTGTCTTGCTCTGTCTCTAGGTCCGGCTCTCTACCAGATTTTGAAGCTTGGGTTGCAACTCCTCCTTCCGGTATGGAAAGCCAACTCACCCTCTCTGACTCTGAGGAGCCAGAGGGGGAATCATCACACTAAAAATGTAGAGCAGTTTTCAAGCATATAAAAAGTTGCTTGAAGTAATTGTTATGGCTATAGATAAATGTAATTTAGACTGGGAAGAGGAAGTGGCTTGCTGCAGGCTGGATGAGTGCTGTCTCTCCAGTGAATATAAATCTCCCTTACATTGCTGTAAAACTCCCCTTTTTCCCAGAAGTGCATGAATAAAAATCACGCTTCTGGGGAAAACCATACAGTAGCTGTGTTTAAAACCCCGCAACATTGGATTATTCGGCCATCATGGGGAATGAACACCATGGGTATTTGGCTATGCCAAAGGTGGAAAGTTTTTGTCAGTGAATGCAATGTACATTCTGGGCAATGTGTGGGCAGACATCCTTTTGAGGCAGGGGCTGAGGTCCAGGCATTGGAGGCTCCAACCATAAGTGGTGGAGTCTGTATGGTGGAGTTTTGTCCAAGTGGAACTGGATGTGCTAGCCTCCGAGGAGACAACACAATGCCTGCTTTGGTTCACCCTCACTCCTCTCGCACCATTGGGGCTGGGCTCCTTGATGCACACGTGGCCGAGGTCATGTCTGTATGCTTTTCCCCCGATCGCTCTGCTCTCACAAACTCTAGTGAGAGTTCACCAAGACCGTCTATGTCTGCTGCTTGTAGCACCTAATTTGCCAGCTCAAATATGGTTCTATGGTTCTGGAGATAATATCCCTGCTAGACAACACACCATGGGAGATTCCCGTTCGCAGGGATCTACTGTCTCAAGCCAGAGGGTTGAGTTATCACCCACGGCCGGAACTATGGAAACTGTGGGTCTGATATATTCTGCTCTGTCTACATAACTGCCATTTTGGCCAGCCATGCCCTTATTGATGGAGCCTCCGTGGGGCAACATCCTTTACCATTGAGGTTTATGTATGTTGTCAGGCAACTGAGGCCTATCTGCAATCCACACATACCTTTCTAGGACCTGTCTATGGTCCTGGAAAGTCTGTCTTTTGCCCCATTTTAGCCCTCAGAGTCAGCCTCAGAGAAGCTTTTAACTCTAAAGGCCCTGATGTCTCTCAAGCGAGTAGGAGATCTACAAGCTCTCTCTGTTGCCCCTTCCTGCCTTGACTTTGCCCCTGGACTAGCCAAGGCCTTTCTATATCTTAGGCCGGATTATATTCCTAAAGTGCCTTCTTCTGCTGCCCAGCTGGTAGTGTTGCAGGCTTTCTGTCCACAGATAATATAGGCTGATGACATGGTTCACAGATGCCATTTTATAGTCACGCAATGCGCGAAATTGCCAAGTCACCTGACCATGGCAGGCCTATAAATAGGCGTGATTTCACACAGATTTCAGATACCGGTCATGCACAAGGGCACTTCCCACATCATGAAGCTCATGCAACGTCTCGTTCCCTTCTCAGGGAACAGGGTTACATGTGTAACCCAGACATTTTCTCAGTTTGGGATTTTTTTTTGGCTTGAAAAATTTTAATGCGAGAGTAAAAAGCACAAAGCTGACATTGTGTGCATGTGGGTTAGACACTTTACACTTGCAAGTAAAACAAAATAAGTCCCTTTACACAAGTGTTTCTTGCAGTTGGTTGTCGGGGTCCATGAGGGGTCCATGAATAATAGCCAGATTTCTTTTTTCATTAGTTACAGTGATGATATCACGACTCATTATTTAGTTATCTTTATCAGTTTTTATAGTCATATATTTTTGGACTGTGGGTTTCTAGGAAATGTATTTTACACTTAAAAGAGTACCTGTCTACAAAAAGTATGTGAATCCCTGCTTAACACAAAATTAAACATGAAACAAGCAAATATATATCCATTTCGATCTGTATTTTTAGTTCACGAATAAATATTTGTTAGCCATAACTGGTGAGGCAGTGATGTCTCAGTGTTCTTGAGTTCAAATACCAGGACTCAGTTTAACTCCCAATATTGTCCGAAATCTACTGCTGAATTTGAAGATCTTAATTCAGATACTTTATATACCTGGATTGAATCCTTCCTCATTTCTTAATCACATTGGACAAATCTTTTGTCAGCCTAGGTGAATGAATAAATGTAAATGTTTGCAGTGCTAGAATGTTTTTCCTTACCATTAAAGGCAATGCCTTAACTGCAAATCATGCTCTTACAGCAAGGACATATTTTTCTCTCTTTCTCTCTAGGAACCTCAGTGCCAGCACTTTTGAACAGCACATCCAACCAGCTGTACCTGCACTTCTTCTCAGACATCAGTGTGTCAGCGGCTGGCTTCAGGCTAGAGTACAAGAGTAAGAGCAGGGAGCATTCTCTATCTTATCTGCCCATGTATTGATTATACAGTATACAGATACATTCTATGGCCATGTTGACACTTGACCATCACATCACATCCCCATATTATTGCCACTAAGTTGGAAACACACAATTGTGCAGAATGTATTTTATGCTTTAGCATTACAATTTCCCTTCACTAGAACAAAAGGGCCCAAACATGTTCCATCATGACCATGCAGTGTACAAAGCAAGCTCCATTAGGAAATGGTTTGCCAACTTTGGAGTGGCCGCCTGTGCCCCAGACCTCTTCACCTGACATCAGTGCCTGACTTCACTAACGCTCTTGTGGTTGAATCCCCACAGCCTGGATGAGAGTACTCGTTCTCTCAGAGCAATGATGGAAGCATGATCATTTAGCTGTGTCTTTTCAGATATTTAAAGATTGTCTGACAAGTTTCAGAGTGCAGCAAAGTCAGCTAGGTCTAGGTATTTCTCTGATTTGTTTACTACACACTGTCATAGACCTAAGATTTTATTCACTACAATAAATTCGATAATTAATCTGAGTTGGCAATTCCATGGGGAATCCTCGGCTGAACTTCGTGAGAGATTTTTATTTGCTGATAAAATAATAGCCATCCGTTCTTCCTTCACTTCATAGTTCTCAGACCCTTCCCTATAATTTTAGCATTGGTCCATTGGCTCTTGGTCCTTTTTAGGATTCAGTTTAAGATTCTGTTGTTTGTCTTTAAAACTCTTAATTATTAAGCTCCTTCTTACCTCACAAATCTTCTTACCCCACATTCATTCAACAGATTTCTAAGATTTTCTGATAGGTTTCTTTTGCATGTCCCTCAATCCCGGTTAAAAACAAAGGGGGATAGAGCTTTCTCAGTTGTCGCCCCTCGTTTCTGGAATCAATTGCCACTGGACATCCTCCTTGCACCTTCAATTGGCACTTTTAAAAAGAGGCTTAAAACATATCTCTTCTCCCAGGCGTTTTTCTCAAATTTTTACTATTGTGATTTGATTATTATAACATAACTTTAAAACATAATTATTAAAACATAATTTATTAAATCAAAAATTATTAAAACATAATTATTTAAAACATAATTATTAAAACATAACTGACTGTGTTTGCATGAATACTCGGCCAGACCTGCATTTTGACATGATGTGTATGTATTTATTTGAGTATAATAAGCCACTTAAGTGAACACAATTGGGAACTCACACAATACTTCAAGTGTGTGTGCACAGAAAGCCCCTGGTCAGGCAGGGAGACATTCATTAGTTTCTTGTTATCTTAATGTTGTGTTATTTATTTTTTTATCTTTCTTTTCATGCTATATGTGACACAGACTCAACTGTTCAAATTTACCCGAGTGTGTAGCAAGTCCCAAGTTCGTTCATAATTGGACTTGAATCCGAGACTAGGATTGACTACCCCAACTCTATTCGGAAATATTATCTGATTCTCACTCAAGATAAATTATTACACAAAATAAATGAATGCTATGAGGAAATCTCTTAATATCTAATATGTGTATCCTTCCTCTTCCAGCCGTCTCCCTCACAAGCTGTCCTGAACCAGTTATACCTATGAATGGTTTCAAAGTGGGAGAACGTTTACAGATGAACAACGTCATGTCCTTCCAGTGTGATCCTGGATATACTTTACAGGTGAGCCGGCTAAGTGTTTAACAGTTGATATATATAACGCCTCAATAGAAGTATTTCTGAAGCTCTGTGCGATAGTGTGATGCTTTGAGTGCTTGGCTTTGAGGGCTTGGCTTTGAGGTTCACTTCTTTTTTCGCTTTGGCCAAAAAAAAACCAAGATCAAAGCTCTGTTCAAAATGCACTCTGAATGAAACATGAATTACAAAGCCGCAGAAGTGAGCTGGTATTAAAGAACTAATGGATTAATCAACAAATGATGTAATCGATTCATTGTCATTTATTTTATTGGCAGGGAGTGTCACATATCACCTGCATGCCAGGAACTGTGCGGCGCTGGAATTATCCTCCACCACTCTGCATTGGTATGAACGTCCAAAACCCAAAATATTTAATAATACTTCCAAATGCTTATTTGAGGGTGATAAGCATGTCCAATAACATGCTTTGCACAGTAATTTGGGTGACACCGAACATGTACTTGTTTGAACACATGTGAAGCCTGCCAACCACATCTTTTCCAAATGCCGCATCACAGGGCACTCGGAGGAAAGCACTGTCTACTCTCTTCCACATACCTGAGCTCACAGATGCCCACGACTGACTAGTAGACAGGGGAGGGAGAGAATGCCATCCCTCCCACCAGAAAGCTAATTTTGCCCCCTTGGCTCCTGGCCATGGATGATTCAATATTTGACTACTGAAGACAGTCAAATGAATACATATTTTTTTAAATCACATTTTATTGACTAGCAGCTGTTATGGTGAGAAACAGGATTAACCCATCAGAATGATTCCCTGGTTCTGTCTGAAAACCATCTACACTCTGCGCACAGGGCTATCGAGGTGATAGACGATAATGAGAAAAAGATGGGCAGAGATGCATTTTACAAGATAAAATGTCCAATGACAAAATTTTCCACTATTATTCTACCAGCTTTTCTCGCAACTGTTATAAAGGCATTTTATGGCATTTTTGTTAATATGGCAAGATTGGTCAACATTACTTCTTACCTTTAATTATTAAATAACAAATGTGTGCCATTGTTGCTCCTACTAGTGTCTGCCATCTACACAAAATGCACTTATCAGTGTAAATGTATAGCTTTCATTTTAATCTGGCTACACCAGTGTTGTCTCTTAACTTTTCCCCCTTCCACAGAATTACTCACTCAGATATTGCTAAAGCCAGGTGTGTTGTGATTCAGCTGTAAGGTATTCATTAAGTTCCCCTGGACTGATAAATGGAGGTTCTTCCAATAAAACTATCTTCATGCAAAATAGTTTGTACCAGCATACACACAGCTTCTGACAGTAAGGAGTTTATTGCTTTTGCTGCCATCTGTCTGATTCAAATGGAACCCATCCAGTAGTTTATAAATGTTCGGTTCCATGGTAGCAGGCATGTCATTAAAGAGCCCTCAAGGCCACTCATCTATCAGTCAGCTCTCAGGTGGGACCTTCTTACACTGCAATAACAACATCAAGGCCTTGTGCAAGAGTAAACACTAATCAAACCATGTCCGTTATAGTTACAGTTCCACTACACTGCATGAGTGAATTTGTGTGTGTGTGCGTTAAAAATAAAGCGAGAGAGAGAAGAGCGAACATGAATGCCATGTCACAATCGCTGTGCATGGCTCTTGACAAACATGAGTAATGGCTGTGACCTACTCTGTACTAATTAGTTCAGTCTCACGCTACGATTGGCGGAACTACTGGAGAGAGTGATGGCTCACACCGGCATAAGCATTTTCCTGAGAGCTTCTGATTGTCTAGACATATGGAACATTATGAGCCTTTCTGTTCTCCATGAGGGATCAAGGACTGTATTCACAGAGCCTTGCCACGGCTTTAATCAAAGTGATGTTGGAATCAATGAATGGGTTAGACACAGAGCACTAAGAGAAGAGTGTGAGAAGGTGCAGGACTCTCCCAAAAGAAACTGGAAAGTGGGTTTTGAAATCAAAAGCTACAAAGCAGCTTGAGGCCTTTGATGCCTTTGGAAGGTCAGCTAGCACAAATAAAGAAAAAGCATAACTCCAGTGCAAAGCAGTTACAGTAGAGACATTCTAAATTCAATGAAAGACTAACACAATACAAGACCATGTCACTTCAGACTAATGTTCTATGTGTAAATGTTTTTAAAGTATAGCTTTTTGCATATTCCCTCTGATGCATTTTTTCTGCATTATCTTCCATTCCTGTAGCACAGTGTGGGGGGATCAGAGAAGAGATGGAAGGAACCATCCTGAGTCCTGGTTTCCCTGGAAACTACCCTAGCAACAGTGACTGCACTTGGAGGATCTACTTACCAGTTGGCTATGGTAAGGACAAGGATACTGAATGCAATCATGACATGCCATTTGGAAATTCAAAAGACACATCCCTTTTGAAAAGTATTTATTTATGGCAGAGACTATCAGGAGGTTGTCAAACAGCACTGTGGGTAATGTAGGAAACCATTTCTTAAAGACTAGAACTTTAAGGACAGAACAAATTAATGTTTAAGGATAGAGCAAAATGAAATCAAGCCAAATTGCTCTTAGATTAGCATTCTGCAATCTTATGCAAGATAAAGAACTCCAAATCTAGGCATATGACAGTGCTAATAATTATTTTTTTAACATCTTGTTTTTCATTTAAACAGGAGCCCACATACAGTTTCTTAATTTCTCAACCGAGGCGAACCATGACTTTCTGGAGATCAGGAACGGCCCTTTTGACACTAGTACTGTGATTGGCCGATTCAGTGGGCAGGATGTCCCGGCATCTCTTCTAACTACGTCCCATGAAACTACAGTGTATTTCCACAGTGATCATTCCCAGAACAAACCAGGATTCAGATTTGATTATCAGGGTAAGTATGTGTGTATGTCTAGAGCACAGAATTTGTTTGAATGTAAATCTTCATACTTTAAAAAGTAT
>JAOUWY010000047.1:9883414-9894658 GCA_025728095.1 Prietella phreatophila | reverse complement strand
TAGCCTGCTGAGAATTATGCAAGGAAAAAGGAGAATGAATAAATGAAAAAAAAAATTATTTTGTACAGAGATATATTTTTATGGAAACACATTTGTAATATAAAAAGAGAAAAATTGATTGACATATGTAAATGTTTTTCATTATTGTAGTACAAATGCTAGTGGGGAATATATAAATATCTATACACAAAGAGAAAATAGAAACAAAGCTTTTTTTTTGTAAATGTAAAAAAGAAATGTATATACATGTTTACATACTGTACATATGTAATCCCCGACATGGCTCGTCTGCAGTATATAAAATGTATTTTATCCGTCTGTATATGATGCTTTGCATTGTGTTTAAGCTTATTCTACTTTCTTGAACTTGAACCATATTTTGAAGGTTTTTGAATAAAAAATAATAATAAAAAGTCTTGTTTTGCTGTTATTTCTGTACTTTCACTGTGATCTTATTTTAGTTCTTGAATCTATGAATTAATCTGAATATAATACCTACAGATGTTTGAATGAATGTTTAACTGAAGCAGGATGATATTCAGTGAAACTACAACTAATTAGAACTGTCATTATCACCTTTTATATACCCCAAATCAAAATAGTACAGATTTCAAAAATCAGTGTAAACAAAACCAATATAAACAAACACTTCAGAGTTTTTATGTTTGGTTTTCTGTATCATTAGCCCTGATTTTTAGGAAGGAACAGTAAATCACCTATATGAGTAGTACAAGTTAAGAGATTGGAATTTATCATGCATGCATACACACAGCTGCACACAATGGATGTTTGATAAATCCTACACATTCTTAATTGCTTAAAGAAACACCCTCAAATCACAATATATATTAAACAAACCTCTAAATGGTGATTTTTTTTATGGCAACATACAGCATGTGCAATCTGTTGCACCGATTCCATTTCAAATGGCAATGGCATGAAAATCCTTCGTTATTGTTGTCTTTTCCAATGCCAAATTTGGAAATGTAATTTATTGTGGCATGGGTGATATGAAGGCATGTAATAAGTGCTATTATTTTGCTCACAGTTGGTTGGGAAATGCCAGACTCTAATTTCTCTTTGAAATGAACCCATGGCTGAAAGTCCAGTGACTATCCAGTACAGGTATCCAATATTTTGGTGGTATACAATTTTCCACCCATTCACACATAAAATAACACTTTTTTTTTTTGCATCCTTCAATACTGTCACATTGCCCATCCCATTTTTCTTAACTGGACATCAACACTCACTGTGTAGCCTTCAGTTCTAATCTATTATTTTTACCTTTGCAAAAACAACCATTTCACTGCATAATCATTGCAGCACATGGGAACAGTACAGCCAGCACACAATAAACTCTTTATTTTACAATGTTAGCTTATTTGCACATCTTTTACATATCATCAAATGCTCAACCATTCTTCTTTGGTTTAATAGCAATCATAAATGACAAGCACAACCCAATATTGTTTTCAGTAGCACTAAGAGTTGTATGTATGTTGGTAAATGGCGCACTTATATAGCACTTTTATCCAAAGCAATTTACACTGTCTCATTCACCCATTCACACACACACTCACACACCAATGGTATTCAAGGAGCTAACTTTCCATCGGGAGCAACTTGGGGTTCGGTGTCTTGCCCAAGGACACTTGTGGAGTGTCCAGGCCGGGAATCGAACCGTCAACCCTACGATTAGTGGACAACTCGCTCTACCACCTGCGTTAAGATTTTACTTAATAAGACCAAGCTTTCTAGGTCTCAAACTTTTTTTTTTGACCATGTGACCACTCTTGCTCAATCTAACGTGAAATGAAAATGTCACACAATAGCAGTGATTATTAGGGTTAGGCAAGGCTCTCCATTGGATTTGATAAAAGTCATGAATATTTCACTAATGGTGACATGAAACCTTTAATGCCTTAAAAGCAGAGTCATTTGACTCTTTTGGACTCACAACTCATGCACACTTTCGCTTCTCTAGGTTTAATTCTGTAAGTTAAAGACCTTAACTCTTCAGACATAGGGAAACAAACTACAGACCATTAGGAAAACATCTCGTTCATATCTTCTGGATTCTACCTTAGTTGCTCTGGGGATAGTGTGACGATAATGGTGCTAGAGTTCAAGATGCCAATGGTTCTCTGGCTCAAGCATGAAACACAAACAACAAAGCAATGTGGCTGCAACTCTTCCTTCTTCAAATTAGACATGTTTCAAGATTTCTCTCAATACCTTCACAGATTTTCTACATAATGTTAGGACGACACTTACCTAGAGTGATACAAATGAGAACAACACATGACTCGAATAAATTTGAAGGTCGCACAAAATTTGGTTCCAAAAGGGGAAAGTAGAATACATCGACTCAATAACATTGTGCTAAAATAAAAAGAACAAAATACCAATGCACTTTTTATGGCTGGATTAATGATGCTTTGCATCACAAGTGAATGGACCTACAGGACAAGCTGCAAGTTTCTTAGTTTTAATTATGCATCTGAGACATTTTGGTATGGATATGTTTTGCAAATCTTTAAATATGATATATGATCTCTGTTTATCATGTTCATATCAAAGTCTTCTGCTTTCCAAATATGCACGATGTTGCAGTAGTGACAGCCACAATAAAAATGATTTTGAATATCCCCCACGCTTTTGACAAAAAGCTTTCATCATCTTGCGTTTTCGAAAGAAAGTGCAACTCTGAAAATACCTTTGTTTCATCCACATCTGAAAAGATACTGTGGATCCTTCAGATGTACAGCTCAACTGTTCTTCATTCCTTTATACTTTTTTGCTTGCAGTCAAATCATTTAAACCACAATCAGAAATTTCTTGACCATGAAATCTGGTTCAAAAGCATGATGGTGAAGACACTTCCACACTGAATGTAAAAACCATATGAACCCAGGTATTGAGTTCTGTTGTGAGTTCCTTATTTGGAATAGAACATGGCAAGGCTGATTGTTTTTTCACTATGATTTATATCTGAAACTGTGTGAGGGTTCGTTCTATTGCAGGAACGCTAGCTATTCATCAACCATGTGTATGCACAGTTTTGTGCATAAACAGTGAATATGCACATTTCAATGCATAGAGTATGATTTATCAAGTTATTATTGTGTGTGAAGGTGTGTGTATATTTAAAACTACTCCTGACTATGTGTATGCAGAAACCCCTAATGGTGTGAAAAGTTTAATTGCAAGTAAACTAATTATGATAAGCTCTGGTCGCACTTATTGCATGATCATCAGCATAAAGGATAGAATAATTGCTGACTGTGGTGCTCAAAAGAAGGTGAGGACAGATGATGCAAATGAAATATATGAACTTACAAAATGAATACATTATTTGATGTGTAAATGGATTGAAAAACTTTTCTGTAGATTCTCTGCACTGAAAAGATGTATTCAAGCCTTTAAATGTTGTTAAAGATAGTTAAATAAAGTTGATGCAAGTAAACGAAAATGGCCATTTCCACCCTCAGGGCAATAATTAAGAAGTTTTTGTCAACTGGAAATGCTATGAATCAAATTGGAATTGGACATCTCCAAGGATCACAGTTGAAGAATTGCAGAAGTTAGTTGCGTCTTGTGGTCAGAAAGTCTCAAAAACTCACGTACATCATGACATTTGATTGGAAGGGTTTCAAGAAAAGAGCCTCTAATTTCATCCGAAAAAAACCTCAAGCATTTGCCAGACAATTCTGGAACTTATGGGATCGGGTTCAGTGGTCAGATGTTTGCAATTGTTTGATATCCATGAGAGAGTATTTTTGTGATTTTTTATTTTTTAACAAAAGATCAAACGGTTAAACAATAAAGACAATTATCCCAGCTTTCCTTGCTCATATTTACCAACAATGCCAATATTAGTGGAGGGAACTGTAGGGTCTATATCGTTTCTATAGGCAACTCATGCATAAATCAATATATAATCTATAAACTGTACAACTTTACATTTTAATTTTCAGGCAACCCCTATTTTTGTCAGCAGTTTGTGACTTATGCACAGTGCATATAACTCTGAACAATTACAAAAACACAAAAAAGGAAATGAAACCTTGGTTGCATGAGGTTTAATGATGTTATTGATTATCAGAGTTTAAAGTGGCAGGGGTCAAACATCAAACTTCCCTCACTAAAGTTAGTGCCTATGCAACTGTTGTAGCTGCATTGATGAAGAAAGTCATACCAACAACTAATTTCTTTAATAGACATGTTGCTTTGATGTGTTTATTAATGGTTGGAAACATGAAGTAAGAGAATATTTCTTTAATGAGTCTTAAATCACAGCTTTAACAACTGCTAGAAATCTTGAATTTGTTCATAATGTCTGAAAAGACCATCCTGACCTTGAGGTTAAAGAAAAAGAAAAAACATCAGATTTTAGAAATAGAAAAAGCATCAGCATTTCGCTTCTCAGGAAACACATTTGCAAGTGGTGACTGTTTCTCCAAGAGAAAAAGGTGTTTTTTTCTTCTCATCTTGTACATGTGGCTGACCATCTTACCTTTTGACAGCCATCTGAGAGAAGAATGAAAAAGATGATGTGTGTGATGTGCACACAGGGCCTCAAAAAGACAATTGTTGAGAGCACTGCCTTTGATGAAGTTGACAATTTTGACAACGCCTTTCATTAACAATTCCATCTCAGGTGGCAATCCTTTTGATGCCAGTACTTTTTAACAAATACAGAAATAATCCCAAATAATGTCTTGGTTTGTTGTATCCTTAGTGCTTTTAAACTGCTGTTTTCCCATATTATGGAAAACCATGATATTGCTCATTATGGCTATGCAGTTAATCTAGTTCAGCCCATGAGTTAGTGTGCTTTCACACATGCAGCATTTAGTCCATGTGAATAAATCCTTGCTATGTTTTCTCTTTGGTGCAGTTAATTTATGCAGGCAAGAACACAGTAATCGCACTCAAGTACAGACAAAAATAACTGTTTTGTGGTTCAGTACTTTTTCCAGTAGAACACAAATCTGGTTCATTTGCAAGGAGAAAACAATTCAAACCTGAATCAATCCAACTGCATGAAGTGGACCAGACATGCTATGTATTTTGGAATGATAGTGACATTTTTTCTGTAGAAATGTTCTGGAGATTTGGACTGATGATTAAAAAGGGAAAAATAATGCTGGATGTGTGCATAAACTGTTTCAGTTATTTATATAATTATATCATTTTTAACTTTTTCTGTCGACATGTTTTTGAACAATTAGATTTAAAAGAATGTTTTCAATCCTACATGCCACTTTTTTTTTATTTTCTTTTTGGTTTGTTTAAATTGTGTGCAGTGACCCAACAAACCATATCAAATCGCAAATGAACCAAAGGTATCAATTTCACTCAACAAAATATCTGTTCAAATATCTGTTTGCCTGTTGTCTTAGAGGTCCAAGTCAAGCTGCAAAAAACAGAATCAGATTCGCTTTGCTAAACATACCACAATGTAATGAATGCAGCAATAGCAGTGCTCTCATCCAACTGAATTACAAAATCTCTGGCTAACTGAAATTTGGATATTAGCTGATTCAAGCCGATTTGCTGGAATCTGTTTAAGCTTTTGAGTAGCCTTTTCATCCAGGATTGTAATCACAATTATTGACTGCTGCAGATATTTTTTTTCTACAGCTGTTTTGTCTTATAATATAATATGCAAGTTTTATATGAAAAGTGCTATTTGTCAGTTCACATAACACATTGGTAAATAACACAGCAGCCTCACTGGTTTCAAACATCATTAGCCAGTTTTTTTTTTTTTCTTTTATGAAAATAACATACATTCGTCTAGCATCTTGATTAACGTTGGAATGGTTAACAAATCCAACTTTAAAATGTAATCTTTATAGAATTTAGTTCCCAATTTCTGTTTTATTAGATTTTTTATATATAATTTTCTTTTATTATTATTATTATTTTCTTGGCTGGCCACAGAAGAAAAAAATAAAAATAAACAACAACATTAGCTCCCTGCTCATTGCTGTCCTCTCTTGTTCATCCTTCTGTGTGTTTGGAAGGATGGCCAACATTTTGAATTATCTTAACATTTTAAACCACTGGCATAGTCTCTCTTTTTCTTGAAAAGAACCCTTCAGTGCTACCACCTGTTGTTGATTAATTTTTCCAACAACACTACTTACAATACCCAACAAATTAAACATTTTAACAGCAGCAGCTAGTCTAAGCAAGCAGTAACTTCTGTCATTGAAGCAACGTCATATGTATTAAGTAACTCAAAGCCCGCATAAGAGAAGGTCATGTGCAGATTTATTTTGTGTTTACATCTGTGATATTATTATCTAGAGAAACATATGTAATAAAAATAGGTTGATCTTTATTCTCAGCTCATCGCTTTTTTCTGATACTATAACCCAAACATTTCCTCTTTAACAATTTTTCATATGATATGACATAGGATTTATAAGCAAGACAATGCAGTTGGAACCCACCCCAACAAATTAATGAGAAATATCAGGATATTTCTCATTTTACAAAGTCTTAATATAATGAATATTTTCAATTACATGAGAGTTAAAATCTTTCCACAATATACACACACATTTGGTTTATACTTGTTTTTGAGTCAAATGTCATGAATCATATACAGTTTCTTACAGTAACTTGATGCCATGATATGAAATGCTGTGGCCTGTTTATATATACTATTCTTCTTTTCTTTTTCAACTTTATTTTGCCAGCTTTGTCAAACTAACTGATTGTGCTGGGTTGATGTTTCAACAATTCTAATTTCATTGTGTCAAATGAATACATATAAGTGATTGTGTTTTCATTCAACCTTGAAATGAAGGCATACCTTATTTTCCGAACGATATTGCCTATCCTCCCACCTGAGCTCTTAGCATTTTGAGGTTGATTTTGTGGAACATGCCATTCTGACTAGTCTCTCAGACTCAGGGACACTGAAAATGGACAGACTGCTGAAAGTCTATTTTCTATCCCTTTCTTTGAGGTCAGCAAGGTGTGTACTTACTCTGCCAAAAAGACTTTGTCCAACATGTGGAAACAACCCAATGCTGTACTGACTGTCATTATAGGTAGACAAGATCATCTCACAAGATGATCTCTGTCATCTTGCACTCCAATCTTAACCTGCAGAGTACAGAAATGCAAAATATAAAAAATAAAAATCATGCCAAATGTATACTCATTGTAGATGACTCACATCTTTCTTTTCCAAGAAAGTTGGCCATCTCAAACAGATGCATTTGCTGTTTAAGAATTACTCAAACTATATAGTAATTCAACTAGAATATGACTAGAGTTATATGGTCATATGGATGACTAAGCAGCATACAGAACATATCTAAATATTTGAAAATACTATAGAATTCAGTATTACAAGGCTAAAGCCCCCTAGGGTGAAGTCAGAGAGAACATATGTATTTTGCATATAAGCAAAATACATATAGTTTCACAAATAAAACTTCAGCTTTGTGTAAAATTTTCTGTTTCAGCACAGCACTGTTGTTAATGTTGTTTCAGACCATAGCACTACTGTTGGTTGGGGATTTTTGGTTTGTGGACTCAACCCAGTAGTGATGGTTCTGAAAAGTTGTACATAGCAACAAATGGGCTGCATTCAGCTACTGTGCTGCTATATGGAATGTTATATGGCCAAAAGTAAGTGGACATCCAACCATAACATCTACTGTATATGCCACTCTTCCCGAAACTGTTGCCACAAAGTTAGAAATGCACACTTATATAAAATGTCTTTGTCTGCTATGGAATTAAGATTTTCCTTAACTGGAACTAAGGGGCCCAAATGTGTTCCAGCATGACAATGTCTCTGTGCACAAACTGAGAACCATAAGACATGGTTTACCAAAGATGTTATGGAAGAAATTGAATGGCCTGCAGTGACCTTAACCCTGTGAACACCCTTGGTATGAATTGGCTTGCAAGTTTTGCACCAGGCCTCCTCACTTGACATCAGTGCCCTAGCTCTTGTGCTCTTGCGGCTGAATGGGCAAAAATCTCCGCAGCCACATTCCAACTCTAATGAAAAGCCTTCCCAGAAGTGTGGAGGCTATTATAACAGCAAAGGGACAACAACCTCAAATTAATGCAGATGGTTTTGGAATGGGATGTTCAGTGCTAAGGTGCCCACATACTTTTGGCCATGTACAGTAGTTTATCTGATAAAATATAGAATGGGTGTATATACAATGGTGTACCTACTAAACTGAGTGTATGATACATAGTTGATACTTTTTCGTTTTTTTTTAACTCTTAACATTTGAGCTATATAGTTTTGGTGCCCTCACAATCCCTCCCTTCCCAACTATATGCTGACAACACCATCTATATGCTGACAACACCATCTGCTTTTGTTTTAGTTCTCAGTTCCAATTCAAGTTTCTGTCCTCATGCTGCTGTTGACTAATTTTCTGATTGTGTTCACCTGAGGCTAGTTTCCTTAATAGGTGTGTCTATTTATATGCTTCTATGTGTAAATCTGTGCAAAGTCTATGAGGTACCAAGCCTCTGTTATATAACAGTTAGTTCCAGTCCACTATTCGATTGGTCGAGCAGCTACACACTCCAGAATCCACCTGTTCCCAATCAGTGGACTTCTTATCATACTCACCTGTTCACAATCACACACAGAGTATTTAAGAGACTTTCACCTACAAGAATTTTGCGAAGTAAACACTGAGTTTATGTTTTACATAACACTGCGATTCTGGTTTTTGACTTTTGCTTGCTTCCTGGTTTCTATCTCTTTGATATTGTCCGCCTGTTATTTATCCCTGTTTCTGCTTCATGATTTGCATTTGTTTTGCCTGCCTTTTATTAAAAATCTTAACTGCAATTATATCCATCTCAGCCTTCATTCCATGACACATACAGTAGTAAAAGGATGTTTGGGTCGTTTTGCCTATGCTTGGCTATTATTGTGGATATTTTTTTAAAACCATTTTATCCAAGTATACATGCTTGTGGCAGACTTTACAGTCTATAGTCATAAATAAACATGTGCTCAATAATGAAATAATGAAAAAAATAGGACCAAACGTGAACAAATTCTTACTGCTGGTTAAATCTTGTGCATCTTCTGGAGTTTAGGGACAATCTAGAAAAGCATACTTACCCTCTTCATCAAAGCCAAAAACAAAAATGCCTTTTCATAAAATGACCTACAATGGAGTCAGTAAAGTTAATTCTCCACAGCAGTGATGGAAAGAAAGTCAAGGTTTCCAACCACAGTACTTCATCTTTTATATAACTAATATAGTATGTACTGTAAGTCTGTGGACCCAATATTTTTAGAGGGCACTGTGTAATAACAGCAATAACTTTATTCTCATCTAATGTTCAAGTGATATATTGCTACCAGCACTCATTACTTTTATATAGACTTTTGTTCTTTTTTTCTCCAATCTCATTAAGTCAGAGGTCATTAAGGTTTGGCTGACCCAGACTGGCTGGGGCCCGGACTGCCAAACTTTGCTCCTCTATAATATAAGCTACATTCTATAAGTAAGGTAACTGATAGACTGGCAGAGACACTTATTTACTTATTTTGCTAGTCAAATTAAATATTTCCATGGAAGATGCAGATAAAATGTAATACCATGGCAACCAGCAGCGCATGATGCCAGGACAGTTGGACAGCACTTGTTTAAATGCTATTCCTTTACTGTTTTGTTGTGTTATATATAATGTATTTTGCAGATTGTGTCTCACTCATCCCAGCAAAGATAGGAAAACGTTAAAATCTAGAAACCTTATGGGTCCTTTAATTGTCCCTCTAAGAAAACCTCAGGGTTACGCATGTAACCCTGTTCCCTGAGAAGGGAACGAGATGTTGCATTTAGCATAATAGTATGGGGAGCGCCTTGCCCATACTATTATGCTAAATGCAATGTCAAAGTTCCCTTTGAAAGGGAACACTGAGTGGTTCTATGTAGAAACCTACAATAGGGTATTAGAAAGCATTCCAAACTAGAATATGTTTAGGAGACCAAGAACCCATTGTAGAGTTTCTGAAGATTGTTTTTCCTAAGAGTGCATGAAAATTCCCTATTTTACGGAAAAAGGGAACATATTAAATATATCTTAATTGGCTAGATGTAATGCAAGGTTTTGTAAATTGAAGCCCATATGCCTTGAGATTTATCTGCAGAAGCTAATGCTATTCTAATGCAGTAATCATTAACCCTGTTCCTGTAGATTTAACATTTTCCACAGAATTCAGTTCTTAATTCAGCAGATCTAATCTGGCTAATCAAGCATATGGATTACCTGGAGCAGGTGTGTTTTATTAGGAGTGGATCAGAAATGCTTGTAGGGCATTAGATTTCCAAGGAAGGGATGGTGATTACTGTTCTAAGAGGTGTATGATTTTATGCAGCAGGCATGAACACTAATAAAATATGTTTACTATTTTTTCTCCCAATTCAATCCTGCCGATTCCTTACACATGATTCCTTTAAGAACCATCTTTTCATTCAAAGTACATACACTGCACCTTCTCTTAGAATTTATTGTCACAGAACTGATCTAGAAATTATTGTCATTCTAAATATAGGCCTAATTTCTTGGGCAGCATTTTGGTACAGCTCCAGGGTCTCTGGTTCTATTCTGAGCTCAGGTTATGTGGAATTTTGCACTTTGTCTTCTGGGTACTCAAGTACCCTTAGGTGTGAATGTGTGGGTGCATGGGGCCCTGTGAAGGACTTGCATCCATGGTTCATGAGATCAACTACTACTTCTACTACTACTACTACTACTACTACTACTACTACTACTACTACTAATAATAATAATAATAATAATAACAGCACTGGATAATCTTGGCGTCAACTCTGTAACAATGCAGTGTGTAGTATTTCCACAAATGTTAAAATTTAAGAAGTTATATTAAAACATAACAATGCACAGGTTATTATTACAACCAAAGACAGTATACACAAACTAGTTATCAATTCACATTCATGTAAAGCAGCAGACAAGAAAAATGCAAGTTTGCAATGTGTATTTTCACCATTGAATGAACAAAGTAATTCATTTAGGAGTCTATTTGCTAAATCTATCAGTCCCACCTATTTCCATCAGACCTCAAGGCATTTTATACTGAAATTTTATACCATAAGCCATGAAATCATCATTACTCTTTGCTATTGTTTCAGTGGGTTGTGATAGTTGCATAAATATTACTAACACACACACACACACACACACACACACACACACACACAC
>JAOUWY010000047.1:9859741-9869941 GCA_025728095.1 Prietella phreatophila | reverse complement strand
CCTGTATAAAAGACACCTGGGAACCAGAAATCTTTCTGATTGAGAGGGGGTCAAATACTTATTTCCCTCATTAAAATACAAATCAATTTCTAACATTTTTTATATGTGTTTTTCTGGATTTTCTTGTTGTTGTTCTGTCTCTCACTGTTCAAATAAACCTACCATTAAAAATTATAGACTGATCATTTCTTTGTCAGTGGGCAAACATACAAAATCATCAGGGGATCAAATACTTTGTTCCCCCACTGTAAGTGCTATAGAAGATGGATGGATTGATAGATATATATGAATAATTGTGTGTATATATATAATGTGTTTTAGTATTTTGTGAATTGTATTTGTGAGGTGACCTTGGGTGTCATGAACGATGCTTTAAATTAATTAATAAATTAATTTTAAAATAAAATTTATTATTATTATTATTATTATTGTTATTGTTGTTATTATTGTTTAACTGGATATGAAATATACTACTCTACAAATATATTTTTCTGTGCGAAATATACTTTTTTGTCAACTCATCTTCATTTAAATGTTTCAACAATATACTGGCACTTCAATTCAGCGTGAGCAGCTCGAGCAGCGCGGCAAAAAAACTATTTAGACTCGACGCCGAAACTCCCGACATTCACTGCTGCTCAGTTCCAGTGTATAATTTTAGCAGTGCAGAGATTACAGAACGCACAAACTGCAGTTTTGTTATCATTCCACACAAGAGATGACACAAATCATATTTACACATAGGACGAATTCTATGTATTTTCCCGCCCTCTTTTGATTGACAGGATATAATCGGCCCTGATCATCGGATGTTTTTGATAACATGATAACATGAATAACATGATAACATTAAAAATTGCCTTTATCGGCCGATACCAATAAATGGCCACTACATCGGTGCATCTCTAATAAATACATCTCATAATCATGAAGAACTGAAATGAGACGTGGTCTTCATTGTCAACATCCAGCAACTATTCATGATTAAATGTGTTTTGAATAAAATTGTTTTTAGATATAGGAATTTCTGGTGTACTGTATTTTGTGTAATTACTTATGGTAGTATATTGATTTTGTAGCATTAAAGAAAAATGATTCAAACAGCTCTCTACAATACATTTTAATATTCTCGAGGGAAACATATTAATCTTAGAGAAAGATGCTAGTGAACAGTTGACTGGGTCTTTGGCCTCAAGTTGCACTGCACTGTTGCTCTATGAATAATACGTATTTTGCAATCTGTTCTGTGCACACACACACACACACACACACACACACACACACACACACACACATACACATACACACACACACATTTTGTTTCTGGCAGAATATGACAAACATTTTAGAGTCACTCGTAATTACAGACTACTTCCAAGTTTCTTTAGAACAACTTGTTTTTGTACACTTTTGAAAAAACTTATACCCAGTTTACCCAAAATGCTATGACTTTTCTATTATTAGATCAGCTAAGAGTGTATCCAGAGCCCTTTTTTTTGCTGAAACTTTGTCAGGCATGTTTACCTAAGTTGTCCCTGTCCCCGCTATACTGTGTCTGTAGTTAATGATGTGTGGTTCCATCTACCACGGTTCATAGAAGTGGCCAAAACAACAGCTTGAGAGTGTTCCTCCAGTGCTCAGCTATCTCAAGGTCTGCATAAGTTTGCCTAAAATGGCTGTTAGACAAAACTGACGATTAAAGCACTTTGCCCAGAAAAATATTTTAACTTAGCACAACCTGAGAAACTGGCCTACAACGAACTGCCATCCAGTTCAGGGCTGATTCCTGTCTTGTGCCTAGTGTTCCTGAGATAGACTTAAAATATTAATTCATATTTTCTGTGAAATATACAACACACTCTATGAGAGATCTTCTACAGAGTAACAATAGAGAGCATCCTGACCAGCTGTCTCACTGTGTGTCATGGGAACAGCAAGACCGTACAGAGTGTGACACTGTGTGTCAACTCTGACTGCATGACCCTACAGAGAATTGTGAGAACAGCTGAAAAGATCATCAGAGTCCATCTACCCACTAGCAACCCCTCATACAACAACCGCTGCATACTCAAAGACACCAGTATTGCAGACGACCCCTCTCACCACTCTGATGGACTCTTCACCCTCATGCCATCTGACAGAAGATACAGGAGCATCCATGCCACCACGAGCAGACTCCAAAACAGTTTCTTCCCTGAGGCAGGCAGATTATTCAACAAGTGCTGCCTCTCAGTGCTCACCTGGGCTAGTCAAACACCTAACCCAGTATGACACAATTTGTGTATTTGTCTTGTGTACCTATTTTTCGGTTCTGTGTATCTATTGTTCTGCACTCATCTCACACTGTTGTGTATTGCATTTTATGTAGTCTTGCATACTGTTCTCGGTTGCACCATGGTCCTGGAGAAACATTTCATTCCAAAGTATACAAGCTATATAGAGGAATGACAATAAAACTCACTTGACTTGACCTGAATTGAATTAATGCTAAATATATCTAACCCTTGTAAAGTGAAAGATCATGCTGTATTATATATTCATGCAAATACTTTTCGTAAAGGGTTATGCATGAGTCCCAGGAAGCCAATCCCTCAGAGTTATTCTCACTGTAGAGAAAAGATCATAAACCTCAATAGATGAGTATTTAATGCAACTCTAATGCACATTCTACTTTGCTTTGTTTTATCTATGGCAGGCGCATTAGACTAAACCTAGGAACAGTAGCAGCACATGAACATAGACGTTGGTGAGGTTGATGGGACAACATAAATAACAACATAACTTCAAACAAAATTAAGTGAAGTGGCTTAACTTGAACTTCATTTATACTACAGTCTAATATTGAATGGATGTTTAGACTAACCCTGTAAGAGGCAGTTGAGAGTTTTTGGCCAATTAGTACTTTAGCTCTACCTTTGTTCGATACAGCACATGGGTTTGCCAGGTTTAAGCCAAACTATATCTCAAAAACCACACAATAAGGAAAAATATATATATTTAAAAAAAGGAAATTGGAAAATTGGGAATTGAGAGACACAAACTGAATGGGAAACAAGGTCACCATTGTATACAGAACATTGTGCTTTTAATAGAACCCATACCTTTTTTTATGGCATTATATATAGAGAGTGAAAGAACAATATTGTCAACTTCAGGACTTTTTGTTCTGGGACTACAGTCTTTTATATACAGCAATTTGGTGTCTAACCTGGCTTGACCACAGGATTGTTAAATACCAAGGGTTACTAGCAGTCATTGTGCAGTTTTGCTTCATTTGCCCAAATCAACATATAAAAAAAGAAGATGCAAGTCAAATTCTAAAATATAGATCTTCTCTTATTTCTAAAATAAATAAACAAGTAAATAAAAATATATCATTATACCAATTCAGAATCAAATAAACAAAAAGCAGGAAAGTGCTTAACTTAAACAGGTTTAAAAAAAAACAAACAAAAAAAACCTTTAGTTAAATATGTGGTTGGCTTGATGTTACTGTATTCAGAAGTAGAGATGACCAAATATCATAATATTCTATATTGATAAGAAATACTCTGTTTATATCATTGGTGCAGTTGTGCCTGTGTGTTCTCATTTAATTGCATTGTTGCCTTATTTTTTGCTTATTATTTAAATTTTTGCAAATTATTTTAATGATAGTGCTTACGCACTGCCCAGGCACATGTAGTGCCATAAAGGGAAATGAACCTGTGGGATCCATGGCCCATTAACCAGGATATTGACTTCAACTGACACTGCAAGCAATTAAGCAGCTCAGCGTTTACTGCCCAAACCTTTTTCTTCACTCCCACTAGAAACACAAAATTGAACTGAACTGAATGGCCTTTCAAGCAGAACAAAACAAGTGGATGTGATGCATGATGATTAAGAAAAATATATCCTTGCTGTATTTTGGTACCCCTCTTTTTTATAGTATTTTATAAGTATTTCTGCAAGAGAAAATGCCATTTTAATTTTAACTATACTGTGTATTCACAGTTTGTTAAGCTTACTTATCATTTTGTTTAAGTATCCAAATATACTATATGGCTAAAGGTTTGGACACCCGACAATCACCACCATGGTTTTTAAACATCCCATTCCAGATTTAGTCCCATCTTTTTTTGTTATATTAAACTCCACTCTTCAAAGAATGCATTCCACTTTTCCACATTTTGGAGCATGGCTGTATTAGTGAGGTCAGGCACTGATTTCAGTTTAGGAGGCCTGAGCTGGCATCAGCATTCCAGTTCATCTCCGTGGGGTTGAGGTCAGGGCTCTGTGCAGGCCACTCGATTTCCAACAACAAAAGAAGTATTTAATCTCAAAGTGAACAAGAGTAAAATGTGAATACCTAGATAAGTCTAAACACCTATTGGGATTAATGTGTATAAACTAATACTTTATTAATTTGCAAAATGGTGCAAACATAGTGATAAGAAGCCAAGAGAAATTTTAATTTAGGAGCTTAAAGGAGAATGCCATATTCTATTTATAATTTGCTGACAATATATTCCAATATCTTTAATTTTCATTTAACATTAGCAGACAGAAATGTATGAATAATTCAGGTGTTTACAGATGTTTACATGTTTGCAGATGTGAAATATAACTAAATCTATTAGGGATGATTATGGATATAAGACAATGTGGAAAATAATTTGTATGCAGAAAGATACAGCTGTGAAGCACACAGGAATTCAGGGACTAAGGTGGATTGAAGACATGAGCACAGAGGGAGTTGAGACATGGTGAAAGAGCAGAGTTTAGAGAGGAAGTGGCAGTAACAGAGGCTTGTTTGTAGAAAGTATTGATTGGCAGAAGAAAGGAGAGATCATCTAAAGGGAAAGATGTCTTAGCTTCCTTTGATAGGAAACAGCAGCTATGAGTTAGAGTGAAGTGATTGTAGCATCTATAAATTACACAATCATCAATAGGTTCATGAGTCAGAGTGTGTGAAACTGAAAGGTCTGGGTCGATGGAGTCGACGGACTGTAGTGACCATTCATCCTAATCCGCCAAATGTTACCACATACACTATCTGGCCAATGTTTTTGGACACCTGATGATAATACTTATATGTGCTTTTTGAACATCCTTTATTAAGTTTAGTCCCCATTTGCTGTTATAATAATCTCCACTTTTCTTGGAAGGATTTCTACTAGATTTTGAAACATGGCTGTGCTCATTCAGCCACAAGAGCATTAGTGAGATCAGCCACTGATGTAATTATTTGTGTTTGTCATAAATCATTCCATGCTTAAAATTAAGTCAAGTGCGTTTTATTGTCATTCCTCTATATAACTTGTGTACGTTGGAACGAAATGCAGTTTCTTCAGCACCATGGTGCAACACAGAACATTATGCAGGACTACATAAACTGTAAGTATGAGACGAGTGCAAGACAATAAATACACAGAACAGGACAATAAATACACACGAGAAAAAATACACAGAACATGGGCTGTAAACTGTAAACTATTGTATAATGTAGCAGCACAAGTATAGCAGCAAAAACAAGTTCCATAATATAAAAGTGTCTAATGCAGCTTTCTAAAGTTCGGTGCACAGTCGTACTGAGTTATAGTGGGTTAGATGTTTGACCAGCCCAGGTGAGCATTGAGAGACGGCATTAAGTATTTTCAACAAGGCCAACCAGCAGTTCATTTGCTGTGCTGGCATCAGATCCAAAGTTTGACCCTGGCACACAATGCAGACTACACAGTCAATCCAAGAACATTTGTACACCCTCAGGACCCTCAAAGTGAATGCAACAAAGAAATTTCATTTGAACCAACAAGATATTTAGTGTATTAGGATTTTCCTTCATTATCACAATATATTATTACTATATGCCATCCATCCATTTTCATACCATTTATCCTCCACAGAGTCATGGGGAGCCTGGAGCTTATCCCAGGGAACTTGGGGAACCAGGCGGGAGACACACTGGAGTACCAACCCGTCACAGGGCATAATCACACACACATTTACACACTACAGGCAATTTGCAAATCCCAATCAGCCTACAATGTATGTCTTTAGTCCGGGGAGCAAAACCCGAAAACCCAGGGGAACCCCCAAAGCACGTTGAGAACATGCAAATGCCACCCACATAGGGCAGTGGTAGTCAAACTCCCAACCCCGGAGGTGCGAGGCAAATGTTAACTCTGATATGCTGTATGTTTATTACTTTGTCAGATTCCTAATATTTATGCCATGTCTGGTAATAAGAGATTCACAGTGAAAACCTCTTTTAAAAATTATTTTAATGCTCATTTTGTTCTATGCTTTGTTGCCTGATGCAGCCACATTTAATCTTTAACATTGTGAAATTCTATTTTTGTAGGTAGATTTTCAAATAAACTTGTATTTTTCTTTTTAGTTTCACATAGATATCATCCAGGATGGAAATTGTTGCACTGGTGTGTGCACAATCTTCACTTAATAAGATATAGGATATGCTCAATCAATCCATAGTTTTAAAGTATACATGGAAAAAAAACTGCTGAGAATTTCAGTAGGTCATGTAGGCATCAGCTTTCAATTTGTCAGTGGTAGCACTTTTCCTTGTTTCTGTCCTTGTTGGAGAATTCCCATTCATCATAATAAACTGAGTTGACTGTCCATTTATCAAGCCATTCTGGCTGTATTAAGGGCAAGGGGACTGTGGGGGTGTTGAGGTGGGTAGGAATTTTGGACTTGAACAATGAGTAAATTTAATAAAAACAGACATTTATATCATTAAACTGTAAAAAAAAAAAAAAATAATAATAAAATTAATAAAATTAAAATTGAATGTAGCATGAATTTAAACTATTATTTATAATATTGTCTGTGTTCATTACTTTGGTCCTTTAAAGAGATTAGATTGTAGTAAATAAAATCTAGCAATCAACACTTCCATATCATTTCATTTTGGAAACATATACAGAACCACAAGTTGTCTGTTTTGATATACTGTTTCATATATAGTGTACAGTATATGTACAGTATATGTGTCATTATATATCACTTATCTCCTGACTTGACTTGTGTATTTGCATAACTTGTATGTAAGAATGATTTACTCACCCTAACCATTGATAAACCTGCAGGTTTGAGCTTCAGGCTTACATGAATTTGGCTAAACATGATTTATTTTAGCATGTGTCGCTGGATGTAATATGTTGATAAACTGTCTAATCAATAAAGAGTGATGGATCCTTCTTTAATCAGAGGAAGATGAAATGTCAGTTTTGGGCTAGGATTTAGTCCATCATGTGTAATCTACTGAGTCTACATCTTACTGTAGTTCAGATTGGGAATAGTTGGTTAGATTTTCCATTTTTAGTTTTATTATTTGCTGCAACAACTTAAAGAAAGTGTATAATAGTGCAGCGTCAGGGTCTATGCTGTAGCAAACACCAGTTAATCATGTCTACGTACAAAGGCACTTTGTATGTATTGTGAGACACTCGTAACATATATTACTCTCCATAATCTTCTTATTTCAGTGTTCTTTGGAACCACAGTCTTAATCTTTAGTCATGTGCACAGCCCCAATTCCAAAAACGTTGGGACACTGTGTTAAATGTAAATAAAAACAGAATGCAATGATTTGCAAATCTCATAAACCCTCATGTTATTCACAATAGAACATAGAAAACATGTAAAATGTTTAAACTGAGGAATTGATTTTCTGGCCATTGATTTTCATGCCATTCTGTGTATACTCTAGAATCGGTTGTGTGTGAAAATCCCAGGAGATCAGCAGTTTATAAAATACTTAGACTAGCACCAACAGTCATGCCATGATCAAAGTGACTGAGATCTCATTTGTTCTCCATTCAGATGTTTAATGTGAACATTAACTGAAGCTTGACCTGCATCTGTAAGTATCTTATATTTAGTAATGAGAACATATTGTGCTAGAGCAGAAAAAATAGCTGGAAGTAAATATGGATATGGCCATGTCTATAGTTGTGACACTCAAGTGATCCCATCATGAACTGCTGGAGCATGTCAAGGAGGACCTAACTTAACAAGACCTTGAGCACAGGAAAGGCAATGACAAGAATGAAAGAAGGCATTGGGTATTTTTAATACCCCTGTTTGTTGCCTAAGGCATTCTATTTGATCCCTTCTTGAGGGGATGTGAACATCAGAGTCTTTTCCATTCTAATAAATATGCTGGCCTCAGAGTGATGGATTATTGGTATCTCTGACCTTGTAAAGTAGTTTATCCTTGGGTTTCATGTGACATCATGATGTATAATCGCTGCCATTTTGAGGACTGAACAGAAGACTGATTGCATCTATTTTAATGTGTCTGTGCTTCATTTGTTTTCATTTATACTGATAATTGACTGACCTATACATTACATACACTATCTCAGCAAAACGTATTGCTAACTTAAGGTAAAGTTGGTTAGATGCTATCGACCTACCCTCCCTTTAATGACAGAGTTTTTCTTCCTCCTGATGAAACATCTAGGGATCCTATACCCATCCAGGTGTGAAGAGCTAGTCTTCTGTGCTTTGAAGCACTCACCAGAATAGGGAGTAAAGTTGTGTATGAGATTAACTATACATCACTCACTCACTTGGTCAAGATCATGGTGAATCTGGAGCCTATTCCAGGTGTGAGATAGGAATACACCATGGATGAGAAACTAAATTAACTTAGTGAAACCACCTACTGCCAGAGAACCCAGAGGAGAACAATGCACACCCTATCTCAAAATCAAGCCTGGAACTGTGAGTTGGCAACACTAGCCACTGCACCAACATGACATCCAATAAAATATCAGGAAAAAACTAATTTGGTAAGTTTTCCGACCAGTTAAAGTGGAATCAGCAATTCAGGGGAAAGTATTCTCGTAAGCCAATTTCATCCGTTTTATTATAGTACTGTATTTTCTTTTCTGAATTAAGGTGAGTAATTTTATTCATCTTTCACCACTAGTTATGTTCTCATTGTGCAGCAAAGCCAGAAATATGTCCTCAAATATGGCAACTAAAACAGAAAAATCATGTGACTGAAATGCTAGGATGTACGAGTGCAGTCCACTACCTTTCTTCATGATGAAGAAAAAAAAATCACCAGAGCCAAGAAGATAAACTATAAGTTAAACCTCTGCCAGAAAGTCTTTATGATGTAATTCTCCATGACCACTTCTCTCACAAGAAGAAATTGCTTTTGACAGCAGTATAATGGCACAAACCCAGGGCTAGGCAGGTAGCAGTTTGGTTGCCCTGTTTGTGCTAAAAAAAAAAATAATAAAACAAATTGAGCTGTGATCGAATTCAGACTTGTCATTTTGACTACATGTCCTAGCAGAGCTTTCTAACTTCAGAGCAAAATATAGTGCAGTGTTGTAGCCCTGTTTCTGATACTCAGATATTGGGGAGCAAAAATTAAAGAACATTGATCCAACCCTGTAACAAATGGAAACCTGTACATATTTACAGATAAAGACTTGTTATATTTTTTCTAAAATGAATTTGAGTTATTATTATACAATATACTTTATTATATTTGCAATGAAAGTGATTGTGATGTGTCAAGCTATGCATTTTTTCCTAAAAATTTTTTTTAAATAAATAAATAAAAATAGTTTCAGTTAATGGCATAATGTTTTTTTCTTTTTTTTAAAGCTTAGTAGCTGTGCTTTTTTTATATTGTACAGGAAATTGGCTATACTGATATGGCTATACTGATATACTGGCATACTGATATGGTATTCAAGGTTTCAATATTAGTATCAGAAAAGAAAAAGTGCCATCTCTGATTAAAAGTATTACTACTACAAAGATGAAGAACCTTATCAAGAAACAAGAGTCCAGTTCCACATCCTGGCAAAAAAATATATGGAATACCCATTAAGGAATCCACATATTGAAGGATCCATCTAGATCCTCATGGGTTTCTCAGGAAAGTTAATATAACTCAGCCGCACACAAAGTGAAAGTGCTGTTCTTCATTTATTACACTGAAGGATACCATAGGCTTACGCATGGTTACAGGTCGGTCATTAGAAGAGGATTAACCAAGTAAAACATCCCAAAATGAGACTGCATGTCAGTACACAATGTGGAGGTCAGAGAGAGACAAAAAAATCCAGAAAAACACATGTAAAAAATGTTATAAATTGATTTGCATTTTAATGAGAGAAATAAGTATTTGACCCCCTCTCAATCAGAAAGATTTCTGGCTCCCAG
>JAOUWY010000047.1:9626059-9640604 GCA_025728095.1 Prietella phreatophila | reverse complement strand
GTGTGTGTGTGTGTGTGTGTGTGTGTGTGTGTGTGTGTGTGTGTGTGTGTGTGTGTGTGTGTGTGTGTTTGTTTCCTGGTCACTGTGTTGTAGGTTTCAGGTTGTGGGGTAAGGAAGTCACACAGCTGTTTTAGAGAGTGAGTTATATAACTGCTCTACAGTCACTATGACTGACACCTGGGATTGTTTGGTCTATCTGGTGCTAAGCATCCTGTCCACTCTATCATATCTACTCTCTCTTATGAACACTTGCTTGTCCTTCAGACCCTCACATACACTGTGTCTCATTAACTTTCATGCCATGTAAGCTTTATATTATCGCTTTTTAAATACTGGATTTAAACCAAAAGATGTCATTTTCACTTTTAATAAGAGAGTGTGAGTTTTAAGAGAAAGACAGAGGCAGGGAAATGGAAACAATACGTTTTCATAAAAGTTCTGCTTCACTTGTGCTGAGGAACAATACTCAGTAACACATATTGTTCTTGTCTGGATAGCAGGACCCTGCTTCAACGGTCTGCAAAAGCATTCTAAAACAAAAACAAAAACAAGTGTTTAGAAGTGGAGGCAGCACAGTCAGAACAAAGTACATATGACACTTTGGTCCCTGATCAGTGACAGCTGAACCCTTGGTTGGAAAAGAAGTTTGATGAAGGGTGCCAAAGGCACTCAGAAGAGTCTGTTGTCTATTGCTATTTTTATAAGGTTTAGTAGAGAATATTGAGTAATGTGCAACATTTTGTTCATAGAGGAAGGAGGAAAGGGATCCTGTGGTTTTCAGCCTAAACTCAATCTATCACATGGTAGCATGGGTGCAATTGCAAGGGACAAGAAAACCACAAATGATACAAATGATATAGAGTTGAAAACCACTGGATTAATCCTTTAAGTGCTATAGTACTATGCATACCCTTAGAAATTATTCATTTTGTTTGTTTGTTTGTTTTAGTTGGTGGTGGTTTGGGTTGGGTTTTTCAATGTATTTTTCTTCTTTCTAGAACTAAACGATTTGAATTAGTTTAATTCTCTGCCAACAGAACAAGATTATTTCAAGCTTGAAATTAGTAAAATGTTTAGTAATAGGCTTAGTAATCATATATTTGGTTTATTGTAAACTTATAATAGGACATATTAGATCAATTTGACCATATTCAAGATAATTCCACTTGCTAAAATGACATTTTTTTTGCAGTGTAGAGAACATTTCTTCAGATCCATATCCAGCTTGGCCCCAGGCCGGACCACCAATGCCGCAAATGTCTCAAAATGATTTCAAAAGAAAACTAAAAGTGATTCCTCAACCACTGAATCAAGGAAAAGTGATTTTTTTTTTCTCTAGTATTTTTTTTTCCTCCAGTCTCAACAGTAAGAATGTAAACATCCTTAACTGCATTCGCAAGAATCCCTAGGCACCAATGGCACATGACACACATGGGATTGTAACTGTAGTAGATACCTTGATGTCAGCAACCATAGCTAATGGTGACCTATTGCAAACAATCAGAGTACTTTTACTGCAGTGTGGCTCAGTTCCCCTCCCTAACCCTCCTTCACAATGTAGTTAGGAAATCACAGAATAATAACAGAGAGAGATATTTTGGCTCACTCTGACAGGAATGACAAGAATGTGCTATGACCATGGATGCCCATCTCTGGGGTGGCCTGTCTGCTTTTATAATAATAGTTAGCTCTGTCACGCAGGGGCTTTTGAAAACTATGTAATTCTTTATTGCACTCCCAGACGTCTGACTCTGGCTTTGATATATGGACTGGCCAAAGTCAGTGCTCAGTGACTGATGTTGAAGCTTCTGCTCCTACAAAAAACTGACTGCATGGTTAGAGTTGGGCAATATACTCTCAATTAAATTATTTTATAAGCTTTTAAATCCAGAAACCATATCCATCATGGGAAGTTTATCGAACAGCTTGTGTTTTCCTCTATTCTTCTCTTGCACACTTTCTTCTAAGGAGTGGATATGAAAATTTTTTGGCATAATTGCCTGCTCTGGACAGGCTGAATACATGAAAAAGAAAAAAATAAGACTTGTATCCAATCCATTATCGGTTGTTGTTTTTTTCATTCAGTCTGTAATGGAGAACTGCAGTTTTACTTCCCTGTTGAGAGTACCATTGGATAGACTAGAAGGTTGAACTTGTGCACTCCATAAAATCTGGGCTAAAAAGATAAAATTTTGAATGAGAATGGAGAGTTTTACTGGAAGAACAAACTGCCCATCTCCCATCTCATGATGTACACTGTGCAATTATATTCATTCCAAATCCACCAGAAAGTCTGCTTAATGCACACTTTGACGTTTATTCATTTGGAAGTGTCTAACAATTTGTCAATAAGCAAAACTGAAAACATTTTACTGTGCTTTGAAATGATTTAGTTACATTTAGTGAATACGTGCTTCTAATGAGGCAAACATAGGAGGTTTGCTGTTATATGGCTCATAAATTAATATTACATTAATTCTGCTGATAACGCACAGAATGCAAATCTAGGATTAGTTTACTGCTTCTTTGTGTGAAGTGATTCACTGAGTGGACCTGTTTTGGAAGTGTATTGTTTATATAATTTGACCAGTATGTACAGGAACAAAGAAAAGGCAGTATATCAAGAATAGTATAACTAGAAAACAATAAAGTAGTAGCTTGATATAATACGATTAGGTTAAACATTTTGTCATTGAGCTCATTTATCCTCAATTATCCTTTTCCAAGTAATCCCACTAGAGGGCAGCCTTTTTTGACATGTTGCCTCAGTAGGGAAACGTATTTTAGAGGAATGTTACAAACAATGTCCCACCCCACGCATATGGGACCAGTGTCTATGACAAAAGTTTTAGAATTCTACAAATCATAAAGCACTGTCTTTGTACTACATAACAATTGGGCCAATGCAGAGCATGACCATATTAGTTATTATGAAATTCTATAATGACTTTTCTTTTAAGATCAGCATGTATTGCTTCTTTTACATTTTCATTTTGTTTAGATCAAGAAAACGATACTGATGGAGATTGGAACTGGTATTCATACACACATGTAGTACATGCATAAGAGTTCATTCCATGGCTATATAAATCCTATAACATATGTTTTATGGATGTTTAATGCAGATGAGAACCACACCAGCTGAATCTTAGCATTCCAAAAGAAAGCAAAGGGAAATTTTTTTAAGAGTTTCTGCATGTTGGCAGACAGGGTAGGTTTCATACCTGCTAACAGGAAATGAAGGAGAATACCGCTCATACCCCAGGAAAAGCAAAGCAAAAGCCTGCCTGTCTTCCAGGAAGCCACACCCCCATCTTTCACCATTACAATTTGTTCCTTACTGTTTTTTGCTCCCTGAAAGGGAAGAGGAAACAGTCCAGGCACTCAGTGCTACAAAGCAAGAAGTGCATTCCTTTATCAGGCACTCTGCCTTTACTCAGTCTCTGTATTCCGTGCTCCTGCTGCACGCGACTGTAATTCCACCCGCTCTCCACTTAGGGAATGGCAGACTGAAGCAAAACAGCAGATGAGAAATCACGCGCAAATCTGTCGGAAACAGCACTTTGGCACAAGTTTGGTCTGCAATCAGCACAGTACTTAGGCCACGCTAGCGATTAGATAGTGTGTGCTAGTGTGTATATCAGCACATTTCATAAGTCGTGATGAGATGTCAAGATTATTTCCAACGGGTTTAACATCTTGTCGCTGAATTCCCATGTGGTGTACATAAACTGACCTGGGCAAGGAAACAAAGAACCTATAAGGGAAATCCTAGGGTTTATTAATGACTAATCCAACGACTAGTTGCTTTGTTGGGCCTTCTATCTCTACATAGTCTTCATAGAAAATATATTTGCAGAAAACAGTGTTTTCTATGTTGTTCATTCATTTTATGACCATGTTCTTACATTTAACTATATGCTTTGGTAAGATATTTGTCCAGAGCTGCTCCAAGGTTGCTGAAATCTAACTTTACTCTGAATAAATAAACTTTACACTATGAAAAGTATTCACTTCAGACGGGCTGGCATAGGTTAGCTATATTGGCTAACACATGAGAAGTTCTCTCTTCTCAAAATATGCACACTATTCAAGTGGTTAAACTTGTAAAAACACTGTGGCTAACTGAGGATATATGGACACTACACATACAGTATGCTAGCTTTTGACTTGGGCTTACAGTTTACCTTGCACAACTTTTATATGAACAATGTAAAGTGTGAATGACACTGGAAATTAGTCAGTACCATCATGAATATCAACATTTTCCTCAGATGTGTTGGTAAATGAATAAGAAAACACTGAATTACACTAGAGTTGACCACAAAGCTAATTTTCATGGGTGCTGCCACTTCCGACATGGATACCACAGGAATACCACAAAAGCAGGCTGTTCATTTGGAATCTCATAATCATAGTGAATGCAACCCCATTAAGCAGCAGCAGCAGCAGCAGCAGCAGCAGCAGCAGCAGCAGCAGTAGTAGTAGTAGTAGTAGTAGTGATGAATATATGTGCACTCTTTGCACTTGCCTTCATCATCAAGCATGTAAATCAAAATAAGAAAAGTATTACATGGCTTTACATAGAAAATTATAGAGTACAGGGCATGGAAGTGTTTTACATTAAACATAACAAAAACAGCATGGGAAAATATCATGTGTGATATAGCCATAACAACAATCTCATAACAGGTAGTCTGTTGAAAAGTAGTTTGAGGACTAGATGGTTCACTAAATACAATATATTTTTTTTAACAAATTTCATATATAAACAGGCAAAACATATACAAAGCCCCATTTTTTACATTCATGTAAGCAACCATGGCAGAAAAGATGGTTGTCTCTGTTTTATCGCTTATTATCTGATTCCATGATGGATGGATGTTATCTTTAACTTAATAAATACCCTAGCTCCAAGGACACTACAAAATTGCCATCTCGCAAATATAGACAGAGCAGGTTTGAAAGACAATTGCTAATATGTTTGGGTATTGATTTGTAATAAGGAAACTATTTAAACATTAGGCATTGCATTGCCATTTAATTTTATGTTGTTAATGTAAGTCTAAAATGTAAGCACCAATTGAAGTAATTTTTTTTATTGCAACACAATAATGTGAGCCTTATTCCTCATGAACAATGCAGAATACCATTTATAACTATGAGAAACAGTGCAGAAAGTAATTTAACAAAGGGATCTGATCAAGTTTGCTAGAACACAAAATGTACACAAATGCATTCTTTCTTAGAAATTGATGTACAGAATCTCTTTCAGCTGCAGCTGAAGCGGAAAGATTCAGAGGCTGATGAATGAAACCCGCTGTCCAATATTCAATCTGCAAAGTCATATGGCTCCTTTGGGGCTTCATCTTAGCATCATCAATAGCTTCCGACATTTATAGCATGTGTTGGCTTTACACTGCACTCTCGGTATTGAGCACTTGAGCACGGATCTCTGCGCAATAGTGGTAAAAACAACACTGAGGTTCTGTACCTCATTTGGTGCTGTATGTGAGTTCCTGTCCCTCATTTTAGCTGTGGTTTTTTCTCAAATTTTGTGTTCACTCTCCTAAGCTCTGCCAGATCTCATTCTCACATTCTCATCTCTCCTACATTTTCCTTGCTTTCTCTTTTCTGCCTTTTGAAAATGCATTGAACGGCACTGAGTTTTTCCGTTCCATTGGCAGTGAAGAGAAATAGGGAAGCTTGTCAGGCGGCTATTATTATTTTTCCTTTTTCTCTATCAGAAGCCTTTTTCTCATTGCTGGGCATATATAAATCTCTCTACCATTACAATCGAAGCACGCTTATCAGCACTCTTTCTATGGATGGCTTTTGAGGTTTATCACTGTGTCTGAGTGTAGGCCTGTGCTCTCACTTACAGAGGGTCTATGTTATTGGATGTGTTCATGTTTTCCATTTAGGAATTGTATCCATCACTGACATTTTCTCTATATATCCCTTGAATCCCTGATTAACTGTTGGCTCTACATATTTACTGGAATAAATATTTTTATTTTATGGTTTATTTCTTTCATCTTTTTCTTTATAGTATTGACTTTAATTTTTTTAATTCAACAAATATAAAAAAACACTTAATATGTTACATTTAGGCAGCATATAAAATATATACATATATATTTTACCGATTATTTATATTTAAACAAGCTAATCTATATCTTTATATAATGTATTCTGTATATTTTTATATTGTTATATTTTAAAATTTTCTATATTGAAATAAATTTATTTAAAATTTATTTAACTATGAAGCTTTGTATAAATTGTTGTAAGACATTTTTTGAACTCCACACAACTAATATTTTCTTGCATATCAAGTTATGTGTGTAAGCCAACATCCTTGTACACAACATAATTACAGATAATTATTTAATACATTACTTTTATAAATTCTTCAATACATTATTTCTCCTGTTTTAGATTTCTACCATTATTAAGGCAAGACAGGGAGGTGGTGGGTGTGAAAACTTCATTACCAATAGAGAATAAGAGAGATGGGAATTTAAAGGAAGCTTACTGGGAAGTAGGTGGTGCTTCAGGCCTGGCTTTTCTTCTAAACTTCAGTTATTTTGTAACTCAATATAATACTTTGGAAAGTAATTCATTATGTTTATCCACACATCAAACCACTCTCCTAACTGTTTCCATCAGAGTAGGGTTGAACAAATGCATGCCTATAATGTATATATAAGTAAGTCTGTTTGATGTTAGATGTTTTGAAATAGTGGATGGACTGACTCAGATTATACTACTCTTGGTGACTTTCATACCTGATTTAACTCAAGGAAAATATTCATCTAACTTTCAGTCGAAGGCAAACACCAGGTACAATTTAAACACAGGACCAAGCAATGTACTCATGTACAAATGTGACCTTTAATATTCCTCTGTAGAATGAGTTCTCATGTCTTAATCAACTGTCTAGGGAAGTGTATATCTTGTGGTTTGCCAGGATAAGGCCTTTAGTTGTAAGCAGGTTTTGCTTGAATGTTGTGCTATCTTTCTTACAAAACCATGGAAATCATTGAGGTCAGTGACAGAGCCACCTAAATAAGAGTTGAGGTCCAGCTGGAGGCATTTAGTCTGTGTTTTGTTTAGTTCCATACCTGAATATCAGACCCCAACTGAAACAAACTACTTGCTTTATACTAGATTAAACAGTAGGCTGATGTGGTGTGTTTGGGGGATTTGTCATTATTAATATTTGCTGATGTTTGATTCAGAGCACTTGCTCCCTTTTTTTCGTGAACTGTGTCTGGCAGCAAATCATGACATGGGATTCCCAGACTAGAGCAAAAAAAAAAAAAGAACAGAGCCAGCTCCTCCACAGTTCAGGTCCTTCAAATAAAACTTAAATTAAAACTTAAATAATTATAAATTATTGTGCACTACAGTCAAATTTTTCCCCTCCATACTAGCTATAGGAGTAGAGGTAGTAACTGACATTTTATTAGAACCGGGATAAATAGGCATTCGTGGCTATTTAAACTCCACTTTAAAAAGTTCTGTTTTACATGTGTTCACCAAGTACATTCAGCCTGTTTTTGGAATGGATGAATGCTACCAGTAGCTCAGCCATTTGTCGTTATTATCATCATCATCATCATCATCATGTTACTCAATAGATTGCAATTGTCAAATTTAGTCAAAACTCCACTTTTCCTATTGACCTTGTGCTGTATGTACCTATGCTTAAATTAAAACCACGAATGGTCATGTATATTATGTGCATGTAACTGTGTTAACGTCTGTATTATAATAAGTAGATTGTAGTTGTTTACCTCCCAAACACTCAGGCAGTACTAAGATGCATTTTCTCTTCAAGGTTTCCGGCAAACCTCCAGACCACCAAATAATTTTGTTTCACAGCACAGACAAGCTTGTCAAGATGAGAGAACCCATATGGGCTATATGCAGTCCAGCTTCCAAGCACAACTGGCCATTTAGGTTCTGAAAGGATGTTGTCCATGGTAGCAATAGATCGGACTCTTGCCCTGTTTGGACAGATAAAAGAGATAAAACATGCTGAGAATAAAGAAAAATATATAATGTTCCTAGATTTTTTTAAACAAACCTCAAGAAGAGCATTTGAAAGTAGATTAATACGCCTAACTTTATTTAAACTTTTTGAACAATCTTCCAGATTCCCAAAAGATACAGTAATTACTTAGTAATCATCTCAAAGGAGATATTCTGTGGCCAATAAACACAATATTTTAATTAATGTGTGCTTCTAATCCATTACCAAAGTGTTTCATGTGGCCTACAGCTGGTTACATGCACTTTCTCCCTCAGTTTTTCCTTCCTCAATGCAGCCAATCAAAGCCCTATTTGTTGCTGCTGCTCTAATGCAAACCAGAGATTTAGTGATTGGTGATGTGCCAATAACTCTTCTTAAGCACAAAAAACTCTTTCCCACCCTGTACACACACTGAGTGGATGGGAATAAAGAAAAATTCTCATGTCTTACAAGCTACAGTATTCATCACCATGTGAATGTCTGCTTGTGCAGTCATTTTGTGAGCAGCATGTGGGAGCTTTGATCTGAGAGAGGTTTGGCAGTTTCAAATTGTTCACTTGCCATATTTGCTAGGAGGCAAATATTTTTACTTGATTATACAACTGAAACCTTTGCTTCCTGTAATTTGTAAGTCATGTCACAGAGGATTTAGAACAATTAAGAGGAGCATGCAATCTCTGTTTAATGTTAAATTTTTATACAGTGTTCATGCCGCCTCATCAGTAATGTGTTTGCAAAAGCTTTTTTTTTTTTTTACTGATGTTCACTTTTCACTAAAGAGAAATCAGAGGGAATTTGTGTCAGCTCCTTGCATAGAAATTCACCTCCTATAATGTGCAATGATATATTGTACAACAGAGTTGTTTAATTTTATTGGTCAGAATGTGTTGATCAGGGCCAGACTGGGACATCATTTCAGGCCGGGAGTCTCCCACTCATCCAGGCAACCCCACACATCCAGAACCCGATTTTTTCTTTCTTAAATTAAATTTTTACACACAGTATGGCCATGCCATAAAACAAACAATCAACCTAGAGGTAATGAAGCAGTCCTAATTTATATCAGCTTACATGGGTATGCCAAGCATTTAACAAATACCACAAGCGCAAAGCTGCCAATAACACTCTTCATTTCACTCACAAAAGTACAATAAAAGCAGAAGAAAGGTAAACAAAAGACACTTTTTTGCCATTTTTCATGGACCTGTTTATCTTATTTTACCTCTACTGGTTATCTCAGGTTGACCATGAAGAGTGACCACAACACAGAGCTAGTGCCAGGTTGACTCTCTCCACTTTTCTGTGAAAAATAGGAGAAAAAGTTTTCTTTTTACAACCTTACATATGGGAAGACATAATTTTCTAAATTCCCTAAATATCTGTTAGCACAATAATAACTACGTCATGACAATGTTTATTTATAAAAACCCTAATATTAATTAAACATGATGTTGCCTTTTATGACTCGTAGCTTGGGAAAGTGTTTGTTGTTATTGCTGTTGTTGTTGTTTGCCCTAGCTGTATTTGTAATTTCAACATTTAAAATAACACCCTGGAGGGCTCCCTAAATGTACTGGATGTAAAATTGGATATTTGTCTGCTAAATTACTTAGTATTATAACTATACTGTAGATAATGCTGTCCTCCAGCATATTTTGAATGATGATATAGTGCTAATGTTTGCTTGTAGTGAAACTGTGGTTAATACTTGATTAGCTAAGTTAGCGAACACAAAGCTCCAGTATTTACAGGTGAGGCTGACCTGCACTTGAAGCCTTGTGTGAACAGGTCAGTAATTTTGTTACACTTCTTTTTGGAGGTCTTTCCTCTTGTGCCCTTTCCCTCTCTGCTCCCCGGGGCCACTTCCTCTCGATCCTCACTCTGTGCAGTCATGTCTGCTTGAACCCATTCGCCAGAGCTGAGGCCAGTGGTAGCGTTGCAAGTCAAGATTAACAGATTTATGATTTATTATTTATGCTGAAGGGTTCGGTGGGACCGGTCCAAAACCAGCCCCTTCTCCAGATCAAACACTTAATTCAACAAAGTGTCAGGGCCCTCTGGAACTCCCACTATCCTAATGTTATTGCGCCGTGACCTAGACTCCAAGTCTTCACATTTATAGTAGTCGAACTATGTCATCGGTACAACCAGAGAGAGCATACTCCATTTCCCCAACAGTGCTCTTCAGTGTCGATATGGTAGCAACTTTATCACAAAGCAGCTGTGTTTGCACGGCTTGCAGGTCAAGTTTGATAGTTGACAGAGCATCCCCAAGAGTCTCCTGGAGCTCCTTTTTAAAAATATCACCAATGTTTTTCCTCAGCGAAGCCAGCAACTCAAGACTGAGTGTGGTGATGTCGGGATCAACACGTGGCAAGGCAGATTCATGCTGCGTTCACACACAGAGCTACTCACAGTGACAATGTGACTTTGTGTCCGCATACTTTGGGCTATATAGTGTATTTTTAGACACTGCTCTCAAACTAGGGGTCATACTCTTGACAGTACCTGTTTCTCTCTTAACCCTGTGAAATCAGAATGCTCATAGTCATATTTCAACATGTAACTTTGTTTCTATATGTAGCACTCATAAAAGTTAAGCAGAGTAGCTTATTACCTGCATGAGTTCATCGTAATAGCTTAGAACATACAGTATTTATTCATAATTATATGTTCTCCCTTTAAAATATATGGGAAAGAATCAGGTTTTTTTTTTACTAAAATTTTTACAATGCAAACATCCTCAGTATATTGTCAGCATTGGGTTCCACTTTACTTGACTCATTATGGCATGTGACCAAGCCTGATCTCCACATGTCATCATGGTAATATTGTTCAATTGATGAGATGTCAGCTGTGGGGCATCTAGAGTTCAAAGTCACCTGTAAAATGAACCCTTGAGAAGACAAAGACTGAATTGTACTTTTGAGCCCAAGATGAAATGAGGCTTATCCAAGTCAGAAGGTCACCCGCCCCATCTCCCGGGTGGAGACTGGCATGTTAGAAGATGACCCCTCTCTACAAAGAATGCATGATCTCCTTCAATTCAAACATTATTATCCCTGTCAGATCTATTTTCCTGGCATGGGTTTTTGCTCAATCAAAAACTTTGTAAGGAGAGCACACTGAGAACATTTCAGTCTCAGTAGTGCTGTAAATGCTGCATCTCTGTGGACGGTCCGGTTAAAACCATGCACAGTGAGACTTTTGTAGAGGAAGTCCACCCTGTAGCCCACAGTTACAAATCAAGCTCCAAAATCCAGAAGTCTAGCAGTGTGATGACTAATGGCAGCAAAATATAATTTCCCATCAGTACATGAGGCCGTAGAAAAATCATGCATTTAAGCATCAACATTCAGCTTGAAGCAATATGTGATGATAGCATCTCGATATTGATATTGGTTTTCTGCATCACTGCTAGTTTAAATTGTCAGACAAGATTGTCCGGTATTAATAATGTAATAAATACAAAAGGGAAGAAAAGAAAAACTGGAAGAAAGTGAAAAACAATACAAAGAGACAGCTGTTCCATCTCTGCAAGCAAAATCATATACACTTTGATGATGCTTTTATCAGAAACACGGTCCATTACTTAATATGGTACATATGGTACATTAGGGGCGGCTGTGGTTCAGGATGTAGAGAGGGTTGTCCACAAATCGTAGGGTTGTCGGTTCGATTCCTGGCCTGCATGACTCCATATGCCGAAGTGTCCTTGGGCAAGACACTGAACCCCAAGCTGCTCCTGATGGCAAGTTAGCGCCTTGCATGCTACCATTGATGTGTGAGTGTGTGAATGAGACACAGTGTAAAGCGCTTTGGATAAAAGCTATATAAGTGCAGACCATTTACATTACTTAATAAAATCACAATACTATAGTATACAATAGAATACTATATGGCCAAAGGTTTGTGGACACCTGACCATCACAACCATTTGTGCTTTTTCAATATCCCATTCCATATTTAGTCCCCCTTTGCTGTTTTACTAATCTCCACTCTTCTGGAAATAATTTCCAGTAGATTTTGGAGTGTAGCTGTAGGGATTTCTGTTCATTCAGCCACAAGAGCATTAGTGAGGTCAGGCATCGATGTTGGGTGTGGAGGCCTGGCATCCTAAAGATGCTCAGTGATGTCAAGGTAAGAGCTCTGTTCAGACTACTCGAGTTCTCGAGTAGCATGGATATAAATAGGCAATACAGAAGAATGTCCTGATAGAGGTTAAAGTAAATAAATCTAGAAATCAACCCTTCTACACGTCTTGTACTTTCATAAGAAGTTCAGAAGAAATAAAACTGCTGAAGATCATAATATCCAACTGTACTTGGCAAAAGTTTCCTTTCAGACACGCCATTGCATTATAATAGATCGTAAATAATGTAAAGTTGCATTAAAAACCATTTACTGGGTAAAGAATACACTAAGAATTTATTTTAATAAAGACTTTCAAATGCTTCAGTTCTCTAAACTTCAAATGTTCTTTCAAAATTTTGGGTCTAGAATGACTTGAAATGAGTTGCAGGAATACATAAGAATTTGAGAATGGTCAATTTGATTGGTTTCAGATAGATCGAGACGCTGAGCAGATCCTTGTACAGATTTGTGTCCCAGGATGTTCCTGCTTCAGTCGGGAGAAGCTCGGTCTCAGAGAGAATTTGTGGGAAATAAAGTCACATCTCATTATCTGGGGAGTTGGATTATGGTGTGCTCATCATCTGCATTGCCAGTCACCTCAGATACAGTCCAGCTTTCATTCATTTCACCAATTTCCCCTCTCTGCCCCTTTCCCACTCTTCTGCACATGGCTGGAATGTTTCTGTAATTGCTTTCAGTTGGTTTGCCGCTGAAAGGATAAAGGAAAGCAGTACTGCTTATTTGGAAACTACATTTTTCCTATATGTGGACATTAAGGGAGGAGAAGATGCTTGACTGTTTGCTGAACAGTTCACATGCTTCCACACTAAGCATTGAACAATTGCCTCAATTATTCAATCCATCCATCCATCCATCTTCTATACCGCTTATCCTTCAGGGTCGCGGGGCACCTGGAGCCTATCCCAGGGACCATCGGGAACCAGGCGGGGTACACCCTGGACTGGGTGCCAGTCCATCGCAAGGCACAATCACATATACTTTCACACACCCATTCATAAACTATGAACATGCCAGTGAGCATAGCATGCATGTCTTTTGACTGGTGGAGTAAACAGGAGTATCCAAAGGAAACCCCCACAACACAGGGAGAACAAACTCTGCACACACAGGGCAGCCACAGGAATCAAAGTATTGAACCCCCAACTCTGACGGTGTGAGGCAAACATGCTAACCACTATAATCATCATTACATAAATTATGAGACTGCATGGCATTGTACAGCTATTGTACCTTCAGGCAAACACTCATAGTATGCACACATACACACGTACTCATACTGATGCACGTGAACACACACCATACCACCCCACATAACTATTTACATCCCCATAGGATTTTAAGCACTATTTATGTTATTCCAGTAAAAACTACAAGTAGCCTATGTCTCAGAAAAAAAGACTGAGAGAGGTTTATTAAAGTTTATTTCTTACTACTGGTTTTATTTTCCTGTATCTACTGTATGTCTTCTGTAAAGCACTTTGTAAATATTGTTTTAAAAAGTGTTATATAAATAAAGCTTTACTTACTTACTTATTTTTTTAAAAATCAATGAAAAAGTCTGTCAGACAATGTTTATTTTCGTGTTTCTTTTAGTCTCATTCTTGTCAGGTTTTGTGGGTTTGCTGAATGTCATTGCAGGATTTACTGTGTACGAAGCAAGGTGTGAAAGATTCTCATTCCTAGCATTCTGCATCGTTTTTCTTCCTTTTTTCTAATGAGAACATTAACATGAATGTGCACCTCATGGGAAGTATATTTTTTCAGTGTATTCCTTTAGCAGAGACAATATGGCTACATACAGAAATCTCATCTAGATCAAGCCAATATTTCCAAATGAGAGCTCATCAATGTGATTTATGGCCTGAAATTCTCCTCCAGACAATATAACAGCATTGGGCAGCTAAACATTCCATGACTATTATTTTTGCATTGTTTTCCCACTGTTTCAAAGACCATGACAGTATTATCCTCTCTCAGCACCTCATATCATACAAAATAGAGTGAAATGTGTTTTATATTCACTTTCTTATGTTGTACCATATCCATCAAGTATAATGCAATAATTTAGAAAAAATGGTTTGTCATTGGTTCTTTGGATAGTTAAGAGTTACTTGGAATCCTCTCTAAAAGCTGTACATAGAAACGTTAAAATTTCCCCCAGAGGGACAAACCAAAGAATGCTTAAGCACTGGACAGGAGTATAGATTCAAAGTGTAGATTTATAATGTTATCCCACAAATATTACCATCAAAGTGTTCATTTTAAAGCATATATCCATCCATCCATCTTCAACCGCTTATTCCTTCTTCAGGGTCGTGGGGAACCTGGAGCCTATCCCAGGATCATCGG
>JAOUWY010000047.1:9597383-9612954 GCA_025728095.1 Prietella phreatophila | reverse complement strand
TGGGGGTGCTTAGAGGAGAGAGAACAGAAAGAAAAGAGAGGGGTAGAGGTAATCTAGCCAGTTCTACTTCAAAAAAATCATAGCGTAAAAGAAAAGGAAAAGAAAACGATAGAGACATAAGGGGAAAAACAGAGCTTGTTAATGGGGAGGCAGAAAAGGACAAAAGGATCATATTGTGTCTGTGTCTGAGGAAAGACAGACAGACAACACACACCACAGAGAGCTTGACCAAGGTACAGCCAGCACTGAGGTCATGCAAGAAAACCCAGCTGAGTATGTTATAGTTATACATTAAACCTACAAAAAAAACAGTAATCCCGTGCGTTACAGCAGCTGCTTAATATCTTGCCTCTAATTAGATCATTCACATTTTCAGTCTTGATTCTTTATTTCAAGCATTTTCTATAGGTTAGACATTGGACCACTGAATTAAAATGAAATGGGATGTTTTTTGTTTCAGATTTAACATGTTTTGGTCCAAGATACACTATATGGCCAAAACTTTGTGAACACATGACGATCACACCCATATGTACTTGTTGAACATCCCATTCCAGATTTAGTCCCATTTTCTCCATTTTAATAACTCTTCTGGGAAGGCTTTCCACTAGATTTTGGAGTGCAGCTGTGGGGATTTGTGTTAATTCAGCCACAAGAGCATTACTGAGTTCAGCTACTGATGTTGGATGAGGAGGCCTGGGGTACAGTCGACATTCCAGTTCATCCCAAAAGTGTTCAGTGAGGTTGAGGTCAGAGTTCCGTGCAGAACATTTGAGTTCTTGTACTCCGACCTTGGCAAGCCATGTCTTCTTGGAGCTTGCTTTGTGCACAAGAGCACTGTCATGATGGAAGAAATTTGGGCCCCTTGGTTCCAGTGAAGAGAAATCTTAATGCTACAGTATACAAAGACATTCAAGATGATTGTGTGCTTCCATCTCTATAGCAACAGATAGGAACCACATATGGGGGTGATGGTCAGGTGTCCATATACTTTTGCCCATAGTGTCTACACAAGGATAGGAATATCCGACAGTATTGACTTTGTGGGGACATTTGGCTGGTTCCCATATGAAAAACAGCATTTTACAAAAACTGCTGCTTTCATTTAAATAAATAATTAATACATTTTTCAAAACAAAAGAGCCAAAGTTTCAGGTTGGGGTTAAGGTGTAGGCATATGATTAACTAGCTGCATTTATACAATATTGAAGTGGTAGATCTGTTATTGTGTTATTGACCTCCAGAATATCAAGGAACACATCAACATTTCTACTTTCCACTCTTATAATATTAGCTCAATGATATAACAATCCTTGTCTAATAACTACAGGTTGAAAAGGTTAAATAATTAAATATTCTTTCTGTCTTTATTCCCTCTACTTCCCTCTGGATTCTTAAGAACCCCAGACATCAGTTTCTGATTGTGAATGCTCTTTTACAAGCAATTTTTCCCTATTTTCATTCAAAGTAGGAAAGAATGGTTGTGCTTTCCTGTGAGCTAAGCTGTCTTGTCTTAAGGTAACACCTGGGTTGTATTTTCATCTGCCTTAATGATGTTTCTACACAAATACCGAAACAAAGTACGTCTCACTAGGAGATTACCAACTTCTCTTCCACAGTCTTTTATCTGTCTCTGAAAATGTTTACTGCCTCGACTAAAATGTTTTTATTGTCTTTTCTTATGACTTAAGGTGAAATGTGGAATAGTTTGGTTGAAAAGTCATGTCTGGAGAAAGATCACTGTGTATCGCAACTGTGGTTTACGTGTGTGTGGGTGGGTGTGAGAGGGGATGTTCTAATCTCCATAATTATGTGACAAATTTGAAGTTGTGAAGGTGTTTGATCATAAAACTGAACTTATTTAATTATTTAGAAGAAATAAAAGGAGGATATACTGAAAGTGTGTGTGTGTGTGTGTGTGTTTGAGAGAGAGAGAGAGTGAGAGAGAGAGAGAGAGAGAGAGTGAGAGAGAGAGAGTGTGTCCCCAGATGTTTACAGCCTTTCCAGGCTAAAGTCATAATTGAAAAACTTTAAACAAGCCAGTTAATCATTTACTTATTTACATTTTACTGACATCCCTTTCACTGTATATGCACGTATATCCATTCATTCATCTCCTATAACCACTCTATCCTGATCAGTATTGTATTGGATCCAGATGTTTATCCCTGGACATAAGATGTCCAAATTATAAACAACTAGGACAATACAAGAAATAATTCGAATATGGTGTCCGTTGAACTCGATTTGACCCAAATCATCAGAGTTAAGTGGAATCGCGTTTCAACGACACTCAGTACGTTTACATAGACAACAACTGACTAGCGGAATTAGTTTTAACATATTTCCACATTTGCTCGATTGGTGGCTTAAGTGATGCATACTAAAATTGCCTAGAAGGTAACCTTAACTAACTGGCACCCAGTCCAGGGTGTACCCTGCCTTGTGCCCGATGCTTCCTGGGATAGGCTCCAGGTTTCCCCGCAACCCTGAAGGAGTAAGCGGTAGAAGATGGATGGATGTTAACCTTAACTAAAGCACGTGCTGATGAAATACATCCAGTTATCAACAGCGTACACTTCTGTAGAGTAAGCAGTGTGTTTGTGAATACATGTTCCAGTAAACTGTATTCCGACATCTACACCAGGCCCAAGCATCATTCCTGAAGCCAGGAATGAAATACAAGCAAGATGAATTATGTCTGCTCAACAAGCATTTATAGAGAGGGAGGAGAAAGAGATTCACATCTGAATTATCAGGGAAACATTTTCCATATCCTGTGCACCACTTACCAAACCTCCCTTGCTCTCTGTGTGGAAGTCCTGTTTGGATGAGGTGAAACTGCAAAGGAGGGTGATTAAATTAACATGCCTGTCACTTCACTTGATGAGAGTCTAAGCTTAGGATCATTACTTTATCCCCTATGGAAGCTTGGGAAGGCTGGAAGCCCTATTGATGGAGGTATGGATGGAAAACTGAAGGCCAAACCTGTGCTAGGAGTGTAAACAGCTTACGTCATACCTAAGCAAGCTCCTGCAGCATTAAATAGATCTTTTTTTTATAATGATTCTGTAAAATGTCAGCCGAGCTTGGACAAGGCTGCAAAGTATAGATCCCCTTTTGTGGTCTGCTTCACAAGCCACTGTCTCTGAGAAACGTTCTCTGCAAACCAATTTAGCCAGGCCTCCATTTCAACTGCAACACATGGGCTGGGTTAGGACCACCACTAATGTGGCATTCCATCAAAAAAGTGAGTGCGTACTGTGCTGAAAACGAGCATCATGGCCATAATGCTTGTTTATGTTTGCTCAAAGCTGAACGGTGCTCTCCGGATGAGTTACAAGTGGCAGTTCACAAACAGTAGGTATAAAAAATAAACAAGTGAATGATGATGGTGGACAAGAGAAGGCTGCTAAGCAAAGTGCCACTCAGTCCCTCTTGGGGTTTACCTTCTGCTGAAAAGAGGATTCTCAGTATAAAAAAAACCTAATGTTGATTTTCCTGCTCTCCCTCAAACTCAATAAGCGCCAGATATGTACCCTCAAAATACACCATACACACAGAGAAAATACAAATAAAAAAATACACCATACACACCAAAAATACACACAGACTTCACCTCTCACACTCTGATTATTACAAATGTTTTTACTGTATGAATTTGGAGGACAAAGGCATAGCTTATGTGGTTTGTTATAGAAGATTGTGATCCACTGTCATGGATATCTTCAGTGCTCTTGGTGCTTACTGTGTCTCCACCTGAGAAAGGCAATGGTCCACAAGGCTCTTTGTGGGTTTTAGTGCAGTACACCTCCATAAACATTGGTAAGGACCACTTCATGCTGAAGTAAGGTGTTGAAAAGAAGGTCTACCTTTTTCTCTGAGAGTATTTACTTATGGCTCTTGGGGATTTGATGTTTTGGTTGTCACCTGAGCTGCCATGTTGGGTTTAGAGACTACACTATTAGTCTTGGCCCCAGTGCTTTGTAGTCAATATTAGAGAAAACAGTAAAACTATCGAGTTGAAGTTTCTGTGTCCCAGAGAACTGTGTGCTTTCAGGAAAGGGCTTATGTTAAGACGTTTCAATTTATTATTGCTTTATTGGTTTACTTTATTGTGTGGTGTTAGGGGAATAGGTAAAGATTGAACTGTTTTATAGTATAGCTAATTTATTGTAATAAAGACATGGGTCCAAAGTGTATTAAGGACTGGGAGCAAGCATCCTTATTCCAGCCTTTTCTAAAATAAATATGCTGTGCTGTTTTGAATTTTGGTAGCTGTTACCATAAATTCTTGTATGAGACCTTTTTCTGAGAAGTCTGCTTTAAATAAATTCACTGACATCTGCCAGATTGGTCCATTTTAGGCTGCGTTTGATACCTTACTTTTAATTGTAATAAATGCCTCTCAGAGGTTCTTTGCTTTTATCTTCCTCATAGACCAGTTGTTTGGCAATCATCCATCAATGTGTGCATATGTGTGTTTTAGATCTCAGTTTCGGTATATATTGTAAACAGAAAGTGTGTGAATACATGCGGACACACGGGTGAACACTTGGCCAGACAGATTGCGTGAGACTATTTAACTCTGTCTGCAGCCCTTTCAAGAAAAATATTTGATAAACAGATTGTGCTGGCCTGGGGAACAAAAGTAATGTCTGATTTTGATCGCTGAGAGTGTTAGGACGCCTGCTCGACGTTGGGTACACTGTTAAACACATCTAAATTACTCTTCCCACAAAACCACAGCCACTAGGAGTAGTACCACCCCCCAGGCAACCTCAGCCAAGCATTCAACCACCAAACACTGATTTGCCACCACCACTCTTTCTCTTTCTGTGTCTCTTGTTCCCTCTGTCTCTGGCCTCTGTTCTTTCCCTCCCAGTCTGTCTCATGATTGTGTTTTTCCTGGAGTGGGAAACAGCTACATTTGAGAGCTAAGAGGAAGCGTATGTTTTTTCGCAAGCACTAACACAGATGCTTGCACAGACATGACTATTGCTCATGGTTTCTGAGCTTTACGTCTTTACATAGCAGTAAAACCCGATGGCAAGCCACAGAACTATGTGCTCACCATGGCAGAAAAAATTTGCACACCGCTAAGAGGCCTCGCCATGAGATTTCAGCCTAACAATTTCCTCTGGGAGACAAACAGACCCTTCATCCCTCTTCCAGGAATAATAATAATAAATGAAAATGATAAAAGAGGAGAAAGCCAGTGAACTGCAGTAATTTTGGCAAAGCAAACAGGCACAGAATGCCCTGTTTGGAGCCATGTTGAGTGGGAAAACATGGCATGGCTGAGTCTTCTTCCGTTGGTGTTCATACCATGCAGTTAGACCTTTAGCTTGACCAGGGGGAAGGAACATCAAGCCAGAAAGGTCTAGCTCTTGACAAATTTGCTCTTTGTCATATTTCCCTGCTTTGAGATAGGCATGCATTCAATTCAGGACTAGTTTTATATTCAGTCATTTCTTTTAGAAGCACACACTGCATTGTACACTTTTCCTTACCAAAAGGTTTAGTGTTTTCAAAATCTGATTTATATTAGTTAGATGTGCCCAGGCACTGCATACGAATGTGTGATGTTTTACATTAAGACAGGTATCGCTGATCACGAGGACATTACAGTAAGGGTAGTTTATAGAATATGATTTTGCTGGTAGAATTACCAGCAAAATCAATTAAATCCTATTAATTTTACATAATTAACACTCAATATTATCAAAATGCTTAACTGACCTGTAGGTTTTGTTTGCATTTTTTCATTTTGAATGAAAGACTGTGATTATAAATCACAGTGTCAAACTACACAAGGAAAGAGGATGTGAAGTAGATTAGTAAAGTGTCCAAACAAGTTCCTATCCACAATTCAACTACAAATCACACATAAGTTCATGGCAAGCTGAAACCCACAAACTGTTGAACCATAGACTGGATGTCCATGATTCCTTCAGACAAGATTCTTTCAGTGCTCCTATGACCAGTGCCTTTGTTGTGTCCAGCAAGACCTTCATGGGGATGTCTGCAGCACTGCTGTGGAGAGCTGGGAGACATTTTGATTTCCGGAGTGCTTGTCACATTCAATAGAATTACAGGTCTGTTTTACCAGAAAGGCAACCGTCTAGAAACCATCGGGAAAGTGAAAAAGATGAGTCCAAGGATAATAGTACTGCTTGACTGAAACTATACATATGTGGAGAGTGGATCAGGGCATCAGTAACGGAGAAATGTACTGCAGACATAGCATCAAATCCTGGATATCCCCGGTTTAAGGGCCCAGTGATTTATATTCCCATCATGGCCTGTCTGCTCCCACCCAGTGGCCGGTCTCGTACACCTGATGAAATGTACCCGTGGTATGATGTGTAACATGAGGATCAAATTATTTAAAAATGTACTTCCTGGAACAAATTAAACAGGTACAGCTGTCACCAGGAATGGCAAACTAAACAAACAGACAGTCAAGACCACTGAGTCCAACCACTGCAAAGCAAACATTCTTTTTCATGTTAGCTTGAACTTGAACTACTCCGTTATCCACCCACAAACAACCATGCAGAATAAAGCCTCTGTGCTATACGATATGCAATGTTTCTTGGTCAGTGCTTAGTCATAAGGTAGCCATCACCTTTCAAGTGCCTGTAGCATAAATGGTTTATGTTTGGCAATGTTACAGAGTATCTCTCCAGCTAGTAGCTCTACATCTGGTGGGCTTAGAACTTAACCAAACATATCAATTAAGCAAAGATAAATATGGCATCTGCAAGGTTTTTGGAGTGGAAATTTTAACACTTACATATGAAAAGTCTCAGGAAGTAATAAAACCTCATTCATAACTAGAAGTATGGCAAGTTGTGAGAATCAAACACCTAATTGTATTATGCATAGCTCAACAAAGCTGGAGTGCTTTAGGTGTTTTAGCTTCCAAAAGCCCTTTGGCACATCTGGCTTTCAGTAAAGATAATTGGATTGTACCAACAGACTTGTTGAACTGTGTACGCAAATGTTACCTTTAAAGGAATTGATAAGGAGTGGAATGTCAGTTATTCATTCTGTCTTTCTCTCCACAGTTTGGAGATTCTGAGCAAAGAAGACAGTCTACCATGACACTGGTATCCATATGTGTGCTGCTGCTGATGTTGGGGGGTACTGCTCAGTGTGGTGGCTATGCCCCTATGCCCCAGATGAAGTACATGCAACCTATGATGAAGGGTCCAGTTGGCCCCCCCTTCAGAGAGGGGAAGGGTCAGTATCTTGGTAAGTGTTGCTACATAACTGACCAAATCACACTAATTGCATACCTCTCAGAAAGGTTCAAAGAATTCCATTGTGTGAGATTTTTCAACAATGACTAAAATGCTACCAAAACTGTCAAAGTTCTACAATAATTGTACTGACACACACATTTAAATGTATTCATGTAAAATACATACGATCAACATGTTTTAGCATTCATGTCATCACTATAGCACTTAAGCCCTCCAATTAGTCCATGAGAAAGTGTGAAAATAAAACATTTTTATCTTATAGTTAATGGTGAAATGCCTACCATGGCCTTCTTTTTCTATCTGTGCTCATCACCATTCAAAGTCAAAGTCAGCTTTATTGTAATTTTTAGAACATTGCATGGCAATGGATAAAAACGAAACACAGTTCCTTCAGGAAACTACAGTGCCATATGTAGTAGACAAACATTGACAAGGACTAAAAGACAACACTAAATACAGACAATAATAAGGAGCACAAGTCACATAAATAGGAAACATATTAAATATATATGGGGGCATGATGGATTAGTGGTTAGCCGATTTGCCTCATGCCTCCAGGTTTGAGGGCTCGATTCCCACCTCTGCCCTCCACCATGCACATGTGGAGTCTGCATGTTCTCCTTATTGGCTTTAGTTTTTCTTATTGGCTAAACTAAGTAACACACTGGGTGGTCTGAGCTATTTAAATTAAAATTTTCAATTGTTAACACTAGAGCAACACATCTAATAAAATCAAGCCAATAAAATAGATTGATTATGCTGATAAAATTAGCTTTAAACCTAAGATTTCTTTTTTTGTTTGGCAAAAAAATAAACAAATCTGTTTTACAGTTTCAAAGTGTCTCTTCTGTACCTACAAGAGTGCCACATAGGCATCGCACTTCGACACACAACCTAATCTCTGTGCCTTTAGTCTGAGAAATAGACTTTCTCCAGTCAGTGAGTGGTCAGGAAGAAAAGCCAAAAGTATGTCAGACTAAGGGAGTAGCAAAGATGAACAATGAGAGGACAGGACAGGTTGTTGTTTAGTGTCTCCTCTCACCTCTGTGATTTATGAGGAGCATTGTGAAAGTATCAGAGGAGGATAAAGTAGAAAAGAAAAGGCTAGAGAGGGATTAAGAGCATTCAGGTTAACTCCATGTGGAGCAGTATATCACAGGTGCATATACTTCAGTCCTTGGGAGAGTAACAAAAAGGAAAGGAGGAGAAGGAAATAGTGTCAGAAAGCACAGTGAAAGGCTGAGGAGGCCAGGATATGATGAGAAAGCCAGGGCAGGCACTACGATGAAAACACTTCTTTCTCATGTACTAAAGCTAGGCAGTATATATTTCACAAGTATTGAGAGAGTGGGAGAATGGAGTAATGTTTACAGTCCTGAGCTCTTGACAGACATGATGGTTTTATATGAATGTCTTGACTATTCAGCAAATAGCCTCCCTCCCTGATAGCTCATCAATGCACATTCCTTCTCTTTAAGTCTTACTTACAGAAATAATAAGAATATTTAGAGAGCAGCATTTTGTGTCATGATATTGCTCTCCCATGGCAAATAAATAAATGAAGAATCAGATATCTCAGGCACTCCAGATCCTGACAAAGTGAATTATGAACCTATGAACCTTAATACATTTATCAAAGATACTGTCATTTTGGTTCATACAACTTCTTTATATAGTCCCCTCTGAAAGTATTGGAACAGCAAGGCCAATTCTATATATTTATTTCGCTATACATTGAAGACATTTGGGTTTGAGATCAAAAGATGAATATGAGACAATTGATCAGAATTTCTGCTTTCATTTCCTTATATTTACGTGTAGATGTGTTGAACAACTTAGAATGTGAAACCATTAGTTTGAACCAACCCATTTTTTCAAGTGATAAAAATATAGGAACATATGACTGATAGATGTTTCTTGCTGCCGAGGCATGCCCTGTTAAAAGGATTAGTTTAAAGAATTAATAGCTCTCGAATGTCAAATGTCTTCCACTTGAAGACTGCATTTGTTGTTAAAAGGGATAAACCAATATGTTGACCCGAGAGCTGCCTGTGGAAGAAAAGCAAGCCATTTTGAAGCTGAGAAAAGAAGGAAAATCTATCAGAGCCATTGCACAAGCACTGGGCATAGCCAGTGCAACAATTTCAAATGTCCTGAAAAAGAAAGAAACCACTGGGGTACTAATAACCAGACATGGAGCAGGATAGCCAAGGAAAACAACAACAGTTTATGACAAACATTGTGAAAGTTGTGATTAAAAACCCCAAAACAACAGTAAGTGACCACCAATAACCTTTACAAGGCAGGGGTGAAGGTATCACAATCCACCATTCAAAGGAGACTTCATGTGCAGAAATATAGAGGCCATACCACAAGATGAAAATGTCTCATAAGCAGTAAGAATTGAACAAAACAAACAACAACTGGAAAAAGAAGAATGCACAGTTTGGTGATGTCAGAGGGTCACCAGCTTGATGCAGCTATTGCAAGCAAGGGATATATAACCAAACTGACTTTAATTTACTTTAAGACAATCTGTTCATATACTTTTGCTCACCTAAAAATTGGGTGGTCTGCCACCAGAGGTGCCATATTTTAAGTCGTTTAACACATCTAGATGTAAATATGAGGAAATGAAAACTTAAATTCTGATCAATGGTCTCTCACTCATTTTTCGATCTCAAACCAGAATGTCTTCAATGTATAGCACATAAAATAGAATTTGCCATGCTGTTCTGGAGTGGGAGGGATTGGGGTGATGCGGGGGTAACTGTATTTTGAGGATTGTATAAAATAAGGAAAAAAATAGTGTGAGTTTGCTAGAAAAAATATTATTGGTTATTTAGAAAAAGATTAAAGTGTGAATGAACTCTGGATTAGAAATGCATTTTATAAATATAGTGTCTCTGTGGCCTGCAGCAGTTTGTTCTGGCTTTGGCAAATGCTGATAAAGCCTTGATTTACCTAGAAAAGACTTGCCCATCTCAGCATATGATAGTTCTTACCTGTGTTATTGGTGTGTGTGTGTGTGTGTGTGTGTGTGTGTGTGTGTGTGTGTGTGTGTGTGTGTGTGTGTGTGTGTAAACTCTATTCCATAATGCACTGTTAGATTGATGCTTGAAAACTTTAATTAGGAATGAACTAATGAGTTCTAAATAGTTCTAATGAGTTCTACCCAGAACCATCTGTGATAGGGAAGCATTCTCTTCTTGCACGCTACGCTTAGGTATCTTAGGTGTTACCTGCAAATGTACAAACCTAAGTACAATTAAGGGTGCGAAATGGAACAGTGCAACAAATACAAAACACTGATGCTTTTTTTCTTGTCTTGTCTTTGATTGTCAGCTATGAAACATAGCATGCTACCTGGAAATAAAACATTACAACAATCAGGGGACAAAAAGTACAATAAAAAGTAGGAATAATAATAAGACCACTGCAGTACATCACCGTTAAAAATGTATTTCATAATTCTTTAAAGATATATCTGTCTTATTTTTGAACCAGATACATGACTGTAGGTGACAAAAGCTTGATATTTTCGTAATGCAGGAGTTCAGAGTCCTGAATTTGTCCAGAAGGATGGAGCGCTGACTGTAGTAGGCTAATGTATCTACTACCATCTAGTGGATGATACAAATAACACACAAAGAACAAAGGGCATATTCCTTGCATTTTCTTTTTATATTCATGTGTGTTTATGTTGCATAATGTATACATTTCTGATTTAAATATTACAAGATGGGTTTATATAGTGCCTCAAGACCTTTATTGTTGTGTATTTTCAAAGGCACCATAGAGGATGTGTGATCCAGAGCAATGCCATGCACTGAATAACAATAATTTTCAAAACACCATAGAAAATCTGTGATCAACAGCAATGCTATGCAATGAATAACAATCATTTATTTGTCTTAGTCTTTACTTACATTTTCCATCCCTCAGATGAATTCTGACTGAGCACAGCTGCTTAGCTCCATAGATCTGTGCCCTCTTTTCCTTAAAAAGCAACCCATGAGGCATAAAACTTGCTAGCTGCCTGTGTTTAATATGTATTCTGAATTCTGTATGTCTGATACAAGAGATTATAGCACAAAGGACACAAGACTAGAGTGATTTCATTATTGATGTAAAAAGCTGCATAATTCAGCAAGAAGCAAACGTATAGTATAACTTTGAGGCATTACCATAGGCAAGGCACCAGTAATGCTATGTAACAATGATTCTTCACATTAATTTTTCAGTTTAGCATTTTTCAGTTGGCATAAAGATTTCTGTAGTTTAGTCAGTGAAAAGGTGTTTAAAACAGTATATACTGCTTTTTAGAAGCACAGCCAGGGGGCCCCACCCCAACTTTCAGGTACACATAGCTGAAAAGCACAAACTAGCCAGTTATATTAGCTAATTAAGTAAAAGACATCATAGAGAACACAAATCAAAGCAAATAATCACATACACATCAGGCAACAAGAGAACAAGGAACAGAGACTGGCTAAGAAATAATACATACACTGAGAGCAGCGAGATATGCCAGTTTTGCTGTTTATTTAGCCAGCTAGCTCACCATAAAAGTCACAAGTGGAATGCATGTAAACTTTCCAACTTAGATTTGAATTAATTTTATCAATTTTACTAAATTCATTTTACAAAAGAATCAATGCAATTGTTCAATTTATCAAATATCGAAAATATAAAAAAGGTTTGCAATCCCAAAATGCAATACCAAAATGGAAAATATTGATATCTACTGAGAAAGAATAAAACTCCCACTGTTGAATCTTTCTGTTAGGTCACTAATTCTGCAGGAAATTAAATGGGTCTGCACGTGTAGGAGTCATTCTGCACGTCATTTTTTTTTTATCATTTTAATTTTCTTTTGCAGAGTATCCACCTGCAATGGACGTGAAAGGGGAGCCTGGCCCACAAGGAAAGCCAGGACCCAGGGGACCAGCCGGGCCCCCAGGATTACCCGGTAAACCTGGAATAGGGAAACCAGGTCTCAATGGTCAACCAGGACCCCAGGGCCCATCAGGGTTGCCAGGAATTGGAAAACCAGGACTACCTGGACTGCCAGGAAAGGTTGGGCTCAAAGGACTGCCAGGAAATGATGGTGACAAGGGATTTCAAGGTGAGCCTGGGGCACGTGGATTACCAGGGCAACCAGGTTCACCTGGTCCTGCAGGTCTCTCATTAAATGGCAAACCTGGGCTCCCTGGAGTTCGGGGCCCACCAGGATCTAGGGGTGAACCAGGACCAAAAGGTGGTCGTGGTTTGCCTGGTGACAAAGGAGTCAAAGGGGACAATGGCAATGGCAATCCAGGTCCACCAGGCCTCAGGGGACCTACTGGCCTTCAGGGACCTCCTGGACCTCCTGGTAATCCAGGTTTGGGAAAGACTGGACTGAATGGGCCACCTGGGCCTTCTGGAACAAAAGGAGACCAGGGGCTTCCAGGGGACCAAGGTCTTCCAGGGAAGCCTGGGCCTTCAGGACCACAAGGGCCACCTGGATCAACTGGAGTGGGAAAACCTGGGTTTGATGGTGTACCTGGTAGACCAGGTCAGATTGGACCAAAAGGTGAACCAGGTCAAAGGGGTCCTAATGGATTTCCTGGGGCTCCTGGTTATGGTAAACCTGGTCTTACAGGACAGAAAGGAGACAGAGGCCCTTCTGGATTACCAGGAGCTCAAGGTGATAAAGGGGAACCTGGAACAGGAGGTTTACCAGGGGATACAGGGCCCGCTGGGCAGCCAGGACCTTNNNNTTGAGGCATTTGCATTTTTATGTCTGAACTTTCTCTTCCTTCTGACAATTTACAACCCAATTTTTAGTGTCTCTGGGGTGGCTTGCCTGGACTCAGAGGTGATCAGGGCCCCAGTGGGCAGGCAGGTAAGCCTGGCCTCCCAGGGGATAAAGGGCTTCCTGGGCCAAGTGGATCCATTGGAAAACCGGGTCCTAAAGGTGATGCTGGTCACATTGGTTTGCCTGGTAATCCTGGACTGAGTGGGCCTCAAGGCCTTAAAGGAGAAAATGGACTTCCAGGGCCAGCAGGGTCACGTGGTATAGCTGGAATTCCTGGGTTACCAGGGCCCACAGGCCATATGGGGCCACAGGGCATTCCAGGATTGAAAGTAGAACTAGGCCCACCAGGACCCCCAGGAAATGGAAAGAACGGAGATCAAGGAATGCCAGGTCCACAGGGACCACCAGGAAAACCAGGCCCTTCTGGAATAAATGGTCCCAGAGGTCTCCCAGGTCCACCCGGCCCACCTGGCCCACCTGGTCCTTCTAATGGAGATACCAAAGTAGCAGTGTCAGGGCTTGATGTTGGTGGAGAAACAGTACCAAGTCCAAATGGAAAACCACAATTTAGAGTTGAGCTTTCTGCTACTGCAGCTCCTGCTTTCACTGCTATTCTCACAACACCTTTTCCACCATCTGGTATGCCTATCAAATTTGACAGGACTCTTTACAATGGGCAGAATTCTTATAACCCCACCACTGGTATCTTCACCAGTCCAATGCCTGGAGTTTACTACTTTTCTTACCATGTTCATGTAAAGGGAACCAGCCTGTGGGTGGCACTATACAGAAACAATGTGCCTGCCACATACACATATGATGAATACAAGAAGGGCTATATGGACCAGGCATCAGGTAGTGCAGTGCTGGAGCTAAAAGAAAATGACCAGGTTTGGATGCAGATGCCATCTGATCAAGCAAATGGGCTCTACTCCACTGAGTACATACATTCATCCTTCTCAGGCTTCCTACTGTGCCCTACATAACAGGCCATCTTATACATCATTTATTATCTAGTGGTCTGCAATCACACAAGTAACACCTGTAACAACAAAAACAGGAAAGACTGAACAACATAAAAACCAATATAAAAGTAGGACATGGAAACTTTGCTGTATGTGTTTTAGCGCTTTAAAAGGTCTGATTTGATTATGGTTTTACTTTAAGTGTGTTTGATATCTTCTGCGTATAGTATGTTATTATAACTGTTGTATTAATGTTGTTGAGGTCATTGTTTTATTCATGTACTTGATGTTATTGTTTATTGGAATCAGACAATGCGTAAATAACAGTTTTACCCATGTGACTGCATGCTCTGCCAAAATGACTAACTGAACTCCATCTCTTTGACACTGGGGAGTGTGTTCCCCTGACTGCAGTCACATTTAGTTTGAACTTCTTGTTTCTCTTTTATTCCCTTTAAATAACAGGCTTCTAACTCAGTGCCATATTTCACAAATTATTTGTAAAAAGAAAAAAAAAGAAAAAAAATTAATAAAACAATTATTTCTGTGCTAGCCTGGTAATTTTAAGCGACTAAATTAAAAATATTTTGTTTAGATTAATCTGCCTACAGTCACAAAGGATACAGCTCATTGCTACTCTTTGTGATTTGGTGGCATGTATGTAGAGTTTATTGTTCAAATCCTTGAAGTGGAAGGCTTTACTTGACAATTCAAAATGTTTACTTTGAATGCAAACTGAGCTTCTGATGTGTAACAATACTAATGACATCATAAGTATTATTTCTCCCTATAATGCTAGCATATATTTTATGATAACGTTTCAGCAAATAAACAAGAGTTAATTATTTGCTCATTAACATATGTTTGCTTGTATAACATATGTAAATCTGTATTTGCAACTTGATATTCTGATATTAAAGAGAGTCCATGGTAAAGACATAACATGATATTGGAAATTATGCAACTTATCAATTATGTACTTTCTAAACACTAATCATCTTCAATATTAAATAAGTGCTCGATATATCTATAATCTACAGGTGATACATTTTCAAATTATTTCTAACTTCCCAACTATGATAACAATTCACACAAAACTTATTACATTTAAGTCAGTTCATATATTTTGCAGACAGATGAACAGATTTAATGAATGCACTGGGTTTATGTATTAAAATATATTTAAATATTACGTCATTCTTATGTAGTAGTATACATGGAACTAGACATAGCGGTTTACTTAGTGTTATTAAGTGGATTATCTTTTTGCAACAGACATTGTTTAGCCACCTAGCCTATCATTTCTATTCTTTGGATCAGAGTATTACATTTTATTTCTATGTCATGCCATGCCATTTTTCACATTTACCACATTAAATATAATATGTGAATAAACTGTTGCCATATTATTGCATTGACTGGTTCAGTGTGAATTATGCAGACAGGAACATTACCCAGACTACTGTGAAAAGAAAAATGACATTACAATAGGCTTTACAATAGAGTTAGGGCCATATCAGTCTCTAGGTTTTACA
>JAOUWY010000047.1:9464816-9476020 GCA_025728095.1 Prietella phreatophila | reverse complement strand
AAAATAAAAATACACACACACACCTACAGTAGCACCTCTCAGTTTGCTGTTTCTGCACTGTACTGGATAGCTACATCAGGAGGTATAGAAAACAAGATGAGTTCTACGTGGCCTTAAATGAAGGAGTGTGGAGACCGTGGTGGTTGGTTGGAGGAGGGCCAGAGAAGACAGACTGGGAGAACCATGCAAACTGTTAATGAATAAATCATGTAGTATGTGTGTGTGTCTGTGTGTGTGTTAAAGGCACTGGGACACTGTAGCTCAGAGGGGCATTGATTTTAAGTGCACCGGAAACCTCATCCAATCTATACACACACACCACACCACCACCATCCCAGCAAACCATCCCCACTTCACTTTATGTACTGTGGAGTTCTCAGCTGTCCTGTGCTTTTCTCTGAATCCTATACGAATTCTTTCTCATCAACAAAGCAGAGAATTAATGGAGAAGGTGTGCTTGTACCAGGGATCATGGCGTCACATGCCATTCCCCAGCTGAGATACCAAGGTTATATTAAGACATTTCCTTATTCTCTGTACAGTCAGGTTCTAGGAAGCACCTGTGTGTTTCAGGATGGAAATCCACACTAGTCAGTTCATCCTCTCCTGCTGTGGATGAAAGACAGCCTTTGTGTCCCTTTGTGTTGGAATTGGTTGTTTTTGTGAAAACTGGGGACAAATCCATCCAGCTGTCGTTCTGACATCTCATCCATCCATCCGTCCAGCTCTTGGGAAATTGACTGATTTAGAGATTGCACCTACTTCCGTTCTCTATAAACAGTAGAGATACCAGAACTCCTCCATCTCCTCTGTATGAGCAGACTACTGTGAGGAAGTATGCTGGATATGGTGTGAGGAATATAGCTGGGCTGTTGTGATTTGAATTTAATTATCTATTGTGTAATTTGCCTCATGAAATAGGCTTTCAGCAGGACAGAATGTTGTAAAACGTTACGTAAGCTTGTGTAATGCACTTATTTAATATATTATGCAATCTGTTTTAGCATAAAACTGAAATGGATTTGTTGGCATTTTGGCTCAGCTGTGAACAAATCAATAAATGAAGGTCAGATACTTTTTCAAGTGATTAGCATTGCTGAAGTAAAGAGTGTGTGCATCATCCGTCCAGCAATACGTCGGCAATTTCACAGTCTAGCCTGAATTCAGACATTTTCATCTAACGCTAGTAAAAACATGCATGCTAAATCTGAGATTAATTATTTGGTGGCATTTTCCTCATACTCTGGCAGCTGTCAATAAAATATCCATCTCAGAGGAGGCCTCTATGGTACTTAAAAAAAAAAAAATAAAACAGGGTGTGGGGCAACATCAAGCCAGGAATCAGGAAAAGGAGGAATATGTCAATTCAGTGAACTTTTCACTTTTTCCACAAATGTTCAGATGTTTTCGGGCTAGTTAAGGTCAATTATAAAAAATGACATTTATATTATGGCCACAGTAGCATATGTGATACGTTTCCTCCTCTACATTGGAAATGCGAAAACATTTCAACCATGACCTTGGACCTTTTGTCATTTCCAACAGTTTATTTTCTTGTTTTGCATTGCAGTTGCATGGAGTGGGATTCTGTAAAGGAAATGGCATGAAGGAAACCAAACAACTTTTTGTCTTTCGGCAGAATTGTGACCAGACTGTCTTGAAATCGTGGAGATCACATGACGATCATGTGTTCGCATTTTTAAAAAAAAGCTACATTTCCCACCCTTTTTTTTTGTTTTTTTTTTACACTACAACAGATTTCTCTAGGTTGGAGAGAGAGTTCATAAAGATGTGTTTTCATTGGTTGATATGTTTTTGCATGAATGGAAGGGCAAAACCTATAGTAAAAGATGTGTTTGCAGATGTACGATGTTGTCGAGCACTAGGCCATGGTCAAGGCAGCGCTCTAATTGGTTGAGTTTGTAAGTTCAAAACTAGTTTCAGGCAGTTAATCTCCATCACAATCACAGACTCTCTCTTTAAAGCACATCCATCAAGTATGAATAATGGGTGACTACATGTATGTAGGCTGTTTTACCAAAATTCCTCTCCTTTTGATGGGCTGGCCATTTCTAATCTTCGGAAAGTTTAGCTAATTACAGGTTTGCAATTATAAACTTGATTCTGCTTCTCCTTCTTAACTGGCTTTTTACCACAACTATGTGTTCCCACTTGAATGATCTCTTTAAGACTATTTAACTGGTTAAAGCCATTTTTAAACTGGTTTTAATCTGTGATTTACAAGTATTATTTGTCACGGTGTCCAAGATGTCCTAATTCTAACAAGATAGCACGTCCATGTCAAATGATCCAATGAAGAGCTTCTAATGATAGACCTATGATTAAAGGAAATGACTCCGTCCTGCTTACATCATCAATCAGCATGATCCGGATAAAGACTCTACCGTCTAGTGTATGAATTTTAGAAGGGTAGTATCGTCTTTTGCTAATCGGAAGTATAAGCCATTTCCCAGTCTAAGGCAAATGATGTCAAACGCACGTAATGTGACGCCACTAGCGTTAGCAGAGTCAATGGAAATTAATTGCATCATTTCATGGTAACATACACAGCAAAATGAAGAAATTCATTACTGACGTTTTCACACTCCCTTTTGTTAAATTCTCTGCACATTTGAGCCACGAATCAAAGATGCGACCATTGAGTGCATGAAGCGTCCAACATTCCACACTTTGTTTGTTTGTTCAGTTTTTTCTCTCGGTTGAATAGGCGCATCATCCGGGTATTTGCAGTGCACTTCCTCTTGTTGTAGTTTTTTTCAGTGTGAACATGCAATACTCTCACTGTTTATCCTATGAACCGGCGTAGAATCGTGCATGAGTATGCAATTTGGGACGCATCAAAGTAAGCTCTTGTTATAATAATAGCAATGTTCTGCCTGGAGAAAACACATTTTTTCAAGGTGAAGAGAAGTTTGAAGAATGCACTTTTTTTTTCTTTTTTCTTTTCTTTCCACTAGCATGTGTGATAAGTTCGCGACTCACTGTATGAGGGGCCAGTGTGTGTACACTGATAACGTTATATTAATTAGATGGAGACATGGATAGAGAGAAAGAAAGACGTACTTTATGATCCCTGAGGAGAAGTTTAGGTGGCCTAGTCAATATTTTTTAAATGATTTCTAGCTGAAACAATTTTTGTAAAAAGTTATCGTCTTATGCTTTTTCCTATTGGTGGCTTTTAGACGAGTGCTGTAGCAGTGTCGAAACTCAGAGTTTAATAAAAAAAGAATTTTTTTTTGATGTCTGCTGCCTTTGGTTTAAATGGTGCAAATTGGGTGCCGGCTATCATGTCATGTCATGTGATCTCAACTCAAGATCAAAGCGTTCTTTTATGATGTGTAATTTTAGTCTGCGACAGCAAAATCAGGCCAAAACAAATAGTAAAGTGTAGGACAAAATTGCAGCCTGGAAGTCTCGGAAAAAGCAATTGTGAATAATGAAACCGTATTCTCTGTTCCTTTAATTAGTCCAAGTCCCTTTACACGGTATTTCCAGGGACCGAGCAGCATGCGATTCTCTGATGAAAGGAAGAGTGACGTCGATCCGTGATCGAGTTGCTATCTGATCTCACTCATTCACTTAACACAACGGTTTCACAGTTTCACAATTAGATCCCACACCCATTACACCCACACCTGTCACTTGACCTTTACTTGTGCTGGACTTTTGTGAAGGATAACACTGTTGGCTATTAACAATTTTGTTTTCGCATATATTTAGAAAGCTTGTACAAACTATGCCGGACCGTCTCGTTCACCTGTCGAGTACACCTAGTTATTTCCATGCAAGAGATCAGAGGTCTTCATTATCTCGTGGAATCAACTGATCCACTCAGCACACTGTTGTGTTACGGTTTGTGCTTTCTGGCGGTAATGCTCTGGTGAAGAGCTGTGCTGAGTGCTTCCTCTGGGTTGTGCCTGCTTTTTTTTTTTTTTTTTCCTCCACTCTTTTTTTCTCTCTCTATAAGAGAAATGTTTTCAGGCTGAGTTGCAGTATCTGCTGCTGATGTTTCAGCACTCTACTGTGTGCAGAGACTACTTGTCTCCTCCCCGTCAGTAATGTTCACATTCAAAAGTTTTTAATGTTACAGCCACCCGTTATTGTGTGTGTGTGTGTGTGTGTGCTTGAGAATATGAGGGGAAACACCATGCTGAGAAACTGGTACTGGTATGATAACGATTCAGCTACCGTTACTGTTGTTGTGTCTGGCAGTCTACTCGGGTCCCTGCTGCTCCACTCGCTCTCTCATGTCCCACACATTCGTTCTTTCTCTGGATTTTAGTAGGTCAGTAGTTTCCAGGGGTGGAAGTCTGGAACATCATTAACAAGCTTTATGTCTAATTGCGGTGCGTGAAATTGTCAGATAAGGAGACCTTTCTATGATTTGCTTAATAATGCGATGCTGCAGTGAGTCGTGTTCTAAACAAGTCCAGCATGCTTCATGGGTTTCATACGTGTTGGTCATATTTCTGTTGGCTTTCTGCACAACCCTACTACACTTTCCAGTTCAGTTCTTCAAGCTGTGTGAAAGGAATAGTAATCAAGTGGTCTTTATGCACGCTCAGCGTCCAGCTGGTCACTTTTCCCTTCCTTTTGTCAGATATTCTGTGGCCAGAGGACAGGGGAAAATAAACCCAGGGAGGGAAGAGGCCAAGGGCTGGGGACTTGGGCAACTGTGCACTTTTCGTCAATAGTTCTGAACCATAAACATTTTATATTCAGATCAGTCTGACTAAATGAAGCTAAAAAAAAAAACCATGACTACTTTAACTTCTTATTTGAATAGGCAGTATTTTCATTACTAAGATTTCAAGGTAATTATTTGGGAAGGTAGGGGCAAATTCTTTTCAAATTGCGCTCAAGTAGAGGTTTAAGTACATGAAGGATTTGATATTTCGCATTGCGGCGAAACAGAGAGATGGATCTTGTACAGCCGATGCACTCTGCACTGTAAAAGAAGTGAGTTGCTTTTCTAAGCAAAATAAAGCACAAAGACCATGTGAATTTTATCTCGAGTTGACATTTTTATATTACATGACCTCCATGTATAAATCCGCCATGATTCGTCTTCATGCAGTAACTAATATTCATTTAAGTTGTCTTGACATGTTGAATCCCAAATTCTGTTCACTACGTACGTTCACTGCATACGGTATAACATGCTGGTTCAGTGCAAGTCAAAAATAAACCAATAGTGATTTAATCACAGAAAAAGAGGGACTCTTATGCGTGTCTTGGAAGTAATATGTGCGAGCCATTTTGTGTTATCTTCCTAAATCAAGTCATTCATTGGGTTAAACAATTTAGGAAATGTGTGTTTGACGTCCTTGAGGCAACCAGCAACTAAAAGTGGAACTTGTCATCTTAAAGATTTAACTGTGTTTGTTTCTTTTTACTGGTTAATACGTTAATATTAGGAACTTTTTAAATAGTATTCGAATGGTTTCTTGTTTTGTAAACCAGTGTGGTGTTGCTGTCACATCCTGTTTGTACTTGTGGTGAACATGCTGTTAGCATGCCCTTTGGTGTGATGGTGACCAGGTCCATTTATTTCAGCTTGTGCAGTCTTTAATATTCCAGGTTCAAGCGTGGATCATAAAGGAACGTTCACACAGTGATTGTATCGCTGCAAGTCACCAGTAGGCATCCCTACTACTGGTTTCCATAGTAACATGGGTGGCACAACTAACATTCCACATTTGACAATAAAAATTTTCTTGCTGGTAAAATGAAAACATTCTGGAGGGAGAACAAGCTTAAATAAAATTCACCAGTGTGTGTATATATGCATCATATCCTAGGAGATGAAGGAGAATCTCTTTGACATTGCGGTCATCTATCTGTGGCAAAAGCGCAAGCGCCAATTATCTTATCTTATTATCTTAGTGTGTTTAAAGCAAAATAATAATAATGAAACACACTCACTGTTTGTTGGAATTGAGCAAAATCCTTTTGTAGCTCCTTTCTAACTAAGTGAGCGTCACTATCAGGGTGTCATTCACTCTATGTTCAATGGTGACCAGGAGCAGCACCGCAGCTCTTCGACCGTGGCCTCTGTGTTTCCTGGGTGAATTGTCTGGTTTGGTACTGCTTGTTCCTGGGCACTGAAGCAGCGACAAGCTGAACACTTCACCAGAGATGGGAGCTACACTGGGATTTTTCTCGATTGCAACAAAAATTGAGCATTGTTTATTATTATTAATAATAATAATAATAATAATAAACAACTATGTTTTTGCTTTAAACCCAGTAAGCTAAGCTAATTGACTTTTGCCACAATGGTGCTGCTTCTGCTAATGAGCATGAATGGCACATGCACTCTACTGTCTTCACTCCCATTGGTAGTCGCTGCACCAAGTCGCTCCAAATTTGCATGAAGGGAAACTTTTCTCAACTTTTAATGTCACTGGACACCCCCACATCTAGTCACCAATGGTTGCCATCACTCGTGTCTCCTGAGGTCTCCAGCACTCATTGAAAATGAATGATCTTTGGTTGCTTTGTCACTGTATGTGTGAACGCACCTTGAATGCACTTTAAGGCATTACAGCCTTTTAGGTAGACCATGTGACACCCTGTGTGAGGACGGCACTCCCTTAGTCATGCCATTCACTCAAAATGGAGTGCAGGGGGGTTGATGCTGGCTCTTGAGCTCTCAGTGCTAAGATCATCATGTTTGCCCCAAAGTTGTGTAATGACTCGTTACCTAAGGGTACATGAAAATTGTCCAGCTGTATGCCTTGCTATATGTTTTGTTATGTTAAAACTGTTAGAAATTCAGCTTCACATTTGTCTTGGAGTAGCAGCTCTTGTTGTTGCCTCTTGCGGTAATCTGGCCCAATCCTAATCTGCTGTTTGCTAACCCTGTAATTCCCCTAATCCCACCATTCTGTTAATGATTGGTAACATGGACGGATATACAGAAACTAGCAGTGTGAAACTGTTTAGACTTTGTTAAAGGAAATGACTTTGCTCATCAGATGAGAAGAGAGGTTGAAAATGTTAAAATAATTTTTATTATTGTGGGTTAAGTTAAGTAAAGTCTATTAGTGATTAGTTTTTAGCAAGCAGATTTACAGGCTGTGGTCCATGTATGCATTGTCTGATCTTTTCAAACCCAGCTTTGCATGCTTCTTGGAGTTTTGTATGTCCTTAAGTGGTAATTCTGATTCAGGGGCTATAGAAGTGGTTCCAACCCACAATCCGTAGTACACATGAACATGGGGAAATTTGGGAAAAACTGTTTGTATGGTTTAGTCACACTAGCCTTTTCCACTATTGTACACTTCCCAAAAGTTTGTTGTTCACAATGCTACATGAAAAAGAATAGAAAACACAACCTTTGACCTTCTGCCATTTTTGTTTGTTGTGGTTGTGCAGTTGCATGGGGTGTAAATGGCAAGATGAATCACTAGATTTGTGAACAGACTATGACCATACAGTGTGCCACGACATCTGTGTTGAAATTACTGTACCTAATACAGGAAAAAGCATCATACTTGGTCTTTGGCAATCTTGGATTTGTGGAGGTCACTTGCCAGTTATACCAATTGGCGCTTATCTAAGCCTATGTTTTCCTTTATCCAAACTGTTCAGTGGCCAAAGTTAAGTTATCACGGCACTACCCGGTAAAGGGCGATCATGTTAGCGGTTTGGAAACACTTCAAGGTTTCTGATAAGGACATCAAATTTGCCATCTGCAGTGTTTGTTCAGCAGAAATTTCAAGAGGGTACGGTGCTGAAGCACTTCTCCACGACAGGTTTGATACACCACTTGAAAACACAATATCCCGTTCAATATGCCGTGCACAGCGTAACAACAACAGAACAGAGGCCCTCTGCCGTTCTGTGTTCTGCATGTTGTTTTCATTAAACTGACTGTGTAGCATATTTAAACTTTTTATATTTGCAGGATGCTAGCCTCGAGCTGCTAAGTTCATTACTTGACTGCTGTTTTGCATCTCATAATAGTTAACGTTACATTATTTGGATAATTGGGGAAAAAAAAAATCTGTTCAATCTGATTGCTCCAGAACTGATTGAAGAATGATGTATTCAATAGTGTTTTTGTTTTGGTGTGTTCATTTCAGTTAAAATGTGATAATTTTATTGGTTTCAGATTCATTAAATTCATGAACTGAGTTGAAAATTCTAATATTAACACAATTTATTATTTTGGCTTTTGCTTTCAGCCCGGAATTGTTCCTTTTCGCTGCATCACTAGTCGAAATAAATCACTTTAACATGAATAGAAAGACGTTTTCATAATGCTGTGGGTTGCTGTGGACTAGTCCATGGTTTTGGCAATCATCGGTGTCACTTTTGATTTGATTCTCAATGAGAACACTTCTGATGGTCATAACCACACATTTGTCATGGGTTGTTTCATTCTGGGCTTACTAGATTTGACCTTTTTTTTTTTTTTTTATATAAAATTATTATTATTATTATTATTATTTATATAAACAGTTTGAGCTTTTAACAAAATATTCCTTTGACATGAAGCAGTCATGAATAAAAACACTGTGATTAATATCTTACAAAGACAAATGTTTTTGAGGCATTGTGGTACTGTATTGGGCTTAGTCAGTGTAATGTTATTGTGTATAGGTCGCATAATTAAGACCTGTTTTTACCCCTAATCAGATCTGCCTGAAGCGGTCTGAAGTGCTGTGATTGAAACGGGAACTTGGCTCAGCACTATTGGGCAGCAGTGGCTTAAAAGTGAAATGTGTTTATTTATTTTATTTTTATTCAATGTATAAATGAATAATATAGAAATGGTACAAGGGTGCGACTAAAAGTGAAGAGGCGCTTGTTTGCGTCTGTGTGAGAGAGGGTGAGAAAGTGAGAGATACATTCCTGAAATAGCATGGAGAATTCAAGGAGGAGCCAGGAAAGAGGAAGTAACCAAACATGCAGGGAGACTATTCAAAAAGCAGGAAATGCAAGAACCGAAAGCTGATCTCACGCTACAAGCACACAATGCCGTTTTGAGATTGTGTCATGCTTCCGTAATGGACAATAAAGTCAGTGACACGAGAACCTACTAGGCAGGGCGGCCCCGCCCAAAGCCGATATTTCCATCACATTCCCAGCTGATGAAACGTGCATTCACTGGCTGTGGCATGCCCTGCGCTTGATAGAGCTGTTTAATGGAGCCTGGCCAAGTATGCCGTTCCTCCTCATCATTCTGCCCCACTTTCAGCTCTGACCTTTTCTCTGCTGATGCTTTAGAGCCACGAGCATTGCTCCACTTCTCTCGCACACTGACACGGCAGGCATAGCGGCCTCGTATAAGTTTATGCACCAGAAGTACTTTATTTAGACAGTAAATGCCTTTGGGCACTTTAGGCTGCATTGGGAATAACACAAATACATTTGATTTTTAATAAAATGCTAGTGTGTTATGTTACTTTGTTTTATAATGGCTTGCTAATGAAGCGGACTATTGTGATGCACATACCTGTAACCCGGTTTTATTAGCAGATATTAAAACGTGGTTTAGACGTGATTGCATAATAATAACGGCATGGGAACGACACGTTAACTTGTGGTAGTGGCTAATTTCACTTCTCACTGAGTTTAACGTGTCGTAAACCAAGAGAAAAGGAGAAAAGGGGTTTTTGCCTTCAGGTCCTATCGGAAATATCATAATGTGGTGAGCGCACGTGAACACCTCCACAACGTTGTAATTACAGCTCAGACACTCACGTTTTCTCTTTTATCTGTAAGTTACATACCTTCTGAGTTGGAGCACGTCAGTAACAGTCACGCCGGTTACCAGTGGGATTGTAATTTTAGGTGTTAACTGCTCAGTTTTTCCTTCTCTTTCAGTAAAAGTAAATAGAGTAATGTCTTCGTAGTGCCTACTCAACGTGGCTCAAGGTCCCTTTCCAGAACCTTCACACTATCTGTCCAATCTCCATCCGGACCGCAGAATCTGTCACTATCTTCAAGAAACCACTAAAGACCCACCTCATCCGTGAACACGTAATCAACCCCTTACTCTGGCTCTTGCACCTCGACTCGGCGCACTTTTGCATCTTCTAGAACTCAATTAAAGATCTCGTATAGTAGCACTACTTGTATTCTTCTCTGCTTGATAGATCACTTTGCTTGTATTTTCTCTTTTGTAAGCCGCTTTGAATAAAAGCGTCTGCTGAATGAATAAATGTAAACACCGTGTTCTAAACAGGATTTTACTAAACGGTCCAAACAGGATTTTTTTTGTGATGTGTTGCGGCCGAAAATGCTTGATTTTGGTGTGGCTGCAGTGATTTTTCTCATTAGCCATGTTTGGTCCTCTGCATTGGAGAACGATGTAAAGGTTTTGTTTGGCCGGTGTTTGCTAGCTCCGCCATTGGTGTCCAGAGCAACATCTGGCATCTCACTACAGTGTCCAAGATGTTTACTCCAGCTATATAAAGTGTAGTATAACTGGAGTTGCGGTTAAATAAAGCAGCCGAACACTGTCCCAGTTTCATGCAGGAGTGTGTTCTCCTCTTAGCTTCATGTGCCCTGTTTAATCATTGATGCTGGTTTCCTGCTACTAGCCGTCACACAGAAGCAGGGGTCGTTCAGGTCATCCGTCTATTTTTATGAAAATGCTTTTCAATATTCAGAAGCATGCGGCGTAGACTGTTCTGGCTGCGTCCCAGGATCATGTCTGAACAAGTCGGAGGCGGCGTGCGCCCCACCGTGGCGTCTGAATTCAGAAGAGTTTATGTGAGGAACTGAGGACTGATTGGTTTACTTTAGGGGAAAGGCTTGCATGCTCTTTCCCGAGGTTCGTTATGTAGCTGTACATGAAGAGAAGACCGATCTTTTATTAGGATCACAGAGGTGAAGGTTGGATCAAGATTCAGGGTCAGGTTTTGTTATTGTTAGAATTATAGACACCGTGTAATGGTTATGGGTTCAGATGGGATTTTCGAGAGAGCATGTGTGCACATGTGTGTTTGCCTTGCCAAGTCTAAAGTGAGGGTGTTTGGTGTGGTAAATAACTCATGAGCCAGACATCTGACACGTGATGTTCCTGTAGACGGCACACCTGGATCTTTTGTCATCACACTGTGTAACTTGTGTTTGGGAGATTATGAGGGAAATGCAGTTGTGCTTGTGAACAGTTGTTTATTTGGGCACGGGGGGGGGGGGGGGGGGGGGGGGGGGGGGGGGGGGGG
>JAOUWY010000047.1:9440243-9452125 GCA_025728095.1 Prietella phreatophila | reverse complement strand
CCCCCCCCCCCCCCCCCCCCCCCCCCCCCCCTGCTGACCCTTCGTCTCGGTGCTGTGTGTGTGACCTACATAGTGATGTCTTTGCAGTCTGTCTTTCGCTTTTGAATAAATAGTAAGAAATCAGCACTTATGTGGTGTCCTTTCATAATCTCTTCAGCATGAGGTCTATTCAGCAGCTAGTGCTTCCCCTCTTCTTTCTGCTTTTTTTGGGTTTCCTGCATCACTGTGTTCGCTTGGAGCTGACTGTCTCTCGCTCTGTATATGAATGCCTTACTGTTGAAGAGTGTGTGTTTGTTTATGATTCCATATATGCATGTGTTTTTAACCTCACGACCCAGACCCATTTGTTTTAGTAAGGCTGGATAATACAACAGTCTTAATGTCATAATAAATAGTGTGACATTTTTCTGAGATATTAAAGGTATCGTGATATCCTGTCCATACTCTAATTTCCATCCATCCATCAATCTATCTGTTTTCCATGCCACTTATCCTATGGTGGCCTAGTGGTTAGCATATTTGTCTCACACCTCCAGAGTAGGGTTTCGATTCCCACCACCACTCTGGGTATGCCCAGTTCTCCCGTACTTCGGCGGTTTCCCCTGGGTACTCCGGTTTCCTGCCCCAGTCCAAAGACACGTGTTGTAGGCAGAGTGACATTTCCAAATCGTCCACAGTGTGTCAATGTGTGCGTGATTGTGTCCTGCGATGGGTTGGAACCCTGTCCAGGATGTCCTCTGCCTTGTGCTCGAGTTCCCCAAGTTAAGCTCCAGGCTCACCCGCAATCCTGTGTAGGATAAGCGGTATGGAAAATGGATGTATTTATAAAAGCTATGAACCTGCACAGGTAGAGATGGAATATGGGACATGATGTAGAGATGATTCGATTCAGTTAGACAAGTGTATGAGGCTTGACTTTGATTATGCATTTCATAAGCATTAGATTATCTGAATGCATTAAACATAGTCTAGCTGCTCTCCTTCCTGCCAGTTTGTCCTTAAGTTGTGTGTGTGTGGAAAGAAACCAGCTTGTTTTTGTGATGGTAAATGTATCTCTGATTAAAGGCAGCTTTGTGGCCCAGCTGATGCCGTTGCCTGAGTGTTTCTCTGCAGCTCTGCATGCAGCATCAGTAGCAGAGGCTGCTGGGAGAGAGGGGGTGGGTTTGTCGGTGAAAATTTCCCTGCATCAGCACAGTCGCACACTGCATGGACGATTTGTTATAGTCCTTTTGTGTATCACACTGGAATCCAAAACATTCCCTTCCTTTGTGCTGGAACCTGACTTATTTATTTTGGTACAGTATTCAGACACTAAATGAGCTTCTGATGGATGTCTTGCTGCAAAAAAAAAGGAAGACTGCCTGTTATTAATTTGTCAATTTTCATGTTGTGTACCATTTAAAGACGTGCAAAAAAACGTGTTTCCAATCCTGCTTGTAGCGTTTCCTCATGCTTGTAGTTCATCTGATTCAACGCGGCAGCTAATTCACATGACTGAACGAAGTTCAACTGCGTAGTATCGGCAGCGATTCTCAGACTGGGGGTCGGGAAACATAGCCAGGGGTCCACGATTGTTTTACAGTTTCGTACCAGTGATGAAAGTCATAACTCACCATTATGAATCATTCTGTTTATTATTAAGTTTCTTAGCGTTATCAGCTGACTCAACTGCTAACTCGAACTGAACGTTTTTAATCCAAACCCGAATAACACATTAGGTCCAAGATGACGTTATTTATAAATAACATCTAATGTGTGGACCTAATGTGTTCTGTTGTTGGAAAGTACAAATAGACCAAATACGGCACTGATCAATCTTCTTCTTCTTCTTCTTCTTCTTCTTCTACTGTCTTTAATGTGAAGCCGAGGGTGTGAGTGGAGTTTTTATTATTATTATTATTTTTTTTATAGTTTAACGGGTCAAAAAGCTTTGAGAACCCCTGAGTTAGGGGAAGGAAACCAGTATGTACAGGATGGAGTAGATTTAAGAAACACTGCTTTAAATGTAGTGGTTTGTGGTGGGTTTTTAAAAGAACAAAAATGTGTATATATATTTGCAGACACATGATTGCTTATAATTAAGACAGTAGTGTGTGAGCATGTGGGTTAAACTGAGGTAAGACTCTTAGCATGTAAATGTGATTGAAACGATTTTCCCGCCCCTGTTACTGTCCTGAGGGTTTTGCTTACATCACTCCATTTTGCTGGTCAGACTTTAATCTTCAGTGGGTTTTTGTTCGTCAGTTCTGGCATTAAAATGTATCCAAAATATCTTTAGTGTTCTTTTCTGCAAGAGATACATGATGAAGTGAAATCGATCCAATAAAATCAATATATTTTAGTACTACTAATGTCGTACACACGATTATGCCACCCTATGATTTGCATCTTCAAATTATCGTGCTGATATTCATGTAAAAAGCCGACATGGGGAAGCTCTGGTCTTGTGTGTTTCTCCCAGAGTAGATCCCTGTTCATATCCTTGTATAGACTTGGTGCACTTTCCCATGGCATGACTTTTTCCTGTCTTTATTGCGAAGCTCTGCTTGTGAACTAACAGATTTTTGCTCTCTTTCTCTTCCATGTCAACATCACTTCTGCTGCTATTCTGGAATATTCTGCCACCGTTTCTCAGGTAATTAACACATTTTCAGTGACTTTAGTTTTCTTTTCTTTTCTTTTGGCTTTCAACCCGAGCAGTTGTTTTAACAGTGACTGTTTTACTGGATTTGTTAAACAAACAGGTTTTATTAGATCGGATGAAAAAGCCATGGTGTTCTAGCTGCACAAGCCAGAGTTAGCTTTATTCTAACAATGCCTGTACAGTCTACACAATCTCACCACTTAAAAAAAAAAATATTAATTTTTTTATAGCAGACTAGACATATTTTTAATTAAATTTCTCTGCATTTGAGCCTAAGGTATTGGAAATAAAACTTCCTGCTTCCTGCTAGCTCACTCTCTGAAGAAGCCGTCGGAAATATTGAGCCTGAGGCGATGTCGCTAGCTGCTAGGCTGTCGTTAGAAAATACTGCTGAAAGTGACAAAATATCAAACTTTTCTGTTATGTTTTTATAAAAAAAATATATTAAAAAAATAAATAATTATAAATCGGGCCCTCCAGGATTTTGCGAAACCCTGGAATATTCGGGGGAGCTTTAAATTTTTCACAGATTTGGACCAAGACACGTGACGTGATGTCATCACAACGCACGTTCAGCCAAAGCCCTCTTTGATTCACATGCATCGAACATGTCTTATGCAATAGTTAAGAGTCGAGATCTGACTTTTTTCCTTACATAATTGAGATGTTCGGTCTCTCGCGGCTTTATATTGAAGTGTGATTCATGTAATTGTCAGTAGGAGCTGGCGGCTTCTGTCTGGCCTCCCTTTGTGCTCAGAGTGTATGAGTGCACTCGGTCGTAAGCCTAGACTCGGACTAAAAGTGTACTATTCTTCCACTGTGGAGTGAAGTACCGTTAGTCTTAGCAACGGATTGCCATGAATAACAATACAAGAGCTTCATAACCGGATTAAACGGGTAATATGGTTTAATATCCTGTAAAGATCAGTCTATGCGTCTGCAGCACCTCCGGCTGTGTCTCCGAGGTCTCGCTGGCCAGCAGGACTGCTCCACAGGCTCACTCTTCTTCCCGGCATATTTGCGTGCTCTTCTCAGAAACCGCGCTCCACTCAATCCTCTTGTTGATCACTTCTAATTACAGCCTGTTACCCAAGCACTGCATGCAGTTCATGTTCTCATGGGAAACGTGTTTGTGTATGACGTGTCTTTATGTGCCACTAAAAACTGTGTATTCCATGGTGTGAGGAAGCGTTCTGGTTGAGAGCTTACTGTGTTCTTGCCTCAAAGTTTGTAGATTTCAAACAGCGGGGGGGATTGAATTAGGTACAGTGGGTTTATTGACCACCTTCAGCAGCAGTGAAACCTGTAAGCCAACACACAAACTCCTTTAATCGTACAATATTAAACACGCCCCCTCTGATGGTAATTATTAAGCTCATTATTTAATTGTACATGCACAATAATATTCTGGAGCTTTTTATTCCTGAATTAAGCCCATTCAATTCAAGAGAGCAGTCAAATGACTGTCCACTAGGCTAATAACTTTAAAGAACGTTGACAGTCATTTGGGTTTGAAGTAAAATAATATATAAATAAATACATCACTGACTCCTTGGCTATGCTTCATGGTCCTCTGGGGGTGCCTGAACCCCACTTTTGGAATCAAGAGCTAAACAAGTAAGACACGCCATGGTACACACTAACAGCAGGGAGCAGGAGGAGGAATCGGTTGCGTAATATGCAAAAGCTAAACAAAGCTGTGCAAATGATCCGGTCATCCATAAGCACTTGTTGACGATGAATGTCGCAGCATAATGGGATAGTAGATAAATAAAAAAAGATATAGGGTGTGTCTCAATCAGCTTCCTAGGTGGTCAGTCAGTATATCGTAGACACGAGTTGGGGCACTGGCTCACAACTCAATTTCAATTCAATTTTATTTGTATAGCGCTTCTTACAATAGACATTGTCTCAAAGCAGCTTTACAGAAATAGAAACAGAATAAACAACACATCGGGCGGGACACTAATGACTCAATTTCCGGCGACGTGACTACATACTCATGTTGTAAAATGTCACCGCTGGAATTGATCAAGAACAGGCAGGACTGATAACCTGACAGTAGACGTCTCATAAATTTGTTAGCTGTTAATGTTTTCAGGATTGTAGGCAAGAAAGTGGATTTTTATAAAAATCATTAAACACTTAAGTCGTTAGAATTTAACATAAACAAACCGTATGTAAAACATCAAATAAAGTTAAAAATCGCTAGCGTGTTAATCATTTGAGAGCTACAACAACGATAACGTTTCTAGACGTAGTTGGCCGAAAGTTCATCCGCCATTTTTAAAATTTATTTGATTTTTTTCTAAGAACAGAGGCTTCTGAATATGTGATGTGTTTTTCAGTAAGGGAAGATAGTGAGCATCGATGCTTGCTGGGTTTTGCATTGCATTGTGGGACTCTTTTTTTTTTAGGGAGCGAACATTCCACAGCACTGGAAGCATTTTGCGATTGAGACGGCCCTTAAAATGGCCGACTCCCTGATCAGTGCCCTGTTTGAGACACACCCCAAAGCTAGTCACATGATATAAAGTGAAGGTGCAGATAATACTTGGGGGCTGGGAAGTAGGCATGGCTGTCTTGATGGAGCACTGAGTAAAGATGATGAGATTAGATGTTGCAGTGTGAGGATCGAATCTCCAGAGATCAGAGAATTTGATTAGATTTCGATTCAGGGCACCATACAATATAAAATTCAATACGAGATGCATCTTGATGTACCTTCAAGTTCTCTATCCTTTATTATCATGATCTCTTTGTGGTATGACCACTCGCTGATTAATAAAACGCAGTATAATAATGCTCATGCATTATGAAAATGGATGCCTTAGGGCTGGTAGAATGAATGCCACCCGGATATGTAAGATTTACATATTGAAGAGAAAAAAAAGAACATTTGAATGTTCTACTTTTAGTCCTCTAGCAGAAGTCTGTTGAAACACACACACACACACACACACACACACACACACACACACACACACACACACACACACTTTTCTTGCTAAATGATTCTTTGATCCACTTGATGTTGGAGCAGGGCTCTGAATAAAATCTGTGCCATAAATTATATGCTTTATTTTCATATTTTTATGCTTCTGCCACTAGGTGGTTTTGTTGAATTCCTTAATCTGATTGGTCAGAAGGTGTTTATTAATTTTCAGTGACAGCAGATGTAGAGATGAAACTGTTTCACGATAAACCATGATAATATTCTGCCGACGGTTAGTATTACCGTGTCACATTTAATTATCATTAAAACCGTGCGCAATTATTGGGATTTGTAAAAATTATGCTAAAAGCTGTCCACACGCCCAGCGTGAGTCTGAAGCAGATGCAGCACGCAACATGGTTGCTTTTTTTTATGTAATTGTTTTTAGTGTCAAAACATGACGGAAGGCAGTGACTGCGCTTGGGAGATTTTCCACTCTTCCAAGAGGATCAAATCCAAAGTGTGGTCATATTTTGGATAAAAATGTTGACTCTTTCTGTCTGTCGGCTCGACTCTCCTCGCTCCTCCAGTCAGTCAGCTCGCCTCGCTCCTCCAGTCAGTCAGCTCGCCTCGCTCCTCCGGTCAGTCAGCTCGCCTCGCGCTCATCACATGATAAATGTGTGATCAAGCCTGGTGACAAGCATCCATCACTTTATAGTCAAATATAAAAGCTGTTTAAATGATTTCAGGGTGTATCAGTACTTTTTGTACATTTTCAGCACATTTTAACAATACCGTGATAATACTGATAAACCTTCTCATTTTGGTCAGGATAATCGTGATCTGCCGTTACATCTCTAAGCATTTCTGACTGTAGTTCTAGCAGATTTATATTAATGCACTTGCTGTAATGCGTTTCTATAGTAACAACTTGCACAGATATTTGTGTTGGGCGCCCAAGATTAATAATAATCAGATTAAAAAGGTGCTGGTATTTAACAAAGGAAAAACCTATACTAGGTAATGTGGTGACAGTGTCTGTAAGGAGGTGTTTATTTCACATTTACAGAAGGAGTCTACTGTGTCAGCACTTTGTTAGCTTTTCGCCACGGGATAATCGCCATGACCGAGAGTTTCTGGCTTCTCTTTAAAATGAAAAGTTGCTAGAGAAAAAAGGGAGGCTAGTGAGGAAATGATTGTTTATAGCTGTTGTTACGTAATTTATATCAGGAGCTTAATTGTTTTGCAGATGTTCCACGACACGAAATGTAATTTTGAACAGGTTGAGGGTAGTGCGTGTCATTCTTTAATTGGTAAAATGTAATGATTGGATAATTATAATAATAAAGAATGGGAAGGCAAGAAACAAGTCTCTCTTTGTCTTGAGACAAAACAAAAATGTTGTGGATGTGGATCCCAGGTAGTGTATGAAAAGGAAAATCTAATCTAGTAGTGACAGGAAAATGTTAATGTAAGTGAATAAATAGGAACATCACTGCTATAGTCTTTAATGGTAGTGTAGTGTTAATATCTCCAGTGTTTATAGAGCAGTTTAATGAGGATTTCTCGTCTTGCTTTAATCCTCTGCTCCATCCTGAATATTGTGGAATCGAGGGGTTTCACACTGAGTACTCTGGTGTGAAATGTTGTTATATGGAAGCACCAAGCAACTATCATATACACATGAACATCTGGTTCATTCACACAGCACAAAGTTAGACAGAACAGGGTGTTAGTGTTCAAATGAATTGACCTTGACTAACACTTTCTCCGTTCTTTCCTCTCACACTGAATATGTACGTTATCAGTCATTCAGTTTCTGAATTGTGCATAAACCCCACCCCCACCCCCCGCACACACCCACAGACGCATGCTCGTATACGTCTGACTGATGGCAGGAGTAAGGCACATGCTCCTGCTCGAGCAGTGACATCACCTGCCTTGTGGTCAAAGTGCAGTTCCGGCTCAGCGCACGCTGCTCCCTCAGAGCTACCAGGCTGTTGACTGGTACACACAAATCCACTGACGCCACAAAACGCAACCGAAAAGAGGAAACTAACTTGGAAGACCCCTGGATCTTTGACCTCTTGGATTCTACAGACGAACTGAGGCTTCTGCCTTTTTCTTGTTCTCTGAAAATCATTTCTTACTTTCACATTATCGCTTTCCTTCCTTTTCAACGCTCTCACAGTTTGTAGTTCTTTTCTATTTTTTTATTTCTTGTGTGTTCTTATATGGCTAAGCTGAAATGAGCTCTGCTACATCATACCGACAATTTCTTCATGACCTTGAAGTCAAAAAAGGTTTGTTCTTTTCTTTTTTTCCCAAGGCTCATTAATTAATTTGAGATGGGTGAAAGTAGTTTTAGATGCTTCTCAGTTCTCTCTTCACATAATTGTACCATGTTTGATGCGTGCATGCAACTGAACGTAGTTTGTATCTCTGATTCGTATCTTTTACCTGTTAGATATCACTGTAGCTGAATTCGGGTGAATAGCCAAACTAAACCGTTTGTTTTGGCCTAAAATTGTGGTTCATGAGTCGTACTGACTTGAATACATCTCTGTTTTTGCAGAACAGTAAAGATGCACAAAACCTCTTCTCATACCCGAGAATGGAGGTTATAGCAGTTGTACCAAAATGTCATTTATTTATTTTCTTTTCATTTTCAGAAGAGAAATAGTTTCATGGTGGGGTTAAAAAAATAAAATTCCAGTTTAAGTAAAATTTTAAACATGTTGAGCCTAATGGAAAATAAGTGGTACGAAAACCTTAATATAGTTCACCAAAAATATTCGTTTTTTAATTGTGGAAGTGTAGAAGGGTTTATTTACCTTTTCAACTTAAACTTTGTAGGAAGATACATAAGGTGTGTTGGGTAAAGAGCTGGTTAGATGCAGTGGTCTGCTTAAAGATGTCTAAATCCTTGCTAGCTAAGATACTGGCTTTCAGAATGTCTGTGGAGATGTTTCTACACCGCTGCAGTTGTGGATGCTTTAAATGCAATTTTCCCCATTTTCGCTTGGGGGCTAACAAGATTTTATACTGTAATTAACTTGTTTGAGATGCTTGCAAGGAGTATAGTACAGTATAGTATAGTAGTTGTTTAAAATGAAAAGGATTAGGAGATAGAAATCACAACTTGATATGCATAGAGAACAATTTGCTTTCACATTTTGACTGAATTTAATCCGTGTGAAGTGTGTCGAGATTCCAACACTTCAGTTCATAGTGATGGTTCAGATGAATTTGCTTGAATCTGGTGTTTGGTACATGTTCGATTGGCACTCGGTGAATGTCACGATTAGATAAAAAAAAAATCTTGTACATTGAGGTGAACGCAGTAAATCATAGCTTTGTAACGGTGGTCTCTTTAGAGAGTTCTGCATTACTGTAACTCAGTGTGTGGGGTGTCGATGCTGCTTTGGGGCAGCTGGCACCTGTTGTTGTAGCAGACCTTGGCCATAGTCAGCTGTGTGTCTGTAAATTCCTCCCTGCAGGTCCTCACATTTATTAAGTCTCAGTCAAGGTGCCGAGTGTCTGGGGGTGGGGAACCCTTTCTCCTGGGCATGTTTTTACTGCATGGTGTCATGCTAATGCATCCTCACTATTGTTTATTAATTAAGCATGAAGGAATAATGAAAATGTTTGACAAGGTTCATGAGTTTGTGTTTATCAAATAATCCTGCCCAAAGGCAAGACTAAGTCATGGAGTGTGTGTTGTGTGTGTGTGTGTAGGGTTTACCAGTGCTGTGACTGAGGTGAATGGCCATGATTTGTTTAAGGGGTGTAGCCTCTCCTGTCTCTTTCTGTCCTTCGAGGGCTGTGCGTTTTTCTCTCTTGTGTGCGGTCTTCCGTTTCAAACTTGAAGCTAATTTCATTTGTTTTCCTATCTGCCTACATTATGCTTCTAACATCTTAAGTGAAATGGTGTGGCATTTGTTTTGGTGTTGTAATTCAATCCTGGATCATGGGACAGACATTTGGATAGTGGATGGCACCAGGCAGGCGTGTGTGTGCCGACCATATGGATAAGAAAGGAGAGGAGGGGGTTTTAATGCCTCTCCAATATCCTCACACTGAGCCTATTGTCCAGGCTAAAGCGGCTTTCTCAGGAAAGTCACACTGTAGGACTTTAAAGTTGAATAAGATTAGGTTTGAGGTAGGTGTATTAGGTTTGTGAGGGTTGTGTTTTTTTTGTTTTTTGGTAAAACGTGCTCAAGATTTTTATCTCTGATGCTTTTTATATACTGTATGGCCAAAAGTGTATGGACATTTGATCATCACATGCATATAATAAGAATTAATACATTTGATTTGTAGGTGCCTTTCTTAACACTCAAGGTTACAGAAAGATAACCTTCAACAAGAACAGCATAGTTAAAATACGCAGCCATTTGGAATGGAAAGAAACACCAAAGCCAGTGTTTTATTGTCGTCCTTTCACTGACACTTATGTAAACAATTCTATGCATCGATGAATTTTCCATAATGCTTATCCTACACAGGGTCATGGGGGGGAGCCTTGAGCATATCACAGGAAACTCTGGGAATTTGGCAGGGGACACCCTGGACAACCAGGGCACAATCGTGTACCCATTCACACACTACAGACAATTTGGCCGACAATTCAGCCCAACCTCCAACCCCAGTGGTGTGAGCCACTGGACTAATAAAAGCTTCCCAACACAAAAATTTAGGTGCTACTGTTCCATCCTCATATTGTAGATATCCAAAGACAAACAAATATGAATGACTAATAAAAATAATTAACCCCACATCAAAGAGCTTATTTGGCTCAGAAATACTGTTTTATTTCATCTAGTTACTGTATACAAGGCTTCTTACTTAGATTTGATATACATTTTTGGTCAGCTACACTGATGCCACAGTCATTTCTTTATTCAGCATAAAGCCAGCACCAAGAATCTCAGGAGCAGTGTGTCAAAATGACCATTTTTCAAGCCCTTTGAAGTAAATGCTGTTCATCACTACAAATGGCTGCCGCCGGTGTTTCTCTCTTCGGAAGCACCCTGCGTACGTTTCATCATTCGAACACAGCAGTGGTGTTTGAGGGGAAGACGTGCGGTGTAGCAAACTTTTGAGCAGGTGAGGATGAAATTACAGCTGGGTCCACCTGCCTGCTGTAAGAAGACAGATGGCAGGTGGAGATGATTGAGTTTATGCTGGACATAAAGAACTGCGACATGAAAACACAACCCTTCCTCCTTCCTTAACCTGACATGCAAGAGATGCACATACGCGAATTTTTGTCCATTCTTCACACACACATTCCTCACAATCTTGCAATTCTTTGCTGCTTTGGCCTTTGGTTTTGCAAGGCCAGTTGCAGTAGCTCTGAAACAGGCGGCATACTTTTACAAAAACGCAACTACAGCTTCATTCTTAAATTAGACATGGGATTTGATGTTGCAGGAGATTTGACTGTGCTGTAGTTTGCACTGCAGTTGCAATCCAAATGGACAAGACTGTCTGGCTAGGGTTTGCCTGGAGCATTGCCCTTCATGGACTTCATGGGCATGCTCTTCATAAACTAAAAGCGTATACAGTGTTGTGAAACCTAATCAAAATCACTACATAACCGGTATGTTAAAAGATTAAACAGCATGTGTCCTTGGAAGTCTGTCACATTTGAAGTCCCTTGCCTCTGACTCTAGGCTGTTCTGAGTCTTAGGCTGGTGTGATGTTTGATGAAGTAATAAGGATAAGGTAGCAGGGGCAAACAGATGCGTGTAGCGGCAGCAGTAGGAGTCGAGAGATTAAGACGGACACACTGAAGCTCAGTGTGACAGTGTAGCGACAACACGTGTAGTGTTGGAGATAAGAGCCGAGGCCAGCGTATCACGACAGTGCCAGCAGGGTGTGGCTGCTTCTGAGGAGAGACACAAACAAGGCAAAAATAATCTGACCGCTCTGTTGCGCTCCCTAGGGATGGATTCAGTGATGAATTGAGCACAGAGTTTAGGCCGAGTTCATTTAGATACGGCGTCATGATGTGGCATTCACTCCGGGCATGCCCAACCCTGATCCTGTCACTGCTACTGCAGAGCAGAGGAGAGTTAACTTCTTATGGATAATCGGTTTTCACACATCAGCACACCTTTTTATTGTTATTTATTCTTGCAGTATTTGAACAGTATTTTACCAGGGTATAAGCGTTCACTTGGCATACGACTGATGTTACACAGGATATGAGATAAACCCATCCATTTTCCATACCGCTTATCTTACACAGGACCGTGGCAGAATCTGGATCCTATCTTGGGGGACTTGGGGCACAAG
>JAOUWY010000047.1:9404381-9417090 GCA_025728095.1 Prietella phreatophila | reverse complement strand
ATCCATGTGAGGAGTACAAAGACAACTGTGTCCTGTCTACGGTCAGGCTGGGTGGATCCAGCAGCTGTGTGTGTGTGTGTGTGTGTGTGTGTGTGTGTGCATCCGATCTGATCTCTGGGTCTGATCACGGCAGTCCTAACAGTGTGTTACTCACTGCTTTATTATTATCTGGTTCATACAGTCACTGCTCAACACTTCAGCAGTTTCACTGAAGATGCTGGCTGGTGTGAAAGTAATGTAATAAAATCTTGAGTGTTTCACAGTGAAGTCTAGGCTTCAGATCTAGACAGATTTTTCCTAGTTTCCTGTGTCATGAGGAATATTTCTTTAATCACAGCAATACAATCTGCTGAAAATGTTCATTTTAACGCCTGCATTTTCCACGTTTGACCACAATGAGGTGTGTGTGTGTACACGGGCTGGGCTTTTGCTCACGGCACTTTTGATACAGTGCTTTTCTGTGTTGTGAGAAAACTTCCTATTAAATGTGTTTCATTTTATGATTATTAATTAATCGTATGCATTGTCTGTTTGCTTTTGGTTTTAATTTCTTCTTAAGTGACCTATTTTGTCTTCGTACATATGGTTAATGATTCAGAATATGTATGACATTGCATAACAAAATGATAAATGTTAGTAGTAATTAAGGCTGTGTAATTTGACCGTATGATACGATATCAGTGATAAATAACATGGTAATAAATAACACGATTGAATATGAGAATAAACTTTTCTAAGTACCATCATAATTTTGTTTTTAACACTATTACCTCAGATTTTTCTTTAAAAAAATTTAGACACAAATCTTAATGTTTAGAGGCCCTTGTTGACACATTAACATTAAAGTATATGTTATGTGTATTATGAACATGCCTAACAAGAATATCCATCCATCCATCCATCTGTTTTTACTACTGCTTATCCTACACTGGGTCACAGTGAGCCTGGAGCCTATCCCAGGGAACTCTGGGCACAAGGTGGGACGAGGTGCCAACCTATCAGACGGCACATACAAATCAAGTTACAGCACATGTCTTTGGTTGTCTCAGGGGTTTCCTCCTTGTACTCCAGGTTTCTCCTCCAGTCTAAAGACATGTGTTGTAGCTTGATTTGGAGGTGGGATTGAAACCCCCAACCCCAGAGGTGTGAGGCAAATGTGATAATCACTACGCCACCTTGCCCCCCTACATAATAGTAATAATAATAATAATAATAATAATAATGTTGTGTGTGTGTGTGTGTTGAACATTTTGCAGAAATATGGTAGAAGAACTGCGCCACGTGTCGGCGTTAACTTGGTTTAATTCGGTTCCTTGCACCATGGTCACAAATGTAATAAAAACTAATGGGATGATTGAGGCTGGCCATTTCACAGGCGCTCTGTCTGTAGCGGGAATTCATCCTCTGCTGAATATTTGCCGTCCTTCTCTCCGGTCTCGTCCTGTTCCCAAACTCAGTGCAGCCAGTCACTGTTTCATAATATCGCCGCATCATCGGAAGTTCCCTTAGACTCCCACAGATTTCGCTCGTTCTGCTGCTCTCAGAGAACAGTGCAGTGGGAGGGGGAGGAGGGGTGTGTGCACCGTGCCAGCCTCAGATCATCACTACGCACATGGACCGAGAGGGACAGAGACTGATACTGAAACAGAAACCCGAAACAAGCATGGATGAAGGAACGATGTAAAAAAGCAGGACTGGACAGTGGACTTCAGACTCTCCGAGAGATTAGAGGAGATGAGATGGAGAGAGTGAACGAGAAAGGGTGGGGGATACGCGTGCTGTGTGGCATTAGCTCTTAGCGTAAGCTCTATTTATAGTTTAGAGGGCTGCAGGATAACAGAGCTACGCAACAAGACTCTCGCACAAAAGAATTCAGGGAGAGGTGCACAGCAACGACGGCAGCAGAGATGCAGAAGAGAGGATGAAGAAGGGAAAGGAACACACAGGAAGATGGATAGCGTAATACTTACAGTCTCACTGACAACAGCCAAGAAGAGGAAGAGGGAGTGATGATAAAGCTCTGATAGAGGGAGTTTGTGTGTCAGCTTGTGTTTGGGTCAGTGGACCTTTGAACTCTGACTGATTACAAATGTCTTTCCTGAGTGGCTTATGCTGATTGACTCGTCTGTGACCGTTGTGTTGTGATTGTGTGCTGTCATGCTGATTTCTGTGTGATTGGCTTCTGCTGTTTAGCCCATCATGTTCCAGTATGCAAACTCTGGTGATGCAGTTTGTGTTTAGCAAGGAATGGAGACGATGATACGTATACAGTTATTAGCATTTCCATGAATAAAAGGAACGTTAAAGGGGTTCGTCACTTCTTCCTATTGCAGTTCTATGTGGAGTCCTCAGAAATCTGAGGATTATAGGATCCTACATTGTGCAGTACCATGAAGGGTTCCTCTAGAGGGACGAGCTGAAGAATGCTTTAGGGTGGAAACTTGCATACAGTTTTACATGCTTCTATTCCTTTAATTGTGAAAGCAGATCCAGAGCCTGGGGGTCCACACATACCCCACTCATTCAGGTCTTAATGAAAATCAGCTCCTTCCCAGAACTCCCCTAGTTTTCCTGATCCTTCTCTCCTGAGTGCTCCCCTTTCACTTCTGTTTTGCTTGTATCACTGCCTCAGCAGAGCTCCTTAACAAAAGGGACGTATCCTACTCTTTCTCGACTGTTCTTTGGACTTCCTTATGACTCTTGTGATTAAAGGAAACAAGATCACACCCAAGCGCTTAGAAGTTTCTTCCTCCTGCTTTTACTTGTTCAGCCTGACTTGACTAGAAAGTTCCATGGACTGTTGAGGAGCCTGGTGAGTTAAACACTCGTGCTCAATTGTGAGTGTGGGCTGAAGTACGTGGTGCGCACGTGTTTCCCTACCTCTGCAGATAGCCGTGTGTGAAGCCGTGCTGGGGAACTCTAGACCTTGGTGGGTGGAGGAGCTCTCTGTCTGTGCGTCACACACACACACACACACGTGGGGGTACAGCCAGAGTGTCAGCTCCGCCATGGCAGCGACTGTAAGTTGCACACTCCCCGGCTTTCCCTCAGGTGCTACGATTTAGCCTGCGCTCAGATTTCTCTCTGGACCTTTATCTGGAGTTCACTGGATTAAGGAGGACATGGTTCAAGAGAAAAAAACAGAGGGAGAGGTCACGCATTCTGGACTGAAAGAGGAGTAAAGCAAAGCGAGAGAATGTGGCCGGACTACTATAACGAACAGAGGCTCAATGCTCACCTGCTCACGCTCATGTGCTGCACAGGTTAGTTCCTGTTTGTGGGTGGGTGAGGAACCACGTGTATGATCACGTATGTGTGCGTCTGATTGGTGTTGTGTGTTTACTCAGTGCTACAGTAGTGTGTGTGCAGGGTTGTTATTGGTTGTGTGTGTAGCAGTAGCCATGCACTACAATGACTCGCTGTATATAGAGGAACGTGTGCCTTTCTGTGACTGTCACTCCAGCTGTGTGTCTGAATTGCCAAGGTCTCTGTGTATTATATCCATGTTTATATTGTCCTTGTGTAACAAGAGTACCATATACAAAAACAGTAGATTAACAGGGGCATATGGACATGCCTCCACAAATGTTTACTTTCAGATTGGATTTGATTATTTTCTGATCCGAATCACTGATCTGTTATGGTGTGGTTGCAGCACAGATCTTTCACATGAACATTGATAACAAATTATCTCAATATCTGTAAACATTGTGTCTGATATTTTGTATAATTGAAGCTCAGTTACTGTGAGAACTATACTCTGAGGTCAGTATCGGGGATTAATCAATACTCCGAGCTCTGATACTCTTATTGGATGGGGAAAAATGGGATTGGGATGTCCGTATTTTCATGTTTTATTAGTGTTTTGATTGCTTGTGGTTGTCAAATTGAGCTAAAATTTCTTATCTCAGTTTTAAACAACAGAAATATATTCATTAATTGATATTGTGCGATATTTATTAATTAAATGTTTCATATCAATAAACCATACATGCCATGATGTCATACTTCTTTACTTTTGCACTTTATACTCTGCTACACCAGAACAATTGAGTTAAATCTGTAGCAGTGTAAGAGAAGTAGCAACTGTAAACTGTGTGCTTAGTTTGGATTAATAAGGAAAGACTGATGTAGCTGCCTAGCTAAAGCAAGATTTTCTTAGCGAGAGCTAGCATAGCAGGCTAATCTAGTTTGTGGCTTTGACTAAAATCATACGCTCACTCATTGATTTCATTATTTACTGTATAGATGTTTCTGTATAAATAGTTATATACACAGGACCGAAGCACTTGTTTGGGAGCGTGCCAGAAGTGTATCATTGATTTGGGAAAGTCAAACATATTATGTGGTAGAGTTCGACCCTTACTGATACCGATAACTAAGCTGGGCAGTACCTACAGATAACCGATTAATCAACTGATAGTTTTTAAAATGGAAACTGAATGAAAACATAATACACAAAGTAAAGCATTGCTGAACTTCATTACCAAAATGAACAGTCCTTACTCTACCATGAAAATATACGGTTTGTACATAAGATTTACATCCAAACTGAATAAAACATGAACACTTCAAATAACAAAACGAAATTTGTGCGTGATAGTTTTATTTGACCTCTAGAGGCCGCTCTTGTTCTGTATAATGACAGCGGATCCATCTCAGCCGCTCCCAGACACAGTTCCAGCAATCGGTTCTCGGTACTGATTAATCTGCAAAACCGATCAGTCAACCTCTATTATTTAGGCTAGTAGTAGCAGGCTCTAGTTCAGGTGTAGTAGTACATGGATGATTAATAATAATATTTTAAACTTTCAAGGCTATATGACTGAATACCCAGTGCGAAATTAGACACTACAGAACGGTGGACATCCAAAATGATGGGACTGAGATAACTGAAGTGTTGGTGTCTTACATGTTGAATTATCCGCACATTGTTAGGGTGCTGTACTTTACAGAAAGGTAACCTGTTGGTGCCACTGAGCAGTAAGTTCAAATGAAAAGTCACTGATACTTGCATGAAAGCAAAGCCGTTTTAGAGTGACAAACCAGTTAAACATGTCCTTTTGTGAAAAACATGCAACTTCATGTGTTGCAATTCACTGCTCCCTGTGTGTAAATGTGTGATTGATTCAGAGTGGGTGTGTGTTACTTGCTTGTCCTTAGAAATGTAGTCTCTGCTCCATGGTTAGGTGGTTCTACTAAATTCTTGCATCCAAAGACCTGTTTCGCAAACCAAAGCTCATAATCCCTCTGCTAATAAAATGACGTGTTTTTTTTTTTTAAAGAAACTGAAAAGTTAAATATTCAGAGTGTATCTGTTGACCTTGTGTTTGTGAGTATGATGTAATATGTGTGCATATCACAGAAAGGAAGTAGGCCATGGAGACTCCACACCACATGGCCTCTCTATCGTTGTCATAGCAACCCCATCAACCGAACAGATTAAATAGTAAGAGGGGGAAGAGAAAATAAGAGCTGGAGTCGGGGATGGATGAAATTCACACTCTGTGGTATCGGGCTCTATTCTGGGCCCAGCTGCCTCACTAGTCTGGTGTGTTGACGTAGCGCTGTATCACTCAGACCTGCTTAATATGCCCTGTGCATTCATAGGTTTTTCTACACTACAAGATTTTGTTTTCTTTTTAACATCGCTTAAATTTTTTTAAGGTGCTCTTCAGACATGCCAACTTTTTACACATTTAATGTCGGAGATTTCAACAGGAAAGTATGCCGCTATGAGTTATTGCACAGAAAAGTGCGGCAAAAAGATTGTTTTTTTTTACTGTCTAACAACGAATAATATAAATCACTGATATGGTGAAGCTTTTGGTGGTGCAGACTTTAATTCAACATTTATGGAAAGAGTTCGAGTGTCAGCACTTTGTAACGGTCAGTACTGTACATGGCTTCTAACTTTGACAAGTGATTAGAGTAAGGACTATACTGAAAATGTGCATCCATAAAATAAGCTTTGCCCCAAACCAGAACAGAGCTGTTCAACTCTGCCTTAAAAGCAGGGTTTCTGTGCAAGTCTAGAAAGTGTGTAATATGAAGGCACTTTTGTTCGTGGCCCAGAAAAGTATGGATGTTGCTCTCAGTAATGAAGTCTCCAGATATTATTAGTTTAAAATCGTGGTCTTTAGAAATTCACTTATTTTCTGAACACATTTATATATCTTTTTATTTCCTTCCTAATGATACAAATTCAAAGTTAATCATTGAAAATGTTTTAAAAAGACCTGGAATTCTTTTACTTAGGGAAAAGGCCCCAGCCATAATGTAGTTGAAAAGGTGTGTCTTTGATATAATCAGAAAGAGTTGAAGATTGCGGGTTCTGTGTGGTATTCCAGCTTCTGGTATTTGAACGTCTTACTTTCTGGTCACTAGTGCAGAACACTGAGCTCCCTGCACTTCCCCTATGAGTTTGAAGCATTTAGATTTCCATAAATGCTGCAATGGCGTTTTAGGGTGTACTATATAAATGAATGTAGGCCTGGTCTTGCGAATAAAGTGTTTTTTTTTTTTTGTTTTTTTTTTAATTGCATTAAAACACAGTTGCATTTGTGTTTATGCAGAGTATCAGAAAATTCAGGCTTCCACACAGTTTTATGGAGATGGAGGTAAAATGAGTGTGTGTCATGTTTGGCTAATGGGTCCAATTGTCCCACATGGAGATGTTCAAGGTCAGCGAATATTTAGGTCGTCTAAAACAGAACTGCTGGAGTCCCTTGTCAAACTTGTCTATTTTTGACTTCTTTCAAGTACAGCTTAATATGGCTGATGATGTTAGTCATGGAGCTTGTTCTATGATGGGGGGATAAAAGTATTCGTATTGTGACATGATCTGCTTTATAAGTACTGGAGAAGTTAGTTTTCCTCAATGTATATTTTTAGAACTTGGTCTGAAAACACGAGAACAGGGAGGAGCTTCTCTAAATAATACAAGCCACGATAATGACACTGCAGTTCTCTTGCTGTTCCAGCATTAAATCCCTCTTTCTCTGCTTCCTTTGATTCTCTCTCACCAATCCCCTCTTTATCAGTCCTCCTCTGCAGATGAGCGAGACAGAGTCCAGAAGAAGACCTTCACCAAATGGTCAACAAGCACCTTATCAAGGTACAGTCCCAACATGCCTTGTAATTTTCCTGGCTTTCTGCTTTTAATATAGATAAGGACTGGCACCATTGACTTGCCTGATGATTATGTGTGGAACAGATGTACCACAATGGTATTGATTCAGGTAAACTGTTTTATAAATGTGACAACGTCTACAAAGCACAGGCTATAGGGCATACATGACCTTTTAAAAAAATTTCTAAAGGGGCCTACATTGTCCAGAGATTTAATGACTTGAACCTTTTTAAAGCTTGCAGTATCAAACGTAGAGAATTTAAAAAAAAATAATAGCACTGTTACTGTTTCGCCAAACAATGCTACATGTTTAAGCTTTCAAGACTTCAAGCTATCAGTGTGTAAACCACCACCACAGTCGAGCTTCTATTATCTAACTATATTTTAATTATCTAACATTTACTTTGTTTTTATTAACAAACCCTGAACTTAACAAAGGCAAGCATTAATAAACCAGATCAGATTCTAACAAAGTAACACAGTAACCTTGTGTATTCACTGGATTTATTTTTTTTAATGGTGACTGAATTCCCACCATTATTAAAAAATAAGCCCACATAGAACATTTACATCAGGAACTCACTCTCTTCAGCTTTCTCAGGTGCTGCAAACATTTAAAGGGAGATATTAGTCCTTCTATCACAGTGCTGTTGAATTCTCAAATCTGATTGGCCGGAAGGTGGCGAGTAGATCATTCTGTATAAAAGCAGCTCGGAGTTAATTCCGTCTGCCAAGCAAATCACAGGGTTGTATTAAATGTGACCTTTCTTATATATTGTGATTTCTATAGCAAGTATGGTGCACGTGTAATCAGAGATGTGCTTTTCTCTGAGGGGACATACATGGAAGGAGTCTCCAGTTTCAGCATATTTTAATAGTCAGAGGTAAAGCTGAAACATCACGTTTTCAGACGCAAGAAAGTCTTTGTGCTTTGTCAGTAACATGCCATACTGCATTTTTAGCTTCAACTAAGAGAGAAAAAGAGAGGTTGTAGAGGAAACAGCTGTTTACAGCTGTTATAAGTGATCATGGGAACTAGCTTGTTTGCCAGACATTCCACCACATGAAATGTAACTATGAATGGATAAAAAGTGTCCTTTACTAATGAAGCAGGTAGAACTTGATGTCACAGGTGTTGACCGGGAAGGCTTCACTGCTATTTTAGTTCTTCTTGTTACAAAGTTGTATGCCTCAAATATTCTTCAAACTGGAAGCTGTTAAATAAAAACTACTTCATAAATGTAACCTTATCTGATAAGTTCATCTTCATGTTACAATGATAATTCCATATAAATCCTACAAACATTGAGACATTGTGCTAACAAGAATCTCATATGGACACGCACTGAGTTGCTGTGGTATAAGAGCAATAAAACACATGGAATGTGCTGTGACTGGAAAAGAATCAACTTTGGGTTGGAAATAAGTCTATTCTGTGCTGGGGCTTTATCACACAACCCCTTCGTTGGTTTATATTCCTCTAACAGCACATCCGGTCATATTTTATTATTTACATATTGGCAGAATTTGACTGACTTTTTTTTTTTTTTTTTTTTAAACAAATGGCTGGAATAAACATTGACTATATTTACATGGACAGCAGTAACTATTGACCTTATTCTGAATAACACAATATTCTGATTAAGGTGTTTACATGAGTTTCTTTTAGAATGCTCCTTTCATGTTCCTTTATGGAGCATAGATCGATTAATGGCACACGTCATTGCATCCCCATAAATTGATGTGTTGAATACTTTGTTAGCATTACTTACACCTTAAACATATCGTACGACACTGTACCAGCTGGAGTATCACGATACCAAACAATATTGTGTTAATTCATAATTCAAATCTACAAAGTTGACAGAAATTCATGGATATAAATGAAAATAGACAGACCAGATTTTCATCGCAATACTTTATTAAGGAGAATGAATAACTGGCTATTGGGAAAAACTGAAGAACAGTCATACAATTGGCAAGTGTGTCTCATATTTCATCTGTTGTTCCCTAGAGCAATGAAATCATGCAAATTGTCCTCAGAGTACTAAGAATGAACACAGCTTTAAGAATAAATAACTGAATTTGGAAATGAGCTCCAAAAAAATGATTAAACGTTCACTTGCTTACTATCAAACCTGACTAATTTTATTGAAAGAAAGAAATAACGTGACAGATGGATGTGGCAGGTGAGTCGCATCCGAAAATGTGAAAACGTACAGATATGGGTGGTGTTCAGACCGATAAGCTTCGCTGCAAGTCAGATTTGAGCTGCCTGCCTGAGCAAAAGTTTCCAGATGTTCATCAGTAGACCATAACGGAGCTTTAAACCCAATGCATGCAATTTGTAGGCAGTTTAAACTTGCTGTGTCTCTGTTGAAGCTCCGTAACCTCACATCATTCAACCATGGAACATGTTGTCTACAGGGTTACTGATCAGAAGGTCAGGGGTTCAAGCCCCTGTTGGGCCCTTAACCCTTTCTGCTCCCGTTGTGCTGCATCACGGGTGACCCTGTGCTCTGACCCCAACTTCCTAACAAGCTGGGATATGTGAAGAAAATAATTTCACTGTGCTGTAATTAATATACATGTGACAGATAAAGGCTTCTTCTAAGAGTGCCAGTGGCATTGTGCAGCAGATTATCAGTGATTTATTGAGTTTAGAAAAGATGCATAATTATTATTTCTGGCATTCTGCCATGTCACTGAAGTAGGCAGTGAGTGGTTTGTGCAGGCACCGCTCTACTGTACACACTCAGTCAGGGTTGAGTTAAAGGAACACGCCCCTCATAATATAATAAACTGCATAATACAGAACAACGACACTAACAGCAAAAGGGAAATTATATTTAATTTATTTGATGAACTTTACTTGAATTACTCCTTTAGGTTACTACTGAATTCTTGAATGATCTATCTATCTATCTATCTATCTATGAATGATTGTATTATGATCCTGGTTATGATTGTGATTTATGAGCATGTGTATACTGCAAATTCTTTTTGTTTTCTGTGGGGAGTGATGGCAGGCAGAAGCACCTATGCAGTGGATGTTAGTTGGAGTTTTTCTGGCCAGCCTCACTAATCACACCAAGGCGTGGACGTAAGGAATGCTGGGTATTCTAAGAGCAGGATCAGGGACCAATCAGTTCACAAAGTAATGGAGCTGGTGACCTCATAACTTAAGCTGCATTACTGTAATGTGGGTCAGACTGCAGGTGGTGAGCGCAAACGCTTGCCCAACACTGCTGTAACGTTACACAAATGCTGGACATTGCGAGTTATATTTACTGAGGCATCGTGTGACCTTCTGGCTGGCTGTAATGGAGGATGACAAAGTCAGCAGTCAGGAAGGAAAAAGAAAAGAGTGTATTTTGAAAAGAGCAGCGAGGTCGGTGATAATAGATTCAGGAATACAGTGCCATGAATTAGTTTGGTCGGTGCGAGATAATCCAGATTCCTACCATGTTAGTCTATATCAGTAATATTAAATCATTATGATATCAGCTAGTCAGCTATTGACCGGTTCAATCTGTAATGCTTGGTAAGCATGTGTTTGTTTAAGGTAGGGTTTTGGATGTGTCGTTTGAGTTGATATGACTCATTGAAAGGCTCATGAGTAGTGGTGCTGTTACTGCAGAAGTGGAAACGATCAGAGCTTTGCTCAGTGGCCACTGGGACCTGCTGCCCACATGTGGCGAAGTGTGATGCGACAGTGTTGACTTGAGTAACAGCCGACTAATTGCCAAAGCAAACACTTTTCCTACCATGCAACGGATCAACAGGTTGTAATTACTGTTAGGATTATTAGTTCATTGGCTTTTCAAATGATTTGTGATTACTGGGCATTTTCAGCTGGCACAATAATTTCTGCAGAACAACAAATTAGGTACTTTTTTTAAAATTAGTTTCATTTTTATTGAACATTTCTGCTGACCATTTCTGCTTCTACATTTTTCATTTCTTTGGTTTGGGGGAAAAACACTACACAAGGTATTTAATTTTGAAGGAATAACTGACAACGGACTCCAAAGTGGATTATTTTTGTATAGCAGCACAGCCTGAAGTGTGTTACTCTGCTTATACCACAGTGATTTTTTTCCCCTAAGGATAATTTTATTTTTTATTAATTTTTTATTTATTTATTTATTTTAAGTATTGTTCAGTACATGATGCTTTTTCTCTCTTTATACAGTAGTTACATTGAATGTTATGGAACACCTTGGAGCAGGAGCGTTAACTGGTCTGTTAATCATCCAGTCTTCTCCATCAAAAAACTTTTAAAACTTATTTCTGTTTCCATTTACTACTACTTCTTTTTTAAAAAAATTTTTATTTTTTTATTTTTTTTTATTTTTACATGATTGGACAAAACTTTGAATTTTTTTGGTCGCCTTGGGTGTTATCACTGTTTGCAGGACTACCAGACCAATTAAATATAAAACCTTTTGGTTGTCTAACACAAGACTAGGCTACCCAGGCTGGGTTACACCCCTGTCTACAAGACAAGTTAGGTCCTATTATCGCTTACTATAAACAGTTGTTCCATTACTTCCTCATGTGACTGAGAAACCAGAAATGCATAAACTCCTCTGTGCTGAACACCCCATGAGGGAAAACGTACAGTACTGACCGTTACAAATTACTGACACTCGAACTCTTTCCATAAATGTTGAATTAAAGTCTGCACCACCAAAAGCTTCACCATATCAGTGATTTATATTATTCGTTGTTAGACAGCAAAAAAAAACCATCTGTTTATTATTAGCCTTGGATTACGTGGAGCTTCCATCATAGATCTCCCTGTAAATGTGCTGTTACTATAGAAACAATAACGCATTAAATGTAGCACATTAAGGTAAACCTAATATTTATTGTTCTAGACCATTAATATACACCTGCTCTTTGGTTTAATCCATTATCTTCCCTTCATTATTATTCATTTGGCAGGCATTTTCCCCCACTGAAACCTTTTTAGTCATAATGTACAAGTTGTGAGTAATATATTTAAGTAATTTGTATTTATAGTTTTCATTATATGTTTAGTTGCATATTAACTTTTTTTATTTTTTTAAATTTTTTTTTATTTTAGATATTAGAAATTTAAAGCAAGCATCCTTTGACATTAATTTGCCATCTTAAACATTTTTTTTAAAATTTCCCATAAGATCATTAAATTCAGCACATGTGCAGCAGAGGGGGAAAAAAATTAATCTATTTTAAGATAAATTGCTAGCTAACGGTCATGTCTGTTTGACAAGCAGACATTAAAAAGAAAAACGTGGAGTCCAAGTCTGAACACACTGTCGCCATTGTGGTTGCATTCCAGTTTCAAATGCAGTGAAAGCGTAACCCGATCACCTTAAAGGTACACAACACACGTACTGTAATGATCAACAGTGCCAGCAGATTAGACACTGTGTCTGTGTAAAAGTACACAGCAGGGTCACATGACACTCAGGACTGAGCAGGCGATGTCACGTGTCTGGCAATGTGTTGAAATTTGTGTCTGAGGCTGGTGGACGTGTGTGTGTGTGTGTGTGTGTGTGTGTGTGTGTGTGTGTAGTGTTTGTGTAG
>JAOUWY010000047.1:9368347-9378512 GCA_025728095.1 Prietella phreatophila | reverse complement strand
TGTGTGTGTGTGTGTGTGTGTGTGTGTGTGTGTGTGTGTGTGTGTGTGTGTGTGTGTGTGTGTGTGTGTGCGCGTCACTGCAGTCAGAGTACAGAGAGTCTGCATATGACAGTCAATCAAATGCACAGCACCTGCCCATGACACTCCCTCACTCTCTCTCTCATCCCCACACACACACACACACAGAGTTCTCATCTCCTTCTTTCAGCTTAGTATAGTCTCTAGTGTCAAGTATTTAAAGGTTGAGAGGGTTAAGGGAGGGAGCAATCTGTCGAGGGAGTAAAGGTGTGCGTGTGGAGGTGTGTATGTGTAGACAAGGCTGAAGGATGAAACCAGTATTGTGAATAGTTTCTCTTCACACAGGAGCATTCGTCATGGCGACTGCGTTGCCTGGAGAGTTTGCGAGCATTTGTGTCAGATTGCACTGAAGAGCTCATCTGGCTCAACCAGAAGGAAGAGGAGGAGCTGGCCTTCGACTGGAGCGAGAACAACACCAGCATGGCTGCAAAGAGAGAACAGTATGCTGTGAGTGACAGTAACAGAATAAGTATATCATGCATCCAGCGCAAGACCAACAATGCATATCACACTTACATCATATTTAGTATAGTGACCTTAAAAAGGAATACTCCAGTAGTTTTTTTTTCCTTCTTCAACCTCCATCCACCATATCTGAAGTGTGTGTGCAATAACCACGAACAAAAATGTTCCCTGTACTGATTTACATTCCACTGTTTACGTTCTGCTCACTTACAGTGGAAGTCTATTCTAATGCTGAATAACACAAATAAACATTTAAACTGCAGAGCTACTTGACGTGTAATCAAACAGTCAGCTCTGTGGAACACAACAAAATACGACCAGCATCAGTCATAGTTGTTTTTTTTTTCTTTTTCCTTTGTGTGTGAAAGATGTTTCAATCCATTTAAATCAGACTTCTACATTCTGTTGTATATTATGTGAAATATTTTTAAGGCATGCCACAATTTTATACAACTTTCAAACATCAGAGCAGTAAATGATTGTAGTTATATACGCTTTCTGTAAGGAAATCCATCCATTTGTGAGATCAGGCTATAAGCATTCAATGGCCTACATAGCCATACCTTTGAGATGAAGGTACATGATTGTGTTTGTTTGTTTGTTTTAAAACTCATTTTCTCCTAATTTGGTCACCGGCCAACTTCTGCTCATGCTACATCACAGTGCAGGAATACACACGCGCAACACACTCTGAGGAACGTGCTAAATGTCCGCTTCTGCATTCACGAGCTCACAGACACCCACGATTGGCTAGTGTAGATCTGATTGACAAGGTAGAGCGAGTATCACCATCCCTCCCTCCTTGAGCGCATGGTTCTGGATTTGATCTCATCCTCCTGATGATCAGATGAACACTTTTTTCTGCTCTTCACTTGGGAGCCCATGGAAGTGTTTTAAAAGAGATACGCGTGTCACTTAAATGTTAACCGTCACCCCAACACTTGCTGTTAGACTTCTACTCTATGCGAGTTTTAAGTAACCAGGTTTTATTTATTTTTTTATTTTTTTATCTGTTCTCAGTACAGGGAAATGTGTTGAAATTGCTCTTCATGGTGATCACACATACACACCAAATACTGTATATAGAGATCAGGTCAAATCAACGGAGTATTCCTTTAAACGGAGCACTTCTCTTGATTGTTAATGTTAAATATATAAGCCTGATCGAATGTGTTAGAAAATTGCTACTTCATTTGATTTCTGTCCGAACCCCCCAGGAATTGAGGGCAGAGCTGGAGGAGAAACAGGAAGTGATGCACTCCCTACAGGAAACAGCTGATCAGCTGTGTCGGGAGAACCACCCAGCTAAACAGACAGTAGAGGTGAGCTGTCAGTCAGCATTACTCAAAATGAAATCATATTAATGATGGAAACCTCACGTCCATATCATGATGCGTTAAATGAATATTGATGGGATTTAGAAATGTTTGTAAATGGAATTTCTTTACATTTATTTTTTGCCATTTTTAAGATCTCAAGTGCTTAATAATTCTTTCATCAGGAGTATTATTGGCTTTACTATTATGAATTACTCGATGCTCATTATGCTGTCTGACCGCAGGCCTACAGAGCTGCCTTACAGACGCAGTGGCAGTGGGTTGGACAGCTGTGTGTATGCGTGGAGCAACATCTCAAGGACAACACTGCCTACTTCCAGGTACTGTGCCGACAAAAACAATCTCTAAAATACATACTTCTCTGAAGGAAATGGTGTTGTATTTACGGCAATGCTGTTTTTAGTTCATGAGTGATGCGCGAGAATGCGAGACGTACCTGCGACAGCTTCAGGACACCATCAAGCGGCAGTACACGTGTGATCAAAACAGCAGACTGGGCAAACTGGAGGACCTGCTGCAGGACTCCATGGTAAGGCTATTTTCTCTGATTACACATGCGGACACACGTACAGAGATCTATTGGCCTGAATAGCAGCAGCAGCAGATGGCATAGTAAGGGGGGCACACAGAGCAGGCATGAGCTGTGTATATTTCCTCCATGACCATCAAGAGGAGAGCCTGATCCGGCGGCACAGGGTGCTGGATGCGAAGGAGTGTGTCAGAGTGACCCTATATGTATCTGATTGGCATTCCAAATAGCCTCATCTGTATTTGGATTTAAATCCAAATTGGGCTGGCTTAAACTCAAAACTTTTTATTTATTTATTTAAATTACATTTTAATCCAACTACTAAAACCCTTGAGTCACTGGAAGGAAACCAGAGGTAGAAATGCGAGCCCTGCCAGCATGGTCTGAATTCTGACTCTGCTCTACATCTCTATATCACTCAAGTTCACTGGTCTCAGCTAATGATTAGATACAAGACTTTATGGCCAGCTTTTTCTGAATACTGCACCTCCTTGTTGGATCTGGATCTGTTCTGTTTTATTTGAATAATGTACTCCCTTGCATCCTGCTGTAGTGGTATGTGTAAATATAATACCGTCTGAGATACGACCAAGTTGACATTCCTCACTTCTTTAAGTTCGAGTCTGAGATCCCTCAGGTCGTCTTCACCTTGCTTAGTCCGCACTCACATTTGGGCTGATTGCTGCATGTTCTAATCTTCCTCCAGAGATATCTGGAGGGTTTGTCATTTCTAAATCATTACAGTTTTCATCTGTCCATTGTGGGTGGCTGTTCAGTTCTTAGTCTGTTGGTCTCGCACACAGTCATGGAGGAAAATTCTCAGGATTAAACGTCACGCTCGTTTGCCCAGCATGGAGAAATATCGTGTAAAATCCTGCAGCACACACACCGGCGTACTGCCTCTGATGTCGTCCTCATCTCGGTTAGGGATCATAAAGAAAATGTCGGAGATGATTATTAATTGTATTGAATGCGATGCATTGGGAAGTGATTCATTCTTGTCTGGACTTGTTGCTATTCGAATAAAAAGCAATGTTGTTGAGACATCTTGAGTCTCTGTTTCCGAGTGCAGTTCTCACTGGGGGCACAGATTCATGCATTTGACAGATGCCTCTGAGCTCTTTGGAAAATAACACATTTGCTGCTTCTGACTGATTTCCTGACACCGTTCCATTTTGCTCCATGACTCTCACATCTGCATGGTTATAATTTCCACCTCAGTTCTGGTAAAAGCACACCTTGGCATAAGCTTTAACTCAGCATTCATTCCCAGCACTCTGAAAACCACTTGTAAAATTCCAGACCAGAGTGTAATGCCATTAGCACTGCCTCAATTTGTCTGTTTGTCAGAGACAGCACTGTAATGAATCCCAGAGAAAAGGTTTGTGTTTTGCCCATTATTTATACCTGCGCGCAGCTCAGATGCTAATTGCACAGACAGAATCCTACACTAATGTTAGCACACTTTTTGGTGGTGGCAGCCATTAATCTATAGATCCTAGGTATAGAAAATTATCGTGGCTTCAGTATCAGTTATCACATTTTGTAGAGATGTGTAAAAGTCTTAAAAATCCCAATTAGCAAATCAGTTAACATATATATTTTGATCTTAGCACTGGACATAATGCATATTAGCAGCTGGTAAATCTTGTCTATAAGAAGAAATGATCAGAAGATTGTCTTGGATCCGGAGCGTTTCCCAGCAACGCTGGGCACAAAGGAGGAATACAGGATCACAGGGCATGCTGGTCACAGTTACATACTCAACGCCTGGGGGTCATTTAGAGTCACCAGCCCCACTTATTGGGACGTTTTTGGAAGGTGGGAGGAAACCAGAGAACCAGAAGGAAACTCACATAGGCACGGGGAGAGAATGTGAAATTCCACACAGACAGTAACCCAAGTTTAGGATTAAACCAGGGACCCTGGAGCTGTGACGTGACAGTGCTATCCACTGAACTTCAATTAGTACAAAATATTAGAAAGAAATCTTCATGTTCATAAATATCCCCCAGGAACATTTAGAATCTTTTTAAATAAGATATACTAGCATAATGTTACATAACTAGCCAGCTAGTTGTGTTTTTACCAACGCCTTACACTACATGTCGTGCTTAATTGTTGTACTAGAAAATGGGATTATTGACTGTATGAACTGAATCCAGTGTTTTCTATCCAACTAGCAGTCTGATCTTCAAATTCTGCATCTTTACATTTGCATGGGAGTTACAGAACAACTACAAGAATCTTAAGAAATGAAAATGGTGTACATTTTATTGCTTCATTAAACTGTGTTTTATAAATAGTGACGTTCTGAGTTCACTCTTCAATGGCTTAAGGGTCATGGTTGTAGTAGGAAATTCGTTATTTTACATATTGTAATCAAGATACTGTGTAAATTGGCCTGCATGTCTTATTGCATTGCATCAAATGAGCTCAAATGGAATAGCTCTCCTAATAACACTTGTGTGCATAACGTGACTCTATCTCAAAACATATCTGTACAGAATCATTGCTGTAAATGGTTTTCAGCAGTGTCATGTGATTAGAGTAATGATTTGACAAGTAGTTTTTTCGACAGGAGGAGAAGGAGCAGCTGATCAAGTACCGTAGTTCAGTGGCCAGCCTGGTAGGGCGGGCCAAGACAGTGGTCCAGCTCCGCCCACGTAGCGCTGACTGCGTTATTGGTACCACCACGCTCATTCGTGGCATCTGTGACTACAAACAAATAGAGGTATGACCCATACAAGTGATGCACTCCCACTTACACCTACCTCAGCTCTGTAATGAGCTTCTCTATCACTAAGAACTAATCTCTCTGGGGTTTTTTAATGGCTGATTTTCTATTCTGCCCATTTGCTATCCAGTTTAATGATGAATATCCAACCCAGTGATGAATTATTATAGCACATTGTTCCCAGCTCATTTCTTGCCATCCTCTCTAAGTCTTAAACTAACGCTCTAGACCTCTCTCTGTTTTCTGCAATAGGGGAAATAGCTCCTGTTCCTGTCAGATGTAGTGACGAGATTTTTGACAAGCTGCGCCGAGCTATTTTCTTTAACACCAGTAGAATAACAGAAAATGAGTCATAAAATATACATTTTATAAAAACTTTCCGTAATTGACATTTTGTCATTAATCTTTCATAAGTGACACTTGATCCTGACCCTGTAAAATCTTTAAGTCGTTTTTACACAATGATATTTCTTTAAGCCCCTCCAACACAGTTGGACTCTCAGGCTGAATCCAGAATGTATTTACTATATATGCTCACTGTTTAGGACCTACGTAGTACAATATAAGCCCAATAGAATGGCATTCGAGGCTAAAAAAATAAGAGACTCCAGTAGTTGCCTGTTGGAAATTACTGTTGAGTGCAAAACATTTGCATACCCCTGCTTTTTTTTTCCTCCCCATTTTCTCCCTAATTTGATCTTGCTCCTTCCAACCCACTAGCTAACTCCCCTCATCACATGACAACTACCACCTGGGGAAGGTGAAGGCTAACACGTGGATCCGCCAAGACACATAAAACCAACTTCCTCATCTTTTTAAAACTGCTGCTCATGCTGCATCACAGGGCAGCCTAACATACTCATTGGACAGCCCTATCTGCTCTATTCTGCATACATGAGCTCACAGACACATGTGATTGTCTAGTATCACTCCAATTGACAGTGGAGAGACAGATGCACCATCCCTCCCACCCTGAGAGTACGGTCAATTCTGCTATCTTGACTTCCTTCCATGGAAGTATGTGGCATCGATTTACGATTCAATCTTATCTCATTATGATAGGGCAAACGCTTTTGTGTTGCGCCACCGGGAGCCCATACATCCCATTAGTTTGAAATAAGGAAACCAACAAGACCATATTTTAGGTGTTACAGATGTACCAGGTGTTCCTTCTTTTTATAATGAAACAAAGGAACATCACTATTATGAATGTGGGCTTTTCTACTACTAGCAAACAACTGATAGGATTTTGCTTTAAAAGGACAGACCTGTTGATTGATTTTTGATTATTAGACATCTTAATAAGGCATCTTCAAATAAATTTACTAAGTCAATGGGGTTGCAATCTTGAGATTGCCAGTTAAAACTCAATTGCTATGATATTTGGGCCATGGTTTTAAAGGTTTTAAATTAACATGGAATTTTGCTTTGTGTATAAAAAGAAAGGTACAATGGAGAATACAACGTTTGCACAAATCTTTTGTATGTTTGTTAATTTAATTGATATGTAATTATATAAATATTTGTGAAGAAATAAAATTCCTATAATATTGTAAATACCTTAAATTGCATTAATTTAATTAGACCCTATCCTAGATCACGAGGCAAGAACAAATTGATCTTAAGATCAAAGGGGGGATTTTGTGTGTGTGTGTGTGTGTGTGTGTGTGTGTGTGTGTGTGTATGTATGCACACACTCACTGAGCCAGGAGCAGAGAGGCACAGGCAGGTGGAGGTGCAGGGATTACTGTCTGAGCTAAACAGAATGCGTCAGACACGCAGTAACTCAGTGTGTGTGCGCATCATTTAGTACTCATGAATGAGATATTTAACATTTTTGATTGTGAACAGTTATAATTGTACAGTCCTCTCTGAAACTATTGGAGCTGTAAGGCCAATTCATTTGTTTGTGCTATACACCAAAGAACGTTTGGGTTTGAGATTAAAAGATGCATAAGAGAGGAGAGTTTAGGATTTCAGCTTTTATTTCCTGGTATTTATATGTAGATGTGTTCAACATAGAGCATTTTGTATCAGACCACCCAATTTGCAGGCGAGCGTGACTGACATTTTTCTTGTTACCCAGGTGTGTCCTGTTAGATTGACTGTTTAAACAGTGAATATCTCTGAACATTTACTCTTGGTTTTAGCCTTCTCTTTCACCTGTGACAACTGCATTTGTTGTTAAAAAGGATAAGCCATTTTGAAGCTGAGAAAAGGGGGAAAATCAATCAGAGGCATTGTACAAGCACTGGGCATAGCCAATACAAACACTGGAAATGTCCTGAAAAAGAAAGAAACCACCGTTGTACTGAGCAACATGCACCGAATGGTCCCAGCTAAGGAAAACAAAAGCAGCTGATGCATAAAAGCCTGAAAAAGCATTACAAAAGAAGAAACCAGCAATCTTGTGATGTCAGTGAATCACAGGCTTGATACAGTTATTGCAAGCAAGGGGTATACAACTAATATTAAGTGTTATTTACTTTTAATGTATTTCAATATTTATGTCTCCATACTTTTGCTCACCTAAAAATTGGGTGGTCTGATACAAAAGGTTCTATGTTTTATGTTCTTTAACACATTTGGATGTAAGTAAAAGGAAAAAAAAGCTGAAATTCTAAATTCTCACCTCATATCCATCTTTTGATCTCAAACCCAAATGTCTTCGGTGTAAAACAGAAACAAATGACTTGGCCTTACTGTTCCAATAGTTTTGGCGGCGACTGTATTTCGGTCCGGCTGGCATTCACCAGGTCCTTAGTTACGCTAGTCCATCTGTTTTTTTTCACACATAATCACATTTTTCAGTCAAGCAGGGTGTTAAGAATGCCCAAAATTAATCTTTGTCCTCCCTCTCCCTTCCTTTCACCACCCTTTCTCTTTATCCCTCCTCCCCCTTCCCTCCTATTTTGCCCATCCTCTCTTCATTTCTCTTCTGTGTCTGCGGGGCTGGCAAGGCCAACTCTCAGGTACTACTACTGCTCATCATTCTTTCCTCGGCCCTGTGCTCTTTGCCTTGGCTCTGTACACTCTGTCCAAATCCAGCACAGTTAATGCTCCCGCTTTGCCTCCAGCCTCCCAGTCACAATCACACGGTCACATTAGACATTCGTTTATTTTCCACACAACAATTACAGTGTCTTCGTTGTAATTGCAAGTCAGTAATTATGAGTCATCATCTGAAAACATCCTCTAGCATTCAGCTTTTGGGCCATCAGCTGCAAAACGTGAGCGAGTGTTGTGGCACTACAGCATTTTAGTGATCCGTGAATAGCGTGTCAGTCATGGTCACGGACAAATGGTAGCTTGCTGGTTTCTTCTACCTCACACCTGTGTGCAAGGGGCAGGATGATGGGGTGAACAGGGCAGAACAATTTCCCCACCTTATAATTTATTTGTTAGAAATTCCCCTATTGCTAGATAGAACACAGAAATCTTCTACTACAGTTTAAAATGTTTGAATCCATATCGGAGGAAACAGAAATCCTGCTTTCATACATCATATAACAGTTTAGTGACCCATGTGACTTCCATTAGCATTTCATTTCTTTTCTCATTTGGTTAACATGATCTATTTTGCATTTTTTTATTTATACTCCACATTTTTCATTTATCCTTCTTTATTTATTTATTTATTTTCTTTTTCAATACTTCTTTACCTACCTCCTTCCTCTTTTCCCCCCATCTATCCATTTCCCTCCCTCTTTCTCTCTCAATGTCACTCTTAGATCACAGTCAGTAAAGGAGAAGAGTGCGTCTTAGAGGATAACTCGCAGAGGACGAAGTGGAAGATCATCAGTCCGACAGGAAATGAGGCCATGGTGCCATCAGTATGCTTCACAGTTCCGCCACCCAACCAGGAGGCTATTGACACTGCCAGCAGGTAAAGACCCTAACAGATATGGACATACCGCTAAAGGCATAGTTTTGCCATGTATTTTTTTTTTTCATGTTAAGTGACATAATGCTAAGTGAGATGCATTTTGGTTAGTGGTCAGTAGGTAATATTGCTTGCAAATGCTTATAGATAACTATAGAAACAATTACATAATTAAGTGGTGCAAAAGAACCGGTATCAGGTTCTTACAAGCGGAGTGTTATTTAATTGCAGCAGATCAAACTGTTGAAATAGATTTCAGAAACAATTTAAATGTTTGCTAAAAGGTTTAGTAGATTGCATGGCCTGGTTTATGCTATTGAAGCACTTCTTATGTTTCATGTATGTAGACTGGAGCAGTTGTACCAGAATGTGATGTCTTTATGGCATCAGCTGCACATGAACATGAAGAGTGTGGTGTCCTGGCACTATCTGCAGAAGGACATCAGCAACATCTCTTCCTGGACTTTGGACACGGTCACTATTTTAAACTGCAATTCACTCGAGCTGCTCCTCTAGAGAGACTCTTCAGAGGATATCCCTGACTCTGACGATTTCTGTTTGTTTAGATGTGCTTCCAGTCTCCGTCTGACAGGCAGCAGGCCCTGGATCACCTCGACACCCACCTAGTCGATTTCCTGGCAGATAGCCGCGAGAGTGCCTTGTTTACGGAGGCCGAGAAGTGCGAGCTCGAGAAGGGAGCACAGAACTGCCACAAGCACTGCCAAGCACTCCTGATCTCCATGGAGACAGGTAAACAGGTGGCCACGTGGTGGTGTCGGAAAATAGATCTGCATAAACACTAATCAGGTTTAGCGATGGGCATTTTGGGTAATTCTGTAGTACAAGTACTCAGTTATAGTATTTAAATGAAACACCTGCCATGAACTTACTAACAGCACCAAGTCAATACCCCAAATGCACCATTTCCTTTTCTTTCTTTCATTATGTTTTGAGTTTGGATTTTTATTTATTTTTTCATCAAAACATAATTCCCATCATTCCATTTGTGTTATTCCCAAGTTTTGATGACTTTATTATTCTTCTAAAATGTGGGGAATAAATAATTTGTGTATTTAAACTTTTGATTGGTAATGTGTATACATGTATTTTTATGTTTATATGCATGTTTTTATATA
>JAOUWY010000047.1:9339164-9367899 GCA_025728095.1 Prietella phreatophila | reverse complement strand
GGGCTTTTTTTTCCCATTCCTTTGGTTTTAAACCACACTGAGTGCCAGTAAGTTCTAAATGATAAGTGTTAAGACTTAAGACTGCTGTCACAGCGCTGTTGTATTAATTGTGCAGAAGCTGCAACAGCACCTGAAAAATCTGCAGTCGGATCTGGGTGACGTGTCTCGACGCTGTGTGAGCTTCTTGGAGGAGAAGCCCTCCTCGTCCAGTGTGCCCGTGCTTCGCTCCGAGCTCAATCTAGCTGTGGAAAAAATAGAGCGACTCAACTCGCTGTCCTCTGTCTATCTGCACAAGTCAGTACATACGCAGACACCTAAATTTCTCATACATGCTCACCCACCCTATCAGTCCACTCACTGTCCAGCTGTTTCTGTCAGGTTGAAAACGGTCGATGTGCTGATGAGAAGCTTGCAGGCTGCTGAGAGTCAGGTGAAGAAATATGAGGGACGATTGAGTGAGGAGGACATAGTTCCTGCTGATACCACTGCCATCCAGGCCTTGAGAGAACAGATAAGGGTGAGTCACATCGACATGCGCAAGTGCTCACCTGTCGGTTCTTTGTTCTCTGGCACTCTTTCACACATACATACATAACTGTAATTTACACTGTAACTCGGTGTGTCCTTATTCATCTGCAGTGTGTTCAAAATGATACTGGAAGAGTTAATGTCACTTTACTGGAGTGTAGTACAAAACTCTTAATAGATAAGTTCCATATTATATCCCAAACTGCTTAATCTTTTAACTGTTTTCCCAGTCTTACTTTAAGCAATAAATCGCTATTCTTCCACCCAAAAACTCCAAAACCGCTTTTGTAATCTAAACTTCAAGACCCATTTTTGGAAACAGCCACACATACGCACTAAAGATAGCATGCTTAGTTGTGAAAAATCTGTTAATTCAGACAAAAATGTCCAAGTTGTTAAATCTAGACATTTTTTTGTTATGGAGCAAAGCCTCATATAAGCAATACACACTGCATGGCCAAAAGTATGTGGACACCATTCCAAAACCATGGGCATTAATTTGGAGTCAGACTTCTTTGCTCTTCTGGGAAGGCTTTACACCAACTCTACACCAGACTTTGCAAACCATGTCTTCATGAAGCTCGCTTTGCGCACGCGAGAATTGTCATGCTGGAACAGGTTTGGGCCGCTTAGTTCCAGTGAAGGGAAATCTTAATGCTACCGCACACAAAGAAATTTTAGACAATTGTCTTTTTCCAACTTTTGTTGTGTGTGATGGTCGTGTGCCCACATACTTTTGGCCCTATAGTGTATATCTCGACTGGTTCAATTAAAGAGAGTTATTCATTTTGCTCGTAACTATGTGCTATGTAACACTGTTATCTACACATGCAGAAGTCTTTATTTAATAATCAGAGCTGTGCAAAGAAAGTCCTACGAGCTTTAGCATTTTGGCTGTAACATAGAAACTAATCAGGCTGTTTTTGTTTTACTTAGCACGTCCATTGTTTTACGAGGCAGCTGTTAGCTTGGGGCTATTAAATAACCGTCCCAAGTATGTTAATAGGTGTCTTATTTACTGCCTTGTTTACCGTCTTGTTTGTGATGTCTTTTAACTGCCGTCAGTCAATTTTTCCTCCAAAATAATATGGCACTTGTTCCTGTGAGAAAGCAGTGCTGCTTGAGGATGGGGGAGGGGAAGAAAGCTGCCATCATCTTAATTATCACAATACTTTTTTTCCCACACAATTTCCAGTTTCGGACTTCTCAGGACATAGCCACAGATTATATTTTCCTCAAGGCAACTTTCAGCTCTTTATGTGAATCACATATAGCCAGGTTAGGACGTTTCAGGTAACGGACTCGTGCACAGCATTGACCTCATTTAAACATGTAAATATTTTAATTGGTCAATCCAAACCAAAAATTCCTGCCAGAGTTACAATCATCTGATTTTTTTTTTCATGCTCGCATGCACGTTAGCATTCTGGTTTACATTTATTGATGCCCACAAAACTTCATAAAAGGCAAGGTTCAAAGAATGCGGAAAGTGACACATTTATGAGAGAGCCAGGGAAAGAGTGCTTCCTGTGCTCTAAATCTTCCAGAAATACAGCTCAGCCTTTGTAGCACTTCTATGGTAAATGTGTAAAAGCGTTTTACACTGCGTCTCATTCAATCATTCACACACACGCGTAAGCTGCCATGTAAGGCACTAACTTGCCATCGGGAGCAACTTACGTAGGGTTCTTGCCCAAGGTCACTTTGGCATGTGGAGTCACATGGGCTGGGAATCGAACTGCCAACTCTACGATTAGTGGACAACCTGCACTACCACCTGAGCCACAGCCGCCCCTATTCTACTATAGACGTAGACTCTGTAAACTCTTCATCCTTTTAAATGGGGCTGTTTCTTTATTGTTAAATTTATTGGCTGGTTTTATTTTTCTGAGTTCACGGATCTCTTTTGGATCGCTTTCTTTCAAGTCACCGAATTTGTGTGTGCAGTTGAAATAACTAAACTATTTATACTTGACAAAATGAAGTTCTTGTAAGATATGGGCATTTTCCCAAATTGGGTTCGCACGCATGCCACGTTTCTTTTGCAATGCGTCTATGAATGATTCATGAATAAATTTGTATCCAGTTTGATAAATGAGGCCTAATGATGATTATCTATATAAACTGATCCATGGTCCCAGCTGTAATGGGAATCTAGTTAGTTCCTTTAATTTTAGTTGTTTGCGAATTGATTTTTTAAGCCTGCATTTAAAATTTGTTAAGTCCTAAATGAATAAAATTCTCTTACTTTACTATCTATCTAACTCTTTTCAGCTATTCATTTTCCTTCTTTTTTTTTCTCCCCCCGCCCCAGAAATGGCATTCAGAGCTGAAGGAGCAGGACCACATCTTCCAGTCTCTGAGCTCGGAGGTGCAGCGGGCACGCGAAGCAGGTACCCAGCTCAGTCAGCTGCATGCTGAGCGCAGTCCTGAGCTGGAGCGCTACCAGGAGAAAGCCCAGCAAGTCACAGAGAGATGGAATGGACTACGCAGACAAATGGAGACACGGTGAGCGCTTTGCCTTGTAGGAAAGTTATCAAACGGAATAGCAAGACTGCTCAGGGATATTTGTGGCTTAAAAACGTTTACGCGGTTCGTTAGCATCACTAATAAACATTTTAAATGTGTTTTTCCTGTTAGTCAAGCTGATCTGGAGATGATGGGCTCAGTGCTGCAGCAGTACAGAGACGGTCACTCTGGTCTTATCCGCTGGATCGAAGAGACCACTAAGAAACAGGAGAACACTCAGCCTGAGCAGACTGACAGCAAAGCTCTCTCTGAGCAGCTCTTACAGCAGACGGTGGGTCACAGCTTCAGAGATGACTTTTTTTTTTTTTTTTTAGCTGGGAATGTACATTAACACGGACTTCTCTGTGTACCCCCACAGGCTTTGGTGGCTGAGATTGAACAGAACCAAGTGAAACTGGACGAGTGCCAGAAGTACTCTAAACACTACTGCACTGCCGTCAAGGTAAGTGCTCTTTCAGAATGGATAGAATCGTCTGAGCTACTGTGGACGGAGCTTGTTTTGCACCACTTAATTATGTAAGTTTTTCATCGAAATGTGTCCCCTTGTAAACAACTACGGTACATTTCAGGTAGTGCTTGTCTGACATTGCACTGTGCCTCCCTGTTCTCCATCAGGACTATGAACTGCAGCTGATGACATTTAGAGCTTTTGTGGAATCGACTCAGAAATCTCCAGTGAAAAGAAGGAGGATGCATTCATCATCAGATGCTATAACACACGAGGTATGAGAGGATAAAAGGAATGGGAAAGGAGAGCAGATTTCTCCTTCTGTATGGATTTAGTGGTCTTGAACAATGTAACAGTTTATAACCGAGCAAAAAATCTAAGGCTTCTAGAGTCTGTTAGGTCCACAAAGCAAGAGTTTTAAACTGTATGTTGTCAAAAAAATTATTTCACACATAGCCTTTTTTTTTGTTGCCGCTGTTGGGTTTTTTTTTTTTAGCTGTAAGTTAACATTCAAATATTATTAATCATCATTTGAAAGGGTGTGTTCTGTCCGTTCCTTTAATTTTCTCTGATCGAGAATGTGCTACGCCATGCTCGTTATATACTTTGTACAGAGCTGAATTTTTCAAGTAAGCAAACAATTCAAAAATTTAAAGCAAACTTTTTATGATGGTCAGTTAATTAATTGACCTGCATGCTAGAAAGAAAATGTAAACTTTGGTACAGTGAACTTTTCTAGCAAAATTCAGGGACCAAACCTAGACTTGGAAATAAAAAATAAAAGCAGTGCATTTCATGGTGATCATACTGAATTATGGAGGAGGAAAAAATTTCTGTTGTGGTATGAGTTTCCGATCAGTAGAATGCAGAGCACACTGGAATCCAGGAACACTGGATGTAAGACATGAATTTATCCTGTATGGGACAATTTGGAGCCAATACACTGCTACTGACATTTTGAGATGTGGGAAGAAAACAGAAAACCTCTAGAGGTGACCCATGTGGAGACAGGGAGACCATGTGGAACTGCCCCTAACAATAATATTATGAAATCTTCATGAATAGTAATTCCCACATACTTTTGTTCTAATTTGGCCTAAAAATGGAGGACTAAACCAAACGTGAATGGGGTGTAAACGGTCACACCCTCACATCCTACTGTAACGCTACATCTTTTTTTGTTCCTGCAGTTCATGGATCTTCGCACTCGCTACACAGCTCTGGTGACTCTGACAACGCAACAGGTCAAGTATATCAGTGATGCACTGCGGAGACTTGAGGAGGAAGAGGTACAAGTTAAAGCTGGACAAGCAGTTGATTTGTATTCTGTAAGCCATTTCCACTTTTTATAATGAAATGCTTGCTCTTGTCTTGCAGAAACAAGTTGAGGAGGAGAGACAAGCCTGTGTCGGCCAGGTCTCAGACCTGCTAGGTTGGGTGGAGGGCCTTCAGGAGAGAGCTGCAGGACCAGTCGACACATCGCTTGCTGCACAGCAGGTATGAACAGACCTTTTTAACCCTGGCATAGATACCTTTCAAATGGTGATTCTATCTGTAAAGATTTTGATTGACTTTTCTCTTCTTCAGGCAATCAATGAGCAATTGGCTTCGAAAAGAGAAGTTGTTGCTGAAGCAATTACAAGTACACAAGATTTCCTCCGTTCGAAACAAGCCAGCAAGTGAGTGCATTACCTCAACAGATTCAGCATGTGTTATGGTATACTCCTTTACAATAGGGGTCCTCAATTTTCAGTACAATTTAGATTTCGGTTTTATGAGCGCTTTTAACAATATGTATTATCACAAAGCAGCTGTACAGAAAACTCTACGTAGATTGAGATCTCTAATGAGCAATCCAGAGGTGACAGTGATGAGAAAAAAACTCGAATCAGACTCTAAAGGGACACATCCTCTTCTGGGTGACACCAGATAGTGGGATTATAAATCATACAGGTGTAGAAGAGTAAAGGCAGGCAGTATTGAGTGGACCGAGTTGAAAGGATGTTCAGTATAAGCATATTGTGAGTAAGAGTCCTGGAATGAGCACGATACATGCTTAATGATCAAAGTGGCAGTTCGTAGGTACAAATCTGCAGGATGGATTATCCAGTCTTATCTCTACAGAGCCAATGTGGCTACAGGTTTTCATCCCAACAATTAAGAGACAAATCTAATAACAGTTTGAAGACCGAGAGCAAATAATTAAAAATGTGGAATCAGGTTAGAAAGAAAACCTGCAGCCATACTGGACCTTTGAGGGTAAGACTGAGTACCCCTGCTCTAAAATACATTCACACACACACACACACACACACACACACATTTCATACTGACTTGGCCCACTCCTTAGATTGTCCCCTGAAGAGCGTGCCCAAGTTACATCACAGCTGGATGAACTGAAATCTACCTACAGCCAGATGTGTGACCGCTCTGCTGCTCAGCTGCAGCAGCTCGAAGAACAGCTGGCCAAAGAGGAGAAACGAAAGGTAGATGTAAAAGTTTAAGGCGAGATTTCCATTCTGCTGGAGCGAGCTCTAAAAAGCAAAAAGCTTGCTTCTGATGCTTTAAATGGTTGTCTTATGATGAGGGTTTTTTTTTTTTAATATACATTTTCTATGGAAATGATAGAGCGCTGTGTGTGACTGTGCGAGTGCTGCATGTTGTGTGTTGCCTGTCACTTCTGTTTTTCACATCCATCACCACCTCCATAAGTCTCACAGGTTTGCTTCAACATAACATTTTTTTTAATAGCATGGAGTGAAATCCTAACATACAATTCACAACATTCCTGTAATCATGTCATCACCATCATCATCATCATTTGCCATCTTCATCAAACACGTCTGCTTATTGCTACTTATTGGCCATGAGTTTTAAAGAAATAGCAATGAATAGTGTAGTAGTTTTACATGAACATCTTCAAAGATCATTCCCATAGTGCTTATGTAATTTCCATTGCACACATAATTATTCATGATGTTTGCACTATAGATGTGGACATTTTCAGTTTGTCACTGTGAAACTCATAGAAACACACATACATTTTCAACATTCATCTATAGCCACGATTAGAATGTAAGTTGTGCAGTCATACTCTTTTTATTACAGCATAATTATACGTGTGTTTGATGGGATTTTTGTGTGTGCGTGCAAATGAGTTAAATGATGGAGTGTGCATGGAAATGAGGTTTTCAACACCACTCTTACAATGGTTTCCTCAAAAGCAGGCATTTCATAAGGATTAAGGTAGAGGCCAGCTATGCATACGTCCACCTGTTTGAGCATGATGTGTCCAGATTACAGAGCATTTATGTGCGTGTGTGTTTTTGTGTGTGATATGGTCTGTGTCTATGTCCTTTAAAAACAGTAATATTGTGTGACTTAATCAGCATTCTGCTTTAAAATCACTAACAGCTGCAGGAAAACATCTGAGTCAGAATAGAATAGGTTTTAAGATGAGACGTCAGTATGTAGTGTATTCATCTTATTTTATTTTCAGAAATTTCACAACAGTTTACTGTTTACTTGGAGGTAAGTCCCAAATCAAATACTGAGCGAGTAATCCATACAGGCCCCATTTATGAGCCAGATTATCATCGCTTCTGGAAGTCGCTATGCCAAATGCCATAAATGTTAAATGTAACTTATCTTAGAGATACATTGATGGGAGCATAATCTAAGATTATAAACTGATAGGATTGTCAGGGAGTAGATAGCGCTGGCAGTGTCTCAGGCAGATGGAGTGCGGCATGCAGAATGCTAACATCCAGCTTCTCACCTTGTTGCACCTCAAACTGCCGAGCCATCGGCCTATCTGTGTATGTGCGTTTATGGACCCCCTCCATACGGTAAGTAGTGCTTGCTTTCTCTCTTACCGTTGGCTACCGTTGGTTTCTGAGCTGCTCTTTTCTCTTCTTTCTTTTTGCTGTACTTTAAAGAAAACTCTTGTAAAATGCTACAGTATTTGTCTTGTTTTTGCTTTAGGAAGCTTGTGCTTTGTTGCTGTAAACCAAATCATGATGTTTTATTTGCCTTTTTGATTTCAATGACAGTCCATGCAGGCAAACTTTCTATTCATGGGATCATGTATTAGTTAATTGTTACTGAATGTCAACTTGCGTTAGTTTTGCATGCTTGGGTTGTGGGCTTTTCTAAAACTCTTTACTGGCCTTGTATCAGTTTAAATAATAAAGCTGATAAAACATAGGTTTATTAATGGAAGGTGACTTAAATGTATATCTCCTTTTCTAGGGCCATGAGACCATCGCTGGAGTAATTGATCTTGGTACTGTGGAAATCTTCCCAGTTTTCCAGTCAGCACAGCGAGGCCTAATAGACCAGGACACATGCTATGTGCTGCTGGAGGCACAGCTTGTTAGGGGTGGTCTATTACATCCTGATTCCCCTCAGGGTCTTTCATTAGAAAAGAGTTTCGCCTCCAGTCTTATTGATAGCCGCATCTACCAGTCACTATCAGAACTAGAAGCTGCCCTCCATCTTGTCCAACAGTCACAACTCACAAAGAATCACGCAATACCAGCTGTTGCCGCTATGGAGGTGGGCTACATAAAAGAACAAATTGGGCTCCGTATCCTGGAGCTGCAGGTGAGCACAGGAGGCTTTTGGGATGAATCCAAAGATGAAATTCTTAGTCTTGAAAATGCTAAAGACAAAGGTCTCATCTCAGCAGCTGTTTATGAGAAGTTACTCTCCCGTCTTGATAGGCAAGAGCTTATTGATCCTAATACAGCAGAAAAACTCAGTCTATCAGAGTTTTATCACAGATGTGTTTTGAATCAGGAGACTGGTCTGCGTCTACTGCCAGTCAATCAGCAGTCAAGGGGAACAATCTGCTTACGATCTGGTATAAAAGTAGGCATTTTCCGGGCAGTCCGAGAGGGACTGATTGACCGGCAAGTCACTATTCGACTTCTGGAGGCTCAGCTGTTTGCAGGTGGCATCACCGATCCCCGCACTGGTCACCGACTGACAATAGATGAAGCTGTGAGGCATGGCCTTATGGACCAGGACCTGGCCTGTGCCTTACTGAATCACCAGTTACAGTCAGGGGGAATCATAGACCCAGTCAGTGGAGAGCGCCTGGAATTAGATGAATCTATCCAAAGAAACCTTCTCTCTTCTCGCATGGCTTTAAGGGTGCTGGAATCTCTCTGGGCTTTTATGGGCATGTTATGGCCAGAGTCAGGGGATCTGCTTCCTATCACTGAAGCTATACAGCAGGGTGTCATTTCAGGTGACCTAGCTCGGAAAGTCCTAAAAAAGCGTCATTCTATTGGTGCAATTTACTCTCCAGAAAGTGGTCAGTTGATTCCTCTGGGACATGCTATGAATGTTTTGGGACCAGAAGCAGCAGAGGTTCTTCAGCAGACACAGATTCCAGACATTCTGCCTGCCATGATTCAGACAGAGTCCTCTTCATCCCCTGCCTCAGTCCCACACCTTCAATCTGGTACTTCCTTTTTGAAGGTGTCCAGGCCCCAGGAGCAAGATCTCCACTACCTCCTCTCTTACCTTATGACACACAGCTACATAAATGCCCACTCAGGAGAGCGTCTGGTCCTGCTGGAGCCTGAACTGATGGAGCTCATTAATGTAACTGGAACAACAAAAGATCAAAAAAGACATAAACCACAGTTGAAAGAGCCCTCTGACAGAGAGGCAGCAGGAGAACCTGATTTTATGAGGTCATTAAGTGAAACAAAACAGGAAAACACTCAAATTCTTGATGTGAAGGAAAGCACAACTTTCAATATCTCTAGAGGCGATGAACAAGAAAAACACATTCTTTTCGAAGTAGATGGAACAGATTTAACTGATGATATTCATAAGACTGCACTTAGGAATGCTGAACCAAAAGTTGCAGGCGTTTCTTTAAAAGAAACGAGCACTGATGGAACGTCAGTAAAGCTCTTAGATACAGACTCCAAAGTATCAGAGACAGAACCTGAGACATCACTCCTAATTGTAAAAGATGTGAAAATGTCTTCTGGTTCCACATTTCAATCACTGAGTCCAAACATGGAAGAAACAGTTAGGGGAGAACAAGTCATGGAGTTGACTAAACCAGCCTCTTGGCTTGAGCTTGAGATGCCTACCTCGGCCTCAGATAAGAATATGCTTTATGAAAATCAAGTGGAATGTGTGCCAGCTGTGAAGAAATTGATGGATTTAAAGAGCGAGAAGTCTACTGTTAAAAATAAAGATACTGTAGAAGAAAGTCAGCCTAATCAACTTCATAGAAATGCTGGAGAAGGCTTACAAGTGAGGAAAACTGAAGTATCAGATGTAAATAAACAAATCTCAACTCAAACAGATGCCAACAGAGTAATGGAAAATGCAGACTCATCAAAAATAAAAGGGACCATATCTGTGGACATTTCTGAAGATGTAGAGCTTGACCGCATGGCAAAGGAATTGCTGAAGGGGGGTCTTTTGACTACTGGTACCCAGAAGGTACTCCTTGATGAGGCTGTATACCAGGATCTGCTCCCAGTTAATACTGCTATAAAAGTAATGTCTAAAGCAAAGCTTTTTGGTGGTTTCATGGATGTGCGTGCTTGTCAACCACTGAGTCTTGATGATGTTGTACAAGAAGGTCTCCTGGATAAAGACTTAATGGCCAAGGTTATCCAATCCGAAAAGACTATGGCTGGTGTGTTTGATGTGGAACATGGTCGAATATGCTCGTTAAGGGAGGCTGCTATAGAAGGGCTTTTAGATACAGGTACAGCATCTCGTCTTCTTGAGGCCCAGATTGTCTCTGGGGGAATTATTGACCATGAAAAAGGCGAAAGGGTTTCTGTTAACCTTGCAGCCAAACTTGGGCTAATAGAGGAAGAGCAGAAAGATGAGCTACTTTTATTGGAGAAGTCATATCATGGAAAGAGTTCTGATCCACATGCAATACAAACAAAATTGAAACTGCAACTACAGATGAATGGAATATTAGACCCCAAAACAAAAAAGCCTGTACCTCTTCAACAAGCGCTTCAAAAAGGTCTTATTGGTTATGAAGAAACTGAGCAGATCCTACTTCAACAGGTAGCTGAAGGTGGAATTGTGCACCATGGGTCTGGTGTTCGCCTCAGTGTTACTGATGCGGTACATCAAGGACTCCTTGACAATTCGCTTGCTCCAAAACTCAAGCAGTTTGAGGAGTCGAGACAAAACCAGTTTAGTTCAGATCCAAATGGTGCCTTTCTTCAGGCAGCTGTAGGCTTCATTTATGATGGTGCTTCAAAGAGCAACCTTACATTGACTGAAGCTGTTTCCTGTGATGTGATAGATCAAGGCACTGTGAATAAAGCTATGGAATCTCCGATTGTAAAAAGTGGTGTTTTGAATCCTCAAAATGCTTGTGTTGTACCGTACTTGGAGCTAATAAAACAGGGAAAGATTGACATTGAGACAGGTTGGAGATTCCTTGAAGTAAGACCTTTCAGTGGTATTCCAAACAAAGAAAATGGTGACCTGTTGGCTGTGCCAGAAGCAATGAAGACTGGTCAAGTTGATCCAATTCCAGCACTCAGATTATTGCAGAGTCAGGCAGATTCTGGAGGTATCATCAATATTTCAAGTGGGGAAAAATTACCTCTTCTAGATGCTGTTGATAAAGGCCTTGTTCAAAAAGATGTTGCTATGGTTATTGCTAAAAATCAATATTTAAAAGGTGGGTTGGTTAGCCCTGGCAGTGGTCAGAGGGTGTCGAGTCTTACAGATGCTATTCAGGATGGGCTAATCTCTAAAGAAATGGCTGCAGAACTTTGTGATAGCTTTGGACTCGTGGATCCTCTTGTGTCACAGAGTGTTTCATATCAAGGCAGTCCTACAGTGAGGAGTTGCAAAAACATAGAAGTGAGCACAGTGCATTTTTCTGACCCTGAAACGCCATACTCTAGGCCTACAGATCACCATAAAGATAAATTAGAGGCTGATACAGATGAACAGCTACAGGTCTTTCAACATTACCCACCATCTGAGTTGGTGGAACAAATGCACATGAATGTTTCATCAAGTGGAGTTGGGAAAGATGCTGATGCATCATTAGAGGTTCTAAGTCAGTTTGCTTTAAAAGCAGAAAGAAGGCTACAGGAGGCCATTGAAGAATGCAGTCCTAAACAAGATAAAGATATTGAACCCCAGCAAGAGTTAAGACACAAACTTGTTCAGATTCCACAAATATCTGCGGTTGAGTCTGAAGTTGGAACAAGCTATGACATTATACCCCAAACCACAACGCCAGATATCCAAATACAGCCAGCAGTTGAAATGGGTGTAAACCTGGAAAACTATGAGAAGAGTAACTTTAGCCTTGTCCCAGAAACCACAGACAATGTGCACGATGGGCAAGCCCAATCTATCAAAAAAACATATGGGATTACCAAGGCAGCAGAACTGCAGTCAGTGTCTGATACAAAGACAATCTGTGAAAGAGAAGAGAGCTCTGACAATAGAAATGACATGCCTATATCAACACTTACTGAGGGGCAGACGATGCCTGGAAAAAAGCGAGGAAAAGGAAAGCATAGAATGCAAACCAAAATGTGTACAGACAATGATAAAAGGTCAGAGGTACAACTACTAGATATAGGTGTGACATCACAGTTACAGAATACTGAGGACAAAAATGGTAAAGTCTACTCAAATGAAAAATGTGGTGAACCCATTATGAAGGCGGAGAAACAGGCTGGAATGGATTTCGAAATTAGAAGAACTCCAGTGGTGCATACATCATCTGAAGAAATCATTGTAAAAGGGTTTGGAAGTGAAGTTTTAGATATTGACCCAAAAGATGTCAAAGTAGATCTAGATATTGGAGAAGTTAGTGTGGTTACACCCACAGAGGATGCTGAAGGCAGCCACATGATGGAAGTCAGGATTGTTCAAAAATCTGAGCATTGTTCAAATATTCCTGATGGGAATGCAGCTTCACCTGTCTATGGCACTGAGAATAAGATAGTAAAAGCTGATATCGGCATTGATCAAAAATGTTCTGACGATAATTTGAAAATTGAGGACGAAGAGGTCACAGAGACCAAGTATGGAAGGGAAGCTGTAGTGACTGATCAGAAATCTACAAATCTGGACATGAAAGGAGAGGCTCAAGTAGATTTGGAGGTTTTCAAACCTCCACGTTTGCACATAACTTCACCTATAGAGAGAATGGATGCCATGTTTGAAAAAGATGCAGTCGTTAATGAAAGATCTGAAGCTTTAAACATTAAGAAAGGGACCAAAGTGGTCGAGATCGATTCGGAAGCTTTAAATGCTTCAGATCTGACAGAGGCTTCTCTTCTTGAGGAAACATTTAGAAAAGAAGTTGTTGCCCTTGATCAAAAATGTGTTGAAGGTTTGAAGGAGCAGAAAGACATCAAGCTGGATTTGGAGGTTCTAAAACCTCCATGTATGAGCGTGACTTTGGAAAGAAACAAATTTGGAAAGAAAGTTGTAGTCACTGACCAGAATTCTGAGGATGTGACCATGAGTAGCAAGCTTAAAGCAGATTTGGAGCTTCTAACTGCAGATCTGACAGAAGTTTGTCTTCAGGGGGATATCGAGGACAAATCTGGAACAGAAATTATTGGCATTCATCAAAAATCTGATGTGGATGTGAAAGAACAGAAAGAGCTCAAAGTTCTAAAGCCTATATATATGGGTGCGTCTTCACCTATAGAAGGCATGGAAACCAAATTTGGAAAGGACATTTTAGTCACTGATCCGAAATCTGTAGATGAGAAGGTGAAGAGAGACGCTGGTGATCAAAATTATGTGGAAGAACGGAGGGAGGTTCAAAAGGATATGGACACTCTAAAATCTCCCTGTACTTGTGTAACTTCACCTACAGAGGGCACCGAGAAGTTTGAAACTGATTTAAAAGTTTTAAAAACAGCAGATACAGCAGAGGGTTCACCTGCAAAGCACATGGAGAACAGATTTGCAAAAGAATTTGTTGACATTGATCAAAAATCCATTGATGAAGATGTGAAATTAGTCAAAGCAGAGATGTCAGAAGTACCAGGTAAAACTGATAGTATTGAGTCTACCCCAGAGGGTCTACACCAGGGAATAGAGGTTGTGAAGAGTGTAGAAGTGAGGCAACATATGGAAAATACTAGTCTGGGTGCTAAAATATCAAAACATGACCCTGATAGTTTGGTGGATGTGCACAGAAACACAAAAGATGAATTGCAGATTCAAATACATTCCACTGTCATAAATGAAAAGGTTAGCCATGAAATAGAATACTCCAAGGATCATGCTTCAGATCAGTCAGACAAGAAGAGGAAGAAGAAAAGAAAAAACAAGAAGTCCAAGATGGTGAATACTGAAAAGGAATCCGAAGAGTGCAAAGTTGATAAGCCAGTGCAAAGCCCACCAGTTTATGTCCCATCTCAAAGTGAGATATTCAGTGTAGTAAGAAAAGATGGACTGGAACAACCTCAAAAACCTAATCAGGCACAGCTGGAGAAAGAAGCACTTCTAATGAAAGCGAAGGAAAGCATTCTTAGGAAGGTCTTTGAGAGGGGTGTCAGTGAGAAACAGGCTGCTGAAGAGTTAGAAGTATTACGTCAAGGGTCAGCTAAAGAACGACATGTGACCTCTCAGGATAAAGCCAAGCTAGAGGAGAAAAGTTCTTCACTCCATGCAAAGGACAATGAGACTGGTGTAATACATCAAACAAAGAAGATAGACAAAAATAAAAACCAGCTGCTAGGAGATGTTTTAACTGGGACTGACACTACACAAACTCATTTCAGTCCAACAGACCCAACTAATGATGACTTTTACAAGAAGCAGGACTTAAGCTGCACCGACAGCTCAGATGTTGCTATGGTCCCCAGTAAGCAAATATCAAAGCCCACTATTGGTTTAGACATGCAAGTTTGCGAAACAAGAACAAAAGAAACTGGACATCTGAAAAGTGAAAAGCTAGGAGACTATGCAGTCACCAAGGAACCCTATACTGCCCTTACTGGGGAACATAAAGACCACCAAAAATCTGTGTCTGCTGTAACATTAGCTAACAGTTCGGATGCTGTACCACAGAGTGAAGTAAATACGTGTGTACATACCTCCAAAACAGAACTGGTGAATACAATTAGCAAGGAGCCACTGCAAGTCCTGACTAAGGAATACTCTTACACTGACGATGAATTCAAAGACGAATTGTCCATTGAAGAGTCTAATTTAGAAGAGGTCCCTGAGTCTGATACTACTGAGTGCTGGGAAGAGGAGGATTTTAAGGAATCTCAAGATGGTGTAGATGAAAAACAGACTGAAGATCTAGTCAAAAAACAGAGGACAGCCCCACAGATAAGCAAGGTAAGATGCTGTGTTTGTTATTCTGCAATTATTTAGCAATTTCAGTCCTTAACTCTTCTTTTGTAATCTTTTGTAGTCTTGGACTTGTAATTCTGTTGCTAAGTTATTCATTTTTGTATGTTCTTAGTCCTCTTTGATTCGTCAAGAATGCTTAGAACATGATCAACAACTTGTAGCACTGCTCTCCATGGTGCGACACACTGAAGTCCGTCTTAAGCAACAGCAGCAACAATGTATGGGGAGGAGTCTTGCCACACTTGATGACATCATTAAACAGACAGAGGTGAGCACTGCTTAAATATTGTTTCTACATTCTTGGAGAAAGCGGTTCCTTAAGGCTTCTTCAGGTGGTTAATGCAGACTCAGATTATTATTGCAGAGTCAGGCAGATATATCATGTATGAATTGGGATACTCTGATATTAACTGACACCCGTTGAAAAATGCTGCTTGTTCTCCTGCACCAGTCAAGCTCATTGCAGCAGAAACTGTGTGCATATAAAGGGGGTTTTATGGTAACCACCAGGTTGGGGAATAGAGCTGCTGCTCATCTGTTTTGGTTAAGATGTAGACACTAGAACAGCGAGTAAATGGCAGCTGTTCCCCTCAAAGCTCTTGGTTGACCCTAAAACCCATTTTCCTCTTTTGGCTGGCAAGTTTTTCTATAAGTATTTTTACAAGATCTGCCCATTGGGGAAAAGATTTTTCATGCAAGATAGAAGCTAAAAGAGAATGTATAAAAATGTATTCATTATTTCATGTTAATTAAACTTCTTTGTTTTCCTTTTACTCGAAAACAAGGCTCTTGCTCTAGAGCTCATTGATTTGGAGCCCCAAGTAAACAGCGAGGTTGAAGCAACCAAACAGCTCCTGGAGTCACACAATGAGGATGTCCCACCGCAGTTAGTCACTGCCCTGGAGAAGGACCAGCGGAGTTTGTCCCGTACATTTAACGCTGCAAGAAAACTTGCCGAGAGCGCTCTGCAAGGGATGCGATCGCATCGTGATGCACAGAAAGTAAGACCGAAATATCAGCTTTCGTTTTAAAGCACACCATGGTGTCACCAGTGACTGTAAAAATGTGAAAATAACTACTTCTTCCTAGGAGGTAGTGCGTAGCGAGTTGGAGTCTCTGAATGGGAGAGTAGACGGTCTTATTGGCTGGCTTAAAAACACAGAAGCTCAGATGGAGCAAGAAACGGCCTCATCTGAGGATGGAAAGATTCAAGAGAATGATGGAAGAACATTAGTGTGGCTCACGCAAAAACTGCAACAAGTCAAGGTAAAATTTTACTCACACTTATGGATTCTAAATTAAATAAAATGGTTGTTTTAGTCATAATCTCTCACTATTTTGTCTACCACAGTGCTGTTGAATTTTCAGAAGGTATTTAGGTACTTCCAGTGAGAAGATAAATCACAGGTTTATATGGATGTGTGTGTTCTAATGTTATTGACTTCTATGCTAACAGCTTACACAGGGCCTTCTATGGCAAATGCTACACATAAAAGGATCTTTAAAATGTGCAATTGTTGATATGAAGTGAAGACATTTATTGAGCGTATTTGGAAGGAGTCTCCAGTGTCAAAGTTGGTAACAGTCAAGATTAAAGCTGTAAATTGACTTTCTCTGACACAGGAATGTCTTTAAGACAGAAGGCATTGTGGTTTCTCTATAACTTCAAGAGAGATTAAAAATAGTCTGGTGAAGAAATGACTTTATAGCTCCTCTAATGTAAGCGATAGCATTAAATAGAACTACAAGTGGATAAAATATGATGTATTGTTTACTAAATTCAAAAATTATTGGCAAATTGGTTTGGTTCTTCCAGATTTAAAACACTTTGAGACATTACCAACCCATAGCTGATTATTTTTCCTGTAACCGCTTCTCTTTTTGTGCTTTATATCTTATACATCACGTATGCATTTCCGTTTCAGGATCTACAGGAGTGTCTCCCAACCCGTTCCAATGATCTGAATGCTGTGGCGTTTGACATCCAGGTGTTTATCTCAGAGCGCGCACAAGATCTAGCACCTGAGCAAAGCAGGCGTCTGCTGGGACAGCTGCAGCAGCTCCAGGGTGCCTTTCACCAGGCCTCGGGCCGCACCCACGCAAGGGCCGAGGCCCTCTCGGTCCAACGAGTCCGAGAAGAGGAGCGAGAGCAGAAGGAACGAGAGAGGGAACAGGAGGAAAGAGAGAAAGAGAGACAGGCTGCTAGGGAGAGAGAGGTTTGCAAATACTTGATCGAATGCTTATGGCTTTACAGCCGCAATAACAGAAACATGATTTTCCTTTGGATCTTTATTAATAACACCAACATGATGATGATTATCTATAAAACCAATCTGATGCTTATTTCTTTATTAGGACTGTTGTCACTAAGCAACAGAAACATAGAAGCTAGTTTATCAGTTTTCTAGTAATAATGTTGCTATGCTCCATCGTGCTTCTAAGGCTTATTCTACCACTCACTTTGCTGCTAGATACAATTTTGCTTTGTGCATGTGTGTGGAAATAACATGTGTATTAACCTCTCTGCCTTGCTGTTACAGATTGCCACAGAGGAAAAGCGCTTATGCCAACTCGAAAAGGCTAGACATTTCAAATCAGCCATTTTATTATAGCAGGCTTTTTTCCCCATTTTTCTTATGTTTTAAAGAAAAGGAAAATAACTGACTGTTGAAATGTCATTGTGATGATCCAAAATCATTTTTCTTGCTTGACTGACCCTGTGTAAGATTTGTGTTGTCTGCCTGTGTGATCAATCTGGATACGTCTTGCTCAAACAATGCTTATTTTTTAGTGATATGTGAAGTGTGGTTAGTCAGTTTTGTGATGAGTGGTGTTGAAAACATTTTAAAACTGCGTGAGCTCGAACATCACTTTAAATAGTTTTTAAATATTATACAAAGGAATTTTTTTCCTGCTGGGTTTTAGGTAGTCCAGCAGGAGAAAGCAAAGTGCTCAGAGAAGCTTGAAGGCCTCAGTATGTGGTTGGCTGGTGCAGCGAGCCTGCTGGCCAATCAGAGAACGGGAGTTGAGTCAGATGATGTGAATGCACTTCAGCAAAAGCACAGTGAGCTCAAGGTGATTTAATAAGTGAGCTGCATGACTATTTTATATATATAGGAATATAGATCACCCATGTATTTTAATGCACATCCAATACTTTGGGTCAAAAATTTCAGGAGGTGCAGAAAGATCTTCAGACCAAAGGTGAGGGCATGATGGAGACGATTCGGTCTGTGGAAGAGTTCCTGGTTGAGCATGGTGAGGATCTGAGTCCAGAAGAAAGGGCTAACCTTCAAGCGGCACTGTTGCATATGAAAGAGCAATACCAAACCCTCACAGGCACTGCTCAGTCCTCACTGGCTCAGCTGGACTCGACCATCAATACAACAGTGCAGCAAAACACACAAAGGGTAAATATCTCGACTAAATAAATCAGTATTGCGTTTCCTTTTTTCAGCGCTTCCTGAATCTGTATTTTCATTTCCTTTGCTCTTATCTATGCAAGGCTAAAGCTAAGGAGCAGCTACAGGAGGCTCAGGGAAAAATAGACGTGCTGCTTAAGGAGTTATCATCACTGGACACCTCTAGGAGGAAATCACTTGGTGAGACTGTTCTAGATGCCAACGTGCCAATGGGGTCACTGAACTCACACAATGACATGCTGAAGGTCAGATCCGAACTCTTCGTATTGAAACGTGTGCTCATTCTGAATTTTTAGCATCAGTTCATTCACATTTGTGTTGTCTGTTATAGGACGAATTACAGCACTTACAAGACCAGCAGGCTCACCTCCTACACGTGGCCCAGTCCACGCGCTCTCTCCTGGAGCAGCCAGACTCCACTGTGCCCCCGGAGGAGAAGCAGCGCCTACGCGCCAAACTAGACCACCTCCAGAGCCAGCACCAAGAACGTCTACAAAGCTGCCAGGAGAGACTACGACGGTCTGAAGCACTTCAGGATGACCTTTCTAAATTCATGGAAGAGCATGGCAACCTGGGAGAATGGCTGGAGCAGAGTGAGAGGGCGCTGTGTTCCTTAAAGGAAGGAGAAGCTGATGCACAGGGGCTGAAACACAGGCTCGAGGAGCACAAAAAGGTATTTGTTGTGTAACTATTCAATATTTCATCATTATTGAGTATAAGTTTAGCAATATTCTGTATGAGTTTCATGCAAAAAAATGATGACTTGTTGTCAATGCTTTCTAGCTGGCAGATGATGTGATCTGCCACAAGGCAGATTTGCGCTTTGTGTCCATTTCTGGACATAAGGTGCTGGATTCTATACAAGGGACTGAGGAAAGGGTCGGTGCTATTGACCCGGCTCTACGAGACACAAGGCAGCTTGTCAGTGATGAGCTACAAGATGCGGTGCAACGCTACAGTTCTCTACAAAACAAGGTGGGGGTTCCTGTCTGAATAATGGTCTGAACTTTTCAGGGCAGAAATCCCACTTATCAGAGTCATCCAAAATGTTATGAAATGTGTTTATTTTATATCCTTTTAGTGGAATTAAATATTAAAAACATGAGATTTTAGGTGTTTCTGTGCCTCTGTAGACATTTTCTATGGAGAAGTCACATCGGTTAATGTATTATTCATTTCAGAAATAATTTTTGCGTGGCTAATGTATTGGACCCTCTTCTGCTTGTTGCAGTCTGTCGATCTTGGTACCCATCTGTCTAGTCTACTGGATCGGTACCAGCAGTACCAGGATGAGGTTGCAGCTTTGGATTCTTGGCTCAGTGTTCAGGAACAGAACCAGAGCATATTGAAACCCTGTGGAGAAAAAACGGATACACAGACACTACAAAATACACTGAATACTGTACAGGTAAGATTGGCTACACATCCTTGATGCAAATCGAAGTGGTTACAGCTTGAATCAGTGGGTGACAATTTTTTTTTATTACTTTATTTGAATTGTCTGCAGGACGAGCTCGTTGAGCGCTCGGTGCAGTTGGAGAAGGTGAGGAAAGCTGGGAAAATGCTCAGTAGCACCCAGGAATCCCCCACACTCAAAACAGCAGATATCAACACCACCACTGGTAACTACATGTTGATTTCACTGATTTATTAGTTGCTAATAACTGTGTGTTAAAATATCGTTCATGTTACGTAATCCATTTCAGATACACTTGAGAAGCGGTTTGAAACTCTGTCAGAGTGTGTGTCTCAGAGAGCCGAGCAACTCCAGACTGCAGTCGCTCAGTCTGTAAGCGCTCAGGAGGGTCTCAAAACACTGCTGTCCTGGTTGGATGGTCTAGCATTAGACCCTGGACCAGTCCACCCTACTGCCCAATCAGTGCAGGAGGCCCTCACCCAAAATCAGGTATCACATTTATCTAGCTTCGCCATATATAACACTTGAGACAGAATAAAAACTGTAGCCATCAATACATCTGTGAGCTATTATAAACCTGCCTACTCACCTCATTGCAGTGGTTAAAATCTTGCTCTTGAGATGCTTAGGTCTGAATTCTGAATATGAAGCATCTACCTAAAAGTTGTGTAAAGTTTTTTATTTTTTTTATTTTTTTTATTTTTTAAATTGATCCTTTTTCTTTTTATTTATTTATTTATTTATTTATTTAAAATCAGAAACTGCGGCAGGAATTATTGTCACGGCAGGGCAGTATGGAGACCACTCGGGACTCCGTGTCCAAGCTGCTGAAATCAGCAGATGTATCAGCAGTCTCTGGTCTGCAGGGGGCACTGCAGGACTTGAGTCAGCGCTATTCTGCAGCCCAGACCATGCAGGCTGAAAAAGAATCTGAACTGCGGGCAATCCTGCCCAAACTGGAGGGCTTCGAGCGCCTGAGCTCGGACCTTCGTGATTTCACACAGAGCCGCGAGAGAGTTCTGAGCCTCGGGGGCCTGCCGGACCACAGCGTCGAGGATTATAGACAAACCATAGAGGTAACGGAGATCATCCACAAACAGCGGCCATGGTGCTCTATTTAGACTCTTTATGGGCACTAATGTTACATTATAAAGGGTAAAGTCTCTAATTAACTTATCATGCTTTTGGTTTTAGGAGGTAAAATCAGATTTTGTTCAAGAAACAAGCCAGTTGAAGTCATTTGTGGCGCTTGGTGCCGACCTGAGCAAGTCAAGGCTATTTGCCAGTGCACACAGCCTCGTGAACTCAACCAATGAGGTGTCTGAAAAGTTTGCTCGACTAGAAGCCAGCATTAATGAGAGGTAAGTTCTGAGCAAAAAACAAACAACAAAAAAACCCACCTGTCCTCTGGAAAGCTATCTTAAAAGTGCTATAAGAGGGCACTAAAGGATAATGTTAGGACAGCACTGCCTGATCTTGTGAATTATGAAATGAATTACATAATGTCCAATTCTGGTGAAGTCCATTAATCCCTAATGAAACCAGTTCATTTTGTGCACAAACTATGCAAATCAGAGTCTCTGTAAATTGATTTTCACCTCATGTATTATTGGCTGAGGTGGTCATGGGTCATCACATGTGGACTCTAGATCAGATTCTTTCAGATTTCCATTGGCTCAGTAAATAAGCTAAATCACAATTAGTACAATAAGAAACCTAAAAACACACTTCTAGCTGTCCTAATATAACTCCATTAACTGACAAGAAGTTGAATTGGCTAATTTATCAGTTGATTTCAGATGCAGTGTTTAAATTCACGTGGATGTATAGTTTGTTGGCACTTTGGAGGTGGTCTCCACATGGTTTGGCAGATAAGGTGATAGCAAACGCTCTTTGCGTTATTTCAATAAAACTCCAAGCTTGTATGCTAGATTCTTTAACAAGGGTGTGGTCTGGTGGATGATGTACAGACAGGTGACAAAGGGATAAACAAGTCTTAGCCACCGGAACAGCTTCACTGCAGTACATTAGCCACTGTACTGAAGCAATATACATCATGTTTCCAAAAGATATTTTCTTAGCTGGGGTTTTGATGATCGTGGTGTAGAGCAATGTCTTCTCAACACTCCTCTCCAAAATCTTCCATAATTTTTTTTTTAACTGGGTTGTAATCTGTTGATGGTACAGGTCATAACATTATATTTTATATAAAGTTCATCCTCATTAAATCATTGAGTGAAACCTTATATCCTGTGTTTTTGGTCATCCTCAAACAGACAACTCCTTTGACACCAGGATAAAGGATACATATTGATTTTAGGATGTAGGACAAATCAGTAGGATACATCAGTCTTTCTACTGCTTTGCGGTGACTTTTGCCTCCAAGGGGACAAGTGAACCCAAACCCAAATGAAACTGCTCCTAGAGTCTAACAAATATTCCATACATACAGAATTTTGCTCATGGGAAGACTAGTATTGGCACTGCATAGCCAGATTCCAGCATAGGCTGAAGTCATGCCAGTCACCACATGGTGAAAATAAAACTTGTATTATTCATTTATATATAGTGTTGTACTCTACCAGACTGGCATTATTACCCATTTGAGATGCTTTTCTGAAGGTCTTAATGTTTGAAATGCCAGAGTCAGCTTCTCATATAACCAAGTTTGATAACAGTTGATATATGAGCCGTGGGATTACAATCGTGCCCTCTGTCTTATTATGAGCAGATGAGCCGGGGTCTTATTACTATTCCTGTATAATGTAACGTAGGTGACACTTTTTTCACTATTCCTAAATGTAACGTGGGTAATACTGGCCATTCTGGAATAGCGGACTGCTGAAGCATGAGCGTAAGCTGCGTGAGTTCATTGAGAGGTTTCAATGCTGTGGTTTGGATGACACATCTAGTGGACATATAAAAAACAACATTTTGAAAAAAATTTAATTGTAAGACATTTGGAATGAACGGTGACTCTACGGCTAACCTAAGCAAATAATTTCCCATTGGTTAGGCAATGCTTTATTTAAATTGTCTGATTTTATTATTCAATGTGTCTACAGACTGAGTGCCATCCATAGCTGTGACCAGCAGCTGGTGCAGTTCCGCTCTCTTTCCGGCTCCCTCCTCAGGTGGCTGCAGATGGCACAAGAGCAGCTGCCTGCTAAAGAACCCAACCTCAACACAGAGGGCCTGCAGAGGAGAGTACAGCAGCTCAAGGTGGGTATGCATTAGAGAAAACTGCACAAGGTTGTTTTCTGCACATGCCAGATTTGATAAGGTTATAAACTATTCCATGATTTGCTCTCAGGACCTGCTGTGTGAGTGGAAGTCCCAGGACAATCAAGTTCAGGAGCTGAACAAGAGCAGCTCAGAGCTGGAGAGTCTGATCATCAGCATCACTGCTCCACAAAGCAAGACCGGTACGAGCGGCATTCAGATTTACACCTTATATACACCTTAAATAGCCATCTTTATCACTGCACTGGATTTTCATCATGTTTAACTAATAGATGTCTTTTTTGAGATACATTTAGAAAAGCATCTTCAGAGTTTTTGAAAGTGATCACATATATTACCGGTCAAAAGTCTGGAGACACTTGACTGAAATGTTGGGGATGGATGTGCATCATTTTCAACTTTTGCTTAATGCGTAAAATAGCTGCTTAAGGATATCTTCCACAAGTTTAAAATCACGAAGTAAGAAATTGGAAATTGACAAGTGCATGAAAGGGGTTTCGGAAGGCCCGGCTTAAATCTCTGTTTAATCTGTAATTAGTTAGTATAATGGATTATTAATTCTCATACAAAAAAAGCTTCTTATCTATAAATTGTGAGACTTGTGTATGTCTGCTTTGGCATGCTGCTCTATGTTTAACCTTTGTGAGCTTATACACTGGTGTGAGCCTTATGTGTGCAAGTGCTTACGTCTTTGTGGTGTTCATGCGTGTGTGTGTAGCACCAGTGTCTGAGTGTGTGTCTCTCTCCCAGGTGTCCCCACGCTCAATGGTGCCGGTGGCTGCAGCAGTCTCAATGGCATTCACACCTGCAGAGGTGAGCCCCCTATACTGAGTGCACTGTTGGTCACGTCGTCTCCATCCACATCCAATTATGTGCCATCAGACACCCATTATTTCAGTCTGTCCCGAGTCTATTACCCATCATATCCAGTACAGACCCAGGATTGATTCTGGGCTCCGTCGTGAAACTACTATTTGGCACCAAAACTTAGGAATGGACCACACTCGAGTTCAGTTAACGTCAATCCCCGAGATCAGATTTCTGGACGATTCTTGTGGGCGAAAAAGAATTTCGACACCCAATGTTGCATCGGACTCTCATTGGCAGCTGGAAATCAGGCAAACACTGCAACCACTCAGTCACTGTGCTTTCATAAATTTTAAATGCCATGTGTCTGCTTCCGTCTGTGTCCATTCGGCTTGTTTCTTATATTCTAAAAGATAACTGTAGAACAAATGGGGTTTTCACCATAAACAAGAAGAAACATGACAAACCAGCACATTCAACAGACTATGCTCCATTTTAATAATGTTATCATTTATCTTATACGACTTTCCCGGCAGATCTAACGGAGATACAGGTGGTGGTAGCGGACGTGAACAGCAGGTATGAACAGCTGGGTGGGGATCTTCAGGAGAGGCAGAGCAAGCAGCAGGCTTTTCTGGAGCTGTGTCAGAAGGCCAGGCAAGACTCTGAGGCTCTGCACCAGTGGCTGGGTCCTCGGGAACAGAGCCTGGCACAGGGGCAGACTGCATCGCCCTTGAGGCCTGAGGTGGTGCGTGCCCAGGCCCGGGAGAACAAGGTGAGCACAGACTGAAAACCTAACCGATGATGTTTATATAATTGGTCAGGATACAGCAGTTTTAGCAGCCTGGTGCAACATCACATTTTGCATAATCATTATAATGACTATGATACCTCCATGCAGGCCTTGCTGTCTGAACTTGCAGAACATTCTGGGAAAGTCGAGGACCTAAACAACACCCTAAAGCAGCTGATACAAGAAAATCCTGAATCCCCTGAAACAGAGATCTTGAAACAACAACTAAAGGACATCGGTCAGTGGAGCAATAAGGGAAAAATACAAATTATTATGATATTATTGAGAGCACACTTATTGTTACAACTATGTTGTAAAAGGTCACTGTTTGATTTTTATTTACATTAAATTTCTCAAATAGATGTGTTTTATGTGCATATTTGTTCAGCACTAAAGCTGAAGGGATTTAGTTTTTCTAAAAGGTTGAGAGCTCCTCTGGCAAATCGAACAAAAGCTTGATATGGTGTGTAGGTTGGAGGAACTGGAGGAGGCAGGAGAATGGAGTGAGCTCCAGGAACAGCTTTTAGTCTTCCATGATATTTTATGTTTCTTTTTGTGACTCAAAGCATTCAAATTATTCTCAAAGCAAAATTTGTGCTTTATTGAAACCACATGCATGTGTCGGACTCGCTCTTCCTATGTATGACTCAAAAAGTATAAGGGCAAGTATGGTATTGTTGCCAGGATTGCCTGTATATTTGTTTCAGCTTTTGTGATGCCAGTACATAAACAGACTAAATTAGATGGATTTTGTGTCCCTTTTAACTTCCCTGTATGTCCTACTAAAAAAGATTATTCACAGTTACACTGTTTCCCAGAATCTTTGCATTACTATGGCTACCTGTGTACCCAGCTTCTGTTATTATTTCAAGAGGCATCATGATTAGCTGTTATGTTTATTTTACACCACCACATTTACCATTGCTTCTTTTCATAGAATTTCGATGGGAGAAAGCCAATCAGATCGCATCACAGAGACAGACAGAACTGGAGACGTGTGCGGACAGACTGGGCAACTTTGCATCAGCAGCCAATCAACTCGGTCCCTGGCTACGAGAGAAGGAGCTGATGATGAGTGTGCTCGGTCCCCTGAGCATTGACCCTAACATGCTCAACACTCAGAAGCAACAAGTGCAGGTATATACTAGGGTGCACACTCGAGTGCAGGTGTTTTTGCGCTTTGTCTAGAGGTAATTTGTGTGTACACTGCAGTAAGACAAGGCAAGCTCAAGATAATTTAACGGGAGGCAAAATAAAATTTTTTAAAAAGGTTCTCAGACTACTGAACTGATTTGAAGAAATCTGCCAACCTGGCATATCAGGAAGAATTAGGGAGAAACTGGATTTATGGAATTTAGTTCCCCTGAAATTTTACGAACCTCAAAGAAAACCGCGAAAACGCCAAAGAGGCGAGGACGTAGAGGTGGCATTCGAACAAGGGAACTAGAAAGCATTACCACTTTCTAGTGTTCGATCCCTTGACAAGAAGCTTGATGAATTAGGTGAAAGATTCAGATTTCATAACGAGTTTAAAAAGAAGTCATTTAATCTGCTTCATTGAGACCTGGCTTAAGGAAGGGACTGAAGCCGCCCTTTCCGGATTGAACTGCGATCAGAGCGAATCGTGATTAAAAATACAATTCACAAATCAATCGGAGGGGGACTGTGTATTTTCATTGATAACTGGGTGACTCGGATACACATCCGTGAACAGGTATGTACCCCTGATTACGAACTACTCTTTTATCTTTTTATCTGCCAATAGAATTTGGTCAGATTACAATTGTCCTGACGTATTTACCAGGCCAGAAGTTTGAGGAGGCAGCTTGCGCGTTAAGTAAGAGTTTTAACAAGACTCTCTCACGCTCTATGGATCAACCTGTATGTTTTAGGTGATTTTAACTGTTGTAGCTTGTCAAACCATCTCAAATATACAACAATATATTGACTGTCCTACTCGACACACCCGGACACTTGACCAATGTTTTGGCAACGTGCCTAATGCCTACAAAGCGGTGTGCAGACCACCACTGGGTGAGTCAGACCACAATGTCATACACCTCCTGCCAAAGAATAAAGCAAGAATTAAGCATGAGAAACCTGTAGTTAAGGAGATCAAACAGTGGTCGGATGCTTGTAATGACAGACTGTGACACTGCTTTGATGATAATACGGATTGGGATAACTTTTTTTTTTTTGATAATTGTACAGATGCAAATGAACTCTGAGACCATCACGTCATATATTTGTTTTTGGTGAGATTAATGTATTGAGTACAAAAATCATTAAGATCTGTCCAAATAAGGTATGGGTGACCAGTGGAAATGAAGAGGTGTCTTTGTGAGGAAAAAGATAGCATTTTGTAAATGTGATATGGTGCTTTTTAAAGATAAAAGGCTTGAATTGAGGGCAATTATAAAGAAGTCCAAGCAGGAGTATAAAACTAAACCGGAAAGACACTTCAGTGCTGGCAAGTAAAAGAAAGAATGGAATAGCAGAGATGTGAATAAACAGCAAAGTTTGCCTCCTGACAGTATCTTCCCAGATAATGAACTGAACCAGTTTTATAGTAGATTTGATACAAGTGACCATGATGGCGCTAATGATGAATTGGAGAGCTCTTATGAGTTACGTTGATTTTTTAGTGCTATCAGGACGGTGCTTTATTTATGAATGGAAGTAAAACAATAGAGCTCATGTTTTACAGTCTTTGGGAATACGGGCAGACATGCTAGCCGGTTGTAATCAACAGCCAAGCTATTGAAGAAAGACAGACAGTTCAAATACCTCGGATTGTTTGTTTGATAATTTGAACTTTGCTCTAAATACAGATTGTATCTATAAGAAGTCCATGCAGAGATTGTACGTTATGAGGAAATAGTTTTCCTCATAATAGTTTTTGTGCGAGTAAAGATGCGCTTGAATTGGTATAGAGAAATACTGTTGAGAGTGTCCTGAGGTACAACATTAAGCCCTGTTCACACCGGGACCATCTTCCTCGGTACGTTTATGTCCCAGTGGCTGTCAGTGAGCATGTTCACACCAAGATGTAAAATGCGTGGCATCAAAGCGTCTTAATTTTATTTAGCAGTCAAGGGGTTATATTTTTTTCTTTTAATTTTCTTATTCAACATTAAACACTTATATAAGTGTATTTATGTTGTAGGTTTTTTTTTTTTACCACACTGAAATGCAAGAATATATTTTGAATGAACCATTTCATTCTTTCAGAGTTGTTTTCTACACTAAATCGCATTATTTCTTTGTCTCTTCTGTGCAAATGATAATCCGCTGATTGATTAGTCCATTGTATTTATTTTACACCTGACATGTATAATATAAAATTTCATTCAGCGCATTGCCCGAGTTTAACGCCACAAAAAAGCACGCTGCAGAAAAACGTCCCGGTGTGAACGAGCACATACGTGTTTATACGGAAATATAGAAGCAAGAAATAAAAATAAACTTAAGAGTGGTGAATATGGCAAGCAAAATTATAGGAAGACCACAAAGACAGATACATGAGATTTTTTCAGCAAATGCATCACAAGAAAGCATCAAATGATCCTTCACATCCACTTTTTTAAACAAATTTGAAAAATTGTCATCGGGAAGTTGCTATAGGGTACCCAGAGCAACCAAAAATATTTTTAGATCATTTATCCCTTTGTCAATAGTTTCTTTTTTTTTAATTGAATTGTGCATATATAAATGTGTACATGTTCTATATAAGCTGTATGTATAAGATATTTGCCAAATAAATGCCAAACACAAATTTCCATGCAAATGGCCAATAAAGATTTGCAAATGAAATAATACAGCAGAGATGATTTCACCCTCTTACCCCGTAAGGCCGAAAAACTGGCTTGCCCATCTTTGACCTATTCCCATAAGGATGAACTACCAGCTTGGTCATCCATGCCAAATCCCCGTAAGGCCGATATAGCGCCTTTACAGTGTAAATGTTATTCCCCATAAGGCCGGTATACCGACATTACTCTGCTATGATTCCTTACATATTTAATTATTATTTTTTGACCCAGAAGGTTGATGATGTCACGACATGATTACGTTATTACGCCGTCATTACAATGAAGATCCAAGCATGAATATTGGTGTAATAGTAGAAGTTAACTAAAAATGCCAAAGCGAAAAGCTAATCGTGTTCCAGCTAAAGTTACACCTACAGT
>JAOUWY010000047.1:9314494-9330010 GCA_025728095.1 Prietella phreatophila | reverse complement strand
AAGAGCAGGCAGGAGATGGAAACAGGATCAACAGGTGCTGCCCTAAAGCAAACAAACTGCACTGCGAAATCAATAGCATTCTCTGCCCCCTTGTGTTTACGGTAGATTAATGCCTGTTAATTTTATTTATTTAATTTTTTTTGTAGCATAGTTCTATCGGAGACAAAAGCTGTAACACACTATTCCAGTCAGTCTGTTTTGGGGGATTTTGGGCTTGAGCCCTCCCTCTTCCTGTCTGAGTCAGGACTGTGACTTTTTAACTAGAAGCCAAATGAGCAGTCAGTGACTGACTAAGGGAAAAGGGGGAGGGGGTGGACACCAGGTCAGGCACTGAATTTTACTTTAACTAAACAAAGTGAGTTAAAAGGATCACATTTATACTATATATTCAGATTGAGGCTGGTTTTGCACTACAACATGCAAATGATAGTCTCTCTTTGTAGAATTTTTGTTCGGGTTTTTTTTTTTTTTTTTTTTTTTAAAGAGTGAATATGTTGCCAAAATATGATTAATCACTTAATTTCATCATCACTTTTTTTCCCTCCTGATTTTCCATGATGGTAGGCATGTATGTTTATTAATATATAATTTAATCCACTGGGGCATCATGGCAGTGTGTCTGGTCAGTTTGAGCTGAAGGAGAAAGAAATAGAGCAAGCATGAGGGCGAGAGACAGACAAACCCCTTTTGTTTCCACTGGAGGTTTGTCTTGGAAGCAAGCATGACAGCTGCAACTAGACTGACAGAAAGAAAAAGGGAGAGAGGAAGAAAGACAGCAAGGGAAGGTTGAAAAAGAAAGTATTTAGCTTGTTGGACACGCAGACCATGGACAGTGTGGGTGATTCACGAAGCAACTGTGGTGTGTGTGTGTGTCTTCTATGCATGTGCGTGTGTCTGGGACTCAGCAATGGAGAGTGAGTGGGAGGGTAAGCAAGCATGCGTTAGTGCAGTGTCTGCTCTCTGCCAGAGCTCTTTATACATACTCCAGCTCCGACCGAATGAGGAAAGGCAATGAAGAAAGAAGAGCAAATAGAAAAATAAAATGGGGACAGCCTGAGACACAAGACTGGCAAAAGAATGGCATTCGTGCATAAACTTTTTGTTTGCTGCTGCTGTCTCTGTGTCTATTCATTTTCATTGTAAAGCAGAAACGCACCCCACCCCAACGCATTCTCTGTTCAAGGCTGATAGGGTTACAGAAGAGCAGAAGACGAGAATGCACAAGTGGGGACTTTGAATATTGTGGACTTGCGTGTCCTCCGTTGTTGTTTTGTTCAATTATTTGGGGGGGAGGGAGGAGCAGAAAGAAAAGAATGAGTAGGGGATTTTTGCTTCCGCAAACACGTATGCCAGAGAAAAGGGTAGCCATTATTGATAAGCCTCTTTACTTCCTGCATACTAACACCCTACCCACTCAGTCATCCATCCATTTTTTTCATCTCATCTCTCCCTGTGTATCTCTCTTTCTCTTGTTCTTTGTTTCCCTAGAGTTTTTATGCCTGTGGGTTGGTGCCTTTTGATTCTTTCTTTTTGTATTGCTGCTAGTGCTTTCTTTCTGGCAGTATTAGGTCTAGATCACAAACTATGAGTCATATGTGAAACTGTAATATGTAATGCAGAAGTTATATAGTCCTTAGTATGAGCTGATTTGATCCTATAAGCCAGTGATTCTGCTGAAACACATCAAATTCCCTGCTTAGTCACTCCCCCTGGTAGTGTGGCCCCTCCTACCAAAAGCTTTATCTCAGCCTCCATTTCTCAGCTTGGTCTTGTGTATTTTTTTGGAAGAGGAAACCGGCATGATTGGAGCACTTCCTGTGTTTTAATGCCAGAGCAGGAAACAGAACAAACGGAGATGGATTCAAACAAAAACAGAGGGAGAAAAGGGGAGGCGAGAGTATGAGAGTGCGCGAGTGGAAGTGGGAGGGAGAGAGGGAGTGTGTGTGAGAGAGAGGGAGAGGAAAAGTGGGAGATTTTTTTAGCAGCTGCAAACCATTTCAGCAGCGCAGTGGCCCGAGAACACAGAGATTCTGCACTAGGAGAAAAGGGGAAAATAAGTACTTCATACATCTGCTTTTGCTTCCATGTGGATCAGAGAAATAGGAAGATAGGAAGAGAAAGAGTGTGTCTGAGGATTGTCTGAAAAGCAGAGTGCCCCGAGTGGAAGGGTGCATTTGGTGTGAGGTACTGTCTGCGTCTCTGCACTCTGGATACAGTCCCCCAACTCTATGCTCTCTGCGTCTGGATCAGGCTGAATCCTTCACCCTCTCCCTACCTACTTCCAACGCAACCCCTCTGGACATGGCTGTCATTTGGATTCACCAATTTTCACTTCACTCTGGATGAGAGGAATATAGAAGGCGATCAGAGACGATGATTAATATCCTGTTTTTTTTTGGGGGGGGGGGGTTTGTTCTTTTTGAAATGATAAAAGAATTTAAGATGGTGTGGATTTCATTCATTTAAAGTATTAAGACTTCGTCATTACAGAAAGGAAAAGGAATATGAAACGGTATTCTGAACTCTGATTTGGACTGGTCTTCCAGCTCTTTTGGATTATAAAGACGACAAGGGAAATTTACAAACCGCGACGGATTGTCTGACAAGTGAGTCTCCTGCAGTAATAAGAGGCATATTTTCATGTCAGTCATCTGACTGGGCACAAAAATTTAAGACAAAATGTCCCCATTGCCTATCTGAATTCTAGACTGTTTTTTAAGGGAATAGAACGTGCTTGAAGGAACATTATGATGAGAGACAAAATCACTTGATGAACACTTTGCATTTCCTCAACATGTTTTTATGCAACAGAGTATGGAGTTCTCACCTTAAAAGGAGCCTTTCTTTGCTTCTCTTTGAAACAGCAAAGACCTCTCTGATTTTCTTGTTGTGCTAGCGACAGAGAGACTTGAAAGGAAGTAGCTGCAAGGAAGTTGGGGAAAGGGCTGTGAAGAAGAGGACTCTACTGAAATCAGAATGAGAACAAAAGAGATTCAAACTACATGGAATGTTATCACTCTATTCTGGACTTTGGACCTCTGAAACAGAAACTAACTGAGTTTCCTCCTTCATCTACTTGCTTGCATGCCTTTTAAACAAAAAGACTGATTAATATGTTGCAGAAGATGTGTGTCAGTTGGACTGAGACATGTTCCTTTATGTGCTCCATCCAGGAACAATCAGGAATAACATTGTATATTAGAGCCACAGACTCTAATCCTTCTCTGCTTATGATTGTTTGCCGTGGATTATAAGTATCCTAACGTTATACTGAGATTTTTTTGGATCAATGTTTATTAGAAATAATTGGACAGCTAAGAATTGAGGGCTTCAGCTACTAGTAATTTCAGCAACAAACTGACTTTGGAGGATCTATTTGTGGAATAGTTTGTGCCCCGTCCCAGCCCCTTGAGGGCACACTTTTATGGGATGGGGAAGCCTCTGAGCCGACCAGACTGTTTGCGACAAAATCCCAGGTGTCTTAAGAAGGGTGATGATGAAGAAGCTTATATTGAGGACTGCTATGTACCGCAGCGATCCATCTATGACACCATGCGGATTAATGAGCAGATTGACCAGGGCTCTAAGATTAGCCAGCCTTCTCGTAGCACTTTGGGCTCTGGAGGAGGCGAAGGAAGCACACTTTCCAGCAATGGGACTTTAGGAGCTGACATTGGTGGAGTGTTTGTGCCACAAGGGGGATCTGCTGATGTAGGGGTAAAAAAGTTAGATGAAAGAGTGATTTTTGATGCTCTCAAGCTAACTGGTGACCCTCAAAGCATGCCATCTGTGGGGGGTATTAGCTCTAGCATTATTATTCCTACATCAAACTCAGCTGCTGTTGGGGCAGCTGTAGTGACCAAGCGGCGGCATCATGTTGGTGACAAAAAAGACAACCCAAATCGGCGCTCCTGGAAAGCGTTTATGCCTCCAACTTATCCTGAGTTTGCTGAGCGGCTAGAGCTTTCGCCTGTAGGGAGTGGAGAGAAACGTTTATCTGGGACAGGAATTCCAGTTTCACCTCTCCATCCATTACCTTCCTTATTAACTGCCCCAGTCTCCTCTATATCCACCCCACCTCTTCCTCCTTACAGCCCTTCTGTGTCCCCAGGTGGCCCTCACACCCCTCTGGTTTCCAGCTCTCTAGCCCTCACTCCACCCACCCCAGTGTCTTCCCATCCACCACATTCAGTCAAGCAAAAAGAGTCCCCCAAGTTGCACCCTCATCACCCAAAACAAATTAAGCCCATGCCTTCTCCTTCTAAAGAAAGACCAGCTTTACAGACTGCTCCAATACTCCAAACAATGCAGGATACTGCTAGCTCTCTACAACCAAGCCCTGGGATCCACAAGCGGGTTGAGAGAAGTGGTGAGAAGAGTAAGCCAACAGCAGCTCCTTTACTTTGTGTTAGAAGTGTGTCTGAAGAACAACCCCAACACTGGAATATTGCTGCAAATAAAACATTTGACCCAGAGAGGGACTCACCATCCCTGGAGTATGATCTGGATACTGCCCCACTGATACCTCCAAAACCTGTATTTTGTCCTCCCACTAAAGCCCGCACCTGGCCTCGTACTGCAAGAGGTGGTAAAAGGTTGTTTGCGCATGGGGTAGTACCACATAACTTGCCAATTCTGCCACCTTTGCCTCCTCTGCTAGGAGAGGACAGTGACCTGGATGAAGAGTCATTGTACCTGTTGGATCCCCCCTCACCTTTCCTGCAGGAGGGGGAGGAACTGAGTTATGGAGGCCTACCACTCTCCCCGTGTCTCAGCCAAGAAGGGGGTGCAGAAGGGCTTTTGGGATGGCCCCCTCCTACTAGTGAACTACGAGAGCGGACTGCTTCAGAACTTTGTTTTGAGGAAGATGAGCGTAGAATCTTGAAAGAGCTGGAGGAGGATGAGGAGAAAGAACAGGTGCAGGAGAGGGAAGAAAATGAACGGCTGGAGATGGAGGAAAAGAACTGGCAGGCGGTGTTAAAGCTGGATAGCCATGAAACAAGCAATATTTCCTGGACAGTATTGGGGGAGGAATCTGAGCTGCAGGACTGGGAGACACAACAGCTCAGTACATCAGATTACAGGCCTCTCCTGACCCCTCCAGTAGGTTTTGGTGGCTCAGAAGTTGCCAGTGTTTCTCCTTACCCAAGTTCAGAGGATGGTTCAGTTGACCTCTTTTTGGAATTAGAGAGACAATGTATTGATGAGGAGGAAAGAAAGGAGGCATCTAATCTTGAATCAACTTTAGTGTCTACCCCTACTGATCCCCTGGTTGCATGCCATACCCTACCCAGAGTGGAGGAAGAAGAAGAAGAAGAAGAAGAAGAGGAGGAGGAGAGAGACGATCAGGTTGAGCATAACAGGGATAAAGCTGGCCTCACAAAGAACACAGATCATATAAATCAGTTAGAGCCATTTCAGACTGAGACATCTGTTTTGGGAACAGATCAGAATCTTTCCAGCAAGGTTACTTATGATGCTCAAAGTTGGACTGCTAGTGAAAGTTATGATAGTGATGCTAACGCCAGCTTTCCACATGATCACACCACACCTATGCTTGATGTATGCACTTTGGATAAGCTTTTCTTGGAATCTGAATCCAGTGGAATTCAGACATCCCACCTGGACAGAACTACTCTGTCAGATACAACACAAGAAGAAAGACGAGAAACTGATTCAGACATGGGCAGTGGAGTGTTATCTGAACAAGAGCAGGCAGATAATGAGGTGAAAGACAAGGTGCATGTAGTCCATACCTCAGTGAGTTATAAAGACCTATATCCAAGTTCTGATAAACTATATGAAGAAAACAGTGACCATGAGTTCGATATGTGCAAGTCTAATTTAAAAGAGGACATAACACAGCTGTCTCTTGGAACTTCTGACTTAAACAGTAATTTAGGAAAGGACACTGAGGGCAGTAGCAGTAATGTGGAATCTCTTGAGGAATTGGATCTTACTGGTTCAGTTAAGTTGAATTCTGACAAAGAGATGTTGTTAGTTATGGAGACATACAAAGAACTTTCAGCGGTAGCTGAAAAGGTTTTTGCTGCTGAGGACTTACCTATACCTGAGTGCGAGCTCACTCATGAGGTCCAGAGGACCTCAAGTCCCCCAAAATCTGATATCTCAGACCTTCTAGTAAGTGTACCCTCAAACAACAATCAATCTCCTCCCCATTCCCCAATCTTCAAATCAACTATAAACACAGAGTCAAATGTGGGAACTCATGACAACAAAGATGCAGATTCAACAGTTCCCACTGACAGCTTTGTTTATTTGGCAGTGGCAGTCCCATCACAATACTCTCAGGAATGTCCTCCATCCCCACTTATGGAATCTACTCCTCCTAGTCCCCTTACTAAACCTTGCCCTGATCCAGAAGAGGGGTCTTTTATATCCTCTGATAGTTTTGTGTACCTGGCAGCACCTGAGCGTCTCCCTCTAGTGTCTGATGGGGGTTCTGCTGGTGAGGACTGTCGAGACTTGGACTCAGAATCTGAGACTACCCAATCAGGCGTGGATTTTGTTCTAGGGCTGATGAATGAAGATAGTGACTGGGACTCAGATGGGTCAAGACCAGTTTCAGTGCCCCCATGTCAAGATCAGTGGGAGCAACTTGAACCAGGTCTCTTATATAGACTTTTTAGTGAAAACCAGTGTGAACAAGAAATTGCTGAACCATGTGATGAAAAGGACGACACTTGTCAATTGATGCATCCAGATGAGGAAATGACAGTATCGGCATGCTTTAACACTGAGGTAAATGCCAGTGTAATAACATCTTAATGGAAAATGTCAATTTTTACTTGACCTATTTTAGTTAGATACATGTTCAATAACTATTTACTATTACTATACTATCAAGAAGAAACTTAGTTGTATTTTTAAAAAATATATATATACCTTCTGTTTATTAGAACTTCTACTACTATGGTACGATTCATACTGCAGCAAATATTTGTTTGTTGGGTAACTAGGTATAGGTCCACTTTCTGACCTCTGTGAGCGGTAGTATGTAATTGTACATCCATGACCACATTATGGATCTGTATTCGCATTGCCTAAATGCGATTTATACAAACAGGTACACATTTTAATTTGACTTCAAGCCCACTTTTCAGTCAGTGTAGAAGCATGTTTACGTTTGTGAATTGCTTTTTTATTTCTTGAAAATAAGCATGGCCATCTGTATAGTGTATGTACAGTGGTTTCATATACAGAAAATCTGTGGTCTGGCCACTTGTTTACAAATGTACACACATTTGTGCAGATACTTGTTTCTGCATGGTGCACATGAAGGACATTTTATATTCCAAATGCCATAGTGATTGAGAACTAGAGAATAGGTTTGTATATGAGGGAGACAGAGACATTTGCTATTTTGCTTACGATTTTGAAAATGATCTACATGCCAGTGTTGGACAGTCTCTTAGGTTGCTATGACTGGTCAGGTGTCTGCTCTGTGTTACAGTTGCTTTGGTGTGTGTCATGAGTCTGGCTGATATAGACCTGATGTGCTCCTGTTATTACATTACTTTTTCTAAGTAATGGCCAAGCCTGGCTGTCCATCCACATTTCATTTAGCCGTAGCTCAGCATGAGCGGCTCTGCTTTTCTGCAGAGTCACTGCCTCTATTGACCCCCAAATATAATCACCTAGTGATGGGCAGAGAGCATTATAATTACTGAGTGACCAGCATGAATCAGCAAGCAAATTGACTTTTGAACTTTTAATATCTGTTGCGGGTTCTTAAGCAAGGAACAAAAGGCCAAGAGAACATGTCTCTTAAGGAGTATTTGTCTTTAAAGCAAAACCAACTATATATCTCTGTCCCCCCCCCCCCTTTTCTGCTATAAACCTACAACCCCCAAACCTCATCCTACCCCACCCCTTTCTTGTCAAAAGGTCTCCCGCTTGCTGCAGTATGAAGGTCTTGTTTTGGAGATAGGGAAGTGAGAAATAAACACTAAGGTTTTTTTTTAGGGGAGTTGCTGTTGCCAGTAACACACAAACACTGTATAAAGTTGTTGAGAATATAAATAGATGATAAGAACATGCCAAGCTTATCAGTCCTAGGCTCTGTGATTCAACTTTCCCCTGCAACACCAGAGGGGTGGGCACCTAACTCAGAGGAAATGCATGTAATGTGCCATGGCAAACTCTGGGGTTGAAACAGTCACTGAAATTGCATAGTTAAGTTATGGCTGTTTTGAGATGAGATGGGGAAACTCTCTGGGGCGTGATCACAGACCAGTCATTCATGGAATAAAATGGCTGTATGGTTGAACACTTGGCAATGCTCATGATAAGCGTGTGCAATAAAGTTGTTAACCAGGAAAAGGACGGAGGAAAGCTGATCTCATCTCAAAACGTAAGCTGCTGCACAAAAGTGGATTGCAGGTAGACATGAGACAGTAGAGACAAACGAGCAACCTGTATAGAACGGGAGGAGCAGATCAGAAAGAGAGCTTGTGTTATGGGAAATGGTAATGCAGGCATATTTGACTCTTTTGAAAATGATTGCACTGCTTGTGGGAAGCACCTGTGTCAGGAGACTGCTGGGGGCAAAGAGAGGCCAGGGCTTCAAGCCTGACAACCACATACATACACTCATAAACACATAATCACACAGTTCAGCACAAGTTCAACAATACCAGAGCTTTCCGCCAGATATGAACTCATGGTCTGGGATTCGAAACCTTTTGTCTCAGTGCTATTTAACAAACAACCATCTAAAACAGGTTCTCAAAAGTGTTACAGCAAGGGACCCCACTATCTGTAAAACAATTTCCATGGACCCCCTCAGTATAGATTTAATTAGTGAATATATAATCAAACTATTCACATGTTTGGCTCATTGTTCCAGTTTGTAGAGTGAATTTTATCGGAGCCATAAAACGTTCTGTTCCCGAACTTTCAAATGATAGAACGTGTTAGGAGTTGGCATTATTTACTATCTGGACTACATTATTTGTCTACTTGTTATTGACTTATTGAGAGAAAGATTTGAATTTTTAGGTCAGAAATTAAATTGAACTTAACCTGGGTACTACAAAAAGCAAATGAAGTTAAAAATGAAGGCAATTAACTGAAGCTTAAGAAGGCTAGAGTGTCTGGAGGAATGAGAAAAGATTATCAGGAAAATGAGGGAGAAAATCTTTCACTTGTTCAAGAAAAAAAAAAAATTCCCTGGTACGTTCTCTCCTACTAGAATGTGTTGTGATCCCATTTCATCTTGAAATACTGTATTGTCATTATTGATTTTGTTATTGCTTATGCATTGTCGATAGATCCATGAGTTAGTTTTGTACGTGTGCCTGTTCATTTTTTATTAACTCTGAGACGGCTGTAGTAATGGAGTGTTTGAGTGATAATGTCACTAAACGGAAAGTGGCCAATTTAACTCTGGCTTCACTTTACATTTTTTCCCTACTTATCTCTCTCATTGTTTTTCTCTTTGCCTCTTGCTCGCGCTCTCTTTCTCATTCTCTTTGAGACTCTGACACAACACTAAATAATAAAAATTTTTAAAAATTCCATAATGAACTGTGAAATCTAATTTTTTTTAAAATGAAACAATCTTAAATATGTTGGGATAGAATGATGTAATATATGTAACTTCACACTGTTTGCTCTGATGCAGCCGACCTTCTGTCAGTACTATAACTCAGGCTTGTGGCTTGGACTAAAAGAGAAAAAAGAAAGACTGGAATGGATCGAGATGTGGGTTGATGTTGGGCAGGAAAGCAGCCAGGAATGAAAGAGTGATATGTGGAGACATGGTGAGAAACAAAAGAGGAGTTTGGCAAAATTGATTGTAAAAGGAGAAACATGGATAATGAGAGAAGATGAACATGGTGTGCGAGAGTGACTGACCAACTTACTGGTACATTCAGAGATTCACAAAGGAATGAGAGGCATGTCCGAGATTTCCAGAGCTCTGCTGCACTAGAGTCAAGGGTTTGAAGCATCTTCTTCCCCGAGCTGGCCTGAGAAAGATTGAGGGATGACAGATGATCATGGTTTAACAGAAGTAAGGAATAGTTGATTCCATGTTAGCTGGACTGTTTACAAGCAGATGATAGCAGCACCAGCACTGAGTGGAGAAACATGGGGCAAAATAAGTAAAAGCTAATGCTAATAAAAACATTAACCCAAAAAAGGACCAACTCTCCTGCACATGCTATGTTGTGGAGAGGGTGTGGTGGCTCATGGCTGTAGCTCATTGTTATTGAGAATGACAGATATCCTGTTTGAGGCACGAACCCGGCCTTCTCTGCGAAACAGCTGTGTCTAAATGGATGCACGCACTGCAGTGAAAACAGGATTTTCCAAATATAGGGCAGATGCTGACTTGTCATTTCATAACCACTATCAAAAATTGTTCTCGTGTCCAACCTGAAAACATTTCATACATGATTCAATTCATAGGACATCAAAGCAGCCAAGGAACACAAAGGCCATCAAGTAGCTCTTTCATTTACCTACATGGACATGAGTGGATTGGTAGGGAAGCCTGTACTCTCTAAGCTTAGGGATTTAAATTTACTCCACTTTCTTGTTCTTGTTTTATCCCCTTCACCCCAGAGCTCCCAGTTGTGATGGTGGTGGTCAGGGTTTTTTTTTTTCTCTCTCTTCTTCTCCCTTGTCCTTGTGTGCAAACCACTTATATGAATACTGTCTCAGAGTGTTGTGGTTTAGTATCCTTGGTCATCTAAATAGTACTCTTGTACTTAATTGAAGCCATGGACTTTTATTTATTTTTTATTTTATGAGTAACTCGAGACATAAAGTAAATTCTCTTTAATTTTTAGGCTCTTTACCATCCTCATCATCTTGCTGCTGGAAAGTGTGTATAATGTACATTATGCACTTGTCCTCCATTTTCTCTGTCTGGTGTGTGTGCGTGCAGGCTGTGGAGCGAGAGCAGGTAGACAGCATCCAACCCAAACTGCACCACGTGAATGCTGTGGGTCAGGGGCTAATCCAGAGTGCAGCTAAACACACAGACACACAGGCTCTGGAGCATGACCTGGAAAGCACCAACCTGCAGTGGAACTCCCTCAACAAAAGGGTATGACATGTACTCTTAAATTATGTCACAGGTCAACTATAGCATGGTTTGTTTGTTTGTTTTATTCAGAATTTACAGCATCTAATTCAACAGTTATTTTTATTAGCAAACAAAAATTTTACTTCCCTTGGATTATTTGAATGAGCCTCATCAAGGTGTCTCATAGCTTAACAGCCAACACTTGTTTCCATGCGTTAAATAATACTTGACAGACTAAAGTTTAAACAGGTTCAAATAGTTCAGTGATTAGGGCTTCGTGAGATACAGCTCTCAGAAATATAAAACAAAATGTTTCCAACAGAGAAAAATATTATTCATTATATAAATGAAATATAGATACAAAGAGAATGGGGAAACATGCCAGATTCAAACAAGCACCAGTAGAACTGAAACAGCCTCATAGACTCACTATTAATATGTTTCATTATTATTAGTACTATGCTTCACTATTAATATCGCAGCATACACTTCTGAAAGTATGGGAACATCTGTAATATATATTTAAGTTCCTGATGGTTTAATCATTATGACGTTAGGGTGTGGATGAGTTCCCTTTTAAGTCTAGTTCTTCTCAAGGTTTTTTCATTCTCTGGCATGCTCATGAAATAAAATTTTATATCTGGATTTCTGTAAAGCTGCTTTTTGACAATGTATGAACAGATTATATGTGGTTTATGTGGCTACAAATGGATGTTAATGGGCAAAGCAATTGTGTCATGGTTGGTGGCCATATGTTCAAGTGGCTCAGATCACTGAATGAGAATCAGTGTTTTAAACCAATAGGCATGTACAATTGAAATAAATTTTTGGGCTCTGTAGGTTGCCGAGAGAATCGCTCAGCTCCAGGAAGCCCTTTTGCATTGTGGGAAGTTTCAAGATGCTCTGGAACCTCTGTTAAGCTGGTTAAGCGACACAGAGGAGCTGATAGCCAATCAGAAGCCGCCATCAGCTGAGTATCGTGTGGTTAAAGCACAAATCCAAGAACAGAAGGTGAGCTTTCCCAATGAGAGAAGTGAAGTTTATTTATTTTTAATGCTAAAATACTTGGTGTAATTTAATACTACATTCATGCAGTATGTTGATAGCCATTATAAAACAAAACTCTTCTATAGTTTACTTTATTATGAATTTCATTATAATAGTATATTAGCTCCATTGGTTTGTGGTGAAAGACATGACGTTTGTGATGCAGTTGATTGGTGCTACATTTGAGTGACCTTTTGTACATGTTTTTTTTTCATTGTAAATGAAGCTGAATTTGTGTTATCGATTTCTGCAGCTGCTGCAGCGTTTGCTGGATGACCGGCGTGGGACGGTAGAGATGATCCGGGCTGAAGGTGAGCGCATCGCAGCCACAGCAGAGACACAAGACAAAGAAAAGATCCAGAGACAGCTGCGAAGCTTGGGAGAACGATGGACAGATCTGCTGGAGAAGGCCAATGCCAGGTGAGAGTGCCCATCACCTGAAGAATCCTGTAGAAACAAGTCAAATACCTGATGCTTGATTGAAATGTGACAAAGTATATACACTTCAAGCCAGCCTCTTTAAATTAAAATAATTATTACACATACGCTTTGCTTATCTCACAGGCAACGTCAGCTGGAGGAGCTGCAGGTTCTCGCACTGCAGTTCCATGAGTCAGTGGAGCCTTTGGGAGAGTGGCTAAATGCCACAGAGAGACGTCTGAGCTCCGCTGAGCCCATGGGAACCCAGGCTTCCAAAATTAGCCAGCAAATCAACCGTCACAAGGTATAGTACACCTCCGCCATGAAGACTCCGCTGTCGTCAACCGCAAGGAAAAAGCTTTACTTTCTTTTCCTAGAAGATTATCACCAAAAAGTAGAAAGGAACAACCTAGAGTATGCAACACCATGCATCTTCTAATATCGCAGTTGTAGGAAATTTTCCAAGGAAAATTGGGAAAACTCTTAATCAAGCCCAAGCTTGTACAACCCACCCTGTCCATTTTATTTATATGTCTGTGATTTCTTTTGTGTTTGTGGAATATGCGTTGTTTAGTTTCCATTTGTTTTTGTTTTTTATATTTATATCTTATTTATACCATGTTTTTATTATATTTGATTTAATGCTTGTTTATTAGTGTGTTTCAATCATTAGGATTTCTGTTTTTCACCATACATGGTCATTTCCTTTGTTTTGTCTTTTTTTTTTTTTCTTTTTTCCCCCCATGCCATGTCTCCCCATCCCTTTCTTATTCATCTGCGTGCAAAACCCCAGGCCCTCCAAGAGGAGGTGTTGTCTCGGGAAAAAGAGGTGGAACATCTAGAGGCCCTTGGCCAATCTCTCTCCCCTCTCAGCTGTGCAGTAGACCACGATTGGCTCAGTGAGCGAGTGGGAGCAGTGCGCAGCGGGCACACAGAGCTGCGTAATTGGTGCTCTCGGCGAGCGGCCATGTTGGAGCAGGCCCTGGCCAATGCACAGCTGTTTGGGGAGGAGGAGGTGGAGGTGCTGAACTGGCTGGCTGAGGTGGCCCAGCGCCTGGCTGAAGTCTCAGTGCAGAGCTACCAGCCCGAGCTGCTGACTGAGCAACACAAATACACTCTGGTAGGACATGGGAGGCACTTTATAGATGCAGTAGATTTGGCTCCTCAAAAATTATGGCAGTAGGAAAAAAAATCTCTGGTCTTTTTTTTTCCATGTAATATATTAAAAAGTAAAATTTGGATTTTTTTTTATTGTGTTTATCATTTTACTACTCTCATAGTCTCTGAATGAGGAGATTGTGAGTCGGAAGAAGACAGTGGACCAGGCCATTAAGAATGGGCAGGCTTTGCTGAAACAGACCACAGGTACCAAGAGCACTCCTGCACACTCTCGGTTGCCTATTATTATAGTTCATATGGTTCTTATTCTCTTCCTCCTGTGTTTTAGGTGAAGAAGTGCTGCTCATCCAGGAGAAACTGGATGAAATAAAGAGGCGATATGCGGAGATGACAGCGGGCAGCAGCAAGGCCCTCCGTAACCTGGAGCAGGCACTGCAGCTCGCCACACGATTCGCCAGTGCCCATGAGGACCTCAACCACTGGCTCGACTCTGTGGAGGCAGAGCTTAATAACATGGAGCCAGACACAGTGCCAGCCTATCAAGACAGACAGAAGGTATAATGGTTTTTATGATTTCTCCCAACTATATCAAAAACAAAATCAATTCAAATATTAAAAAAATTTAATTATTCGAAAAAAGCATAGTTAAGTAAATCCGTGATTAGTTCAAAACTCTATTCAATTTATTCTTTGTTGGTGCAACCCACTCTGTGGGATTTAGGCCTTTTATGTATTTGTTGTTATACACATCGATGGTCCATTACATTTTTTTGTAGGTGTAACGTACTTCTCATTTCTCTGTGTGCGCGCTTTGTCTCAGGACCTGAAGTGTGTGTCGGCTGAGAAGCGTCTCATTCTGGACACAGTTAATGAGGTGGGGAGTGCACTGCTGGACCTGGTGCCCTGGAGAGCACGTGAAGGTCTGGACCGTCTAGTGGCTGATGCCAACCAACGCTACCGACAGGCCGACGAGACCATTACGCAGAGAGTGCAACTTGTGCAGGCGGCGATCCAGAGGTCACAACAGGTACTACATCCTTTTAAAGTGGTAAAATAGGTGGATAATCTGTTTTAATAGTAAGCCGTTTATGTTTTGGCCATTGTTTTGCTGAGACCTATGTAATTTATGATTTATAAATGCTATCAAGTCAACCGAATACTCTGGTAACCTGCTGAACGTATTACACTCTAGCAGCATGCTCAAGCTTCTGGATGTATTGTTCACTTTAAATGATAAGCACATAAATATTGTCTGGATTGAAGATTTTCATTGGCTTGCTGAGCTTACTATGCATACAGTGCCCTCCACTAATATTGGCGTAGACGGCTGTGTCTTTATTGTTTAAACTTTTGTTCAAAAATTTCACACATACTCTGCTCTCGTGGATACCAAATAATTGCAAACACAGAAAAAAAATCTTTGTTAAATATAGGTGTGCAACAATTATTGGCACCCCTATTAATTCATATGAGAAAAATATGTTTAAAGTATATTCCCATTTATATTTTACATTTTCTTTAGTACACCTTAGGAATAAATTGTTCAACCATGACTTTCTGTTTCACAGGGGTATTAATATGAGGTAACACATAAGCCAAATTTCCTTAGTCATTCATAACAATGGATAAGACCAAGGAATATAGCTGTGATGTGCGGCAAAAGGTTGTTGAGCTTCACAAAAAGTGAAGCGGCTATAAGAAAATAGCACAAGCACTGAAAATGCCCATTTCCACCATCACGGCAATAATTAAGAAGTTCCAGTCAACTGGAAATGTTATGAATCAACCTGGAGTTGGACGTGTGTGTGTGTGTGTGTGTGTGTGTGTGTGTGTGTGTGTGTGTGTGTGTGTGTGTGTGTGTGTATAATATCTCA
>JAOUWY010000047.1:9291095-9307307 GCA_025728095.1 Prietella phreatophila | reverse complement strand
GCTATGTTTTCAATTAATTTTTTTTTTTTTTTTTTTTTTGTATATATTTCCTACGTGTTGTCTTTCTTCATATAGTGTGCATTCATTTTCGTCTGTGCTAACTTCCCAGGTGTTGCGGAATGACGTCCTGTCCCATCGAGCCACAGTGGAGACGGTGAACAATGCAGGCTCAGAGCTGCTGGAGTCCAGTCCTGGAGACGAGGCTAGCCACCTGAGAGACCAGCTGGATGAGCTGAACCACGGCTGGGACAGCTTACTCCTGAAGACAGACGAAAGACAGAAACTACTAGAGACTGCGCTGCAGCAGGTGCTCTACTGCAACGCACATTACAGAAAACATTACTGCCTGTCCTTGAGCAAACTGTGTAGTATTTGTGGTGAGAATTGCAAAGGATTAAATGTACTTTGGACTCTGAAAGGGTACTTAGCAGTGAGGACAGACAGTCTCTTTAATATTAATGCTAGTGAGCGTTATTAGTCAGTCGACTGAACTCTTTTCAGGCGGAGGGTTTCCATGGTGAGCTGGAGGAGTTCCTGCAGTGGCTGCGGTGCACAGAGAGTCAGCTATCAGCAGCCAAACCCACAGGTGGCCTTCCAGAGACGGCCAGGGAGCAGCTGCAGCAGCACATGGTAAACACTTCAGTACAGACCTGTATAGAGACCTCCATGCTCATTTCCATATGCTTTATATACTGTGAGATTAAGGCAGTTATGCAGTACAGTAGTCCATAAAAGGAAAACAGTGAACATCAAATTTTGTTCACAATTATTCTATATTTGATATTTTAAGGGTACAGCCATTTACACACACATTTTATTGGCATTAAGGTACACAGCAACATACAAATAGATCTGAAACTGTGTTTACATGCACGCTAGTACTCTGTGTTCAGTGTGATGCGTGTGTTCAATGTGATGCTCACGCTACCATTTAACGATGATCTTTGTGCTGTACTCAGCCCTCATCATGGTCTGATTCTGGCATATCATATATTCATGCTGTTTATAGACACTTTTTTTTGTATGTAAATGCACTCTGTGTTGCAGGAGCTGCAGGCTCAGTTGACACAACGTGGTGAGCAGTACCACCGACTGCTAGATCAGGGAGAGTCCATGCTGTTGGCCAGAGGGGGTGAGGAGGGCAGCCCTGGAACCACTCACACCCAGCAGAACCTGGCTCTGCTTCAAAACAAGTGGGCCAGTTTCAATGATAAAATGGATGACAGGAGGGTATGATAACTTGCCTTGTAACTACTATAGCCCAGTGTCATTTGAATCAATAGTTAATTAGTCATTGTGTCGCCATCTGGTTCTCAATGCTGCTTTGGTTTGTTATTAGGCTAAGCTGGAGGAGGCTGTATCACTGGCAACAGGGTTTCAGTCATCACTGCAGGACACCATCAACTGGCTGACACAGGCAGAGCAGACTCTGAACATGGCCCAGCCACCTAGCCTCATCCTTGACACTGTCCTCTTCCAGATAGATGAGCACAAGGTGAAGTTTGGTTATTACAATCGATTGGTTTAGTGGTGTAATAGTGCTGCGTCTCTCCTGAAATCCTCAGTTACTGAGAAAATATCTGTGGTGATCTGCGAAAACCTGTTGGATGTTGCTGAGGCTGAATTCTGGCAAAGCCAAAAAAAAGACAATTACATTGTATACCTCATAACACCTCAGCTTTCAGAAAACATCAATATATTCTAGCAAAATGAACAACATGGTTTTGATTTACGTTCCAATCTTGCCTTGGCCATCTTCCTGTAACGATCATGTGGGGTAAAAAAATGGACTAAGCGTTATTCTACTCTGGGTCACTCTTGGTGACCCAGTGAACTAGAATGAGGACGTGTTAATGATTGAGACTGCTAAATAGTTACAGTAGAAAATGTCAGAATTTCACCATGTGAATGGTTTGCCCAGGCCTCCACACAAATCTGATGTTTAGTTGTTGTTTTGTTTTTTTTGTTTTTTTTTTGTTTGGTGCTGTGTGCTCCTCAGGTGTTTGTGAATGAGGTGAACACACACAGGGAGCAGGTACTGGCTCTGGAGAAGGCTGGTTCTCAGCTGCGCTTTGCCAGCCTCAAACAAGATGTGGTACTCATCAAGAACCTGCTGTTGAGTGTGCAAGCTCGCTGGGACAAGCTAGTGCAGAGGTCTCTGGACAGGGGACGGCACCTGGACGAGGCCCGCAAAAGAGCCAAACAGGTAACCTTATCCTTCATTTAAGTTCTAGTCCTAAGTTCACGCTTAGGTGAACATTTTATTAATAATGTGTTTGATGGTTAGTTCCATGAGGCCTGGAGGAAGCTGACAGACTGGCTGGAGGAGGCTGAGAAAAGACTGGACTCTGAGTTAGAGATCTCCAATGAGCCTGATAAAATCAAAGTGCAGCTCACTAAACATAAGGTATAAATGTAAAGAACTGATGAACATTCAATGTCTGTGAGTACAACTACATATTAATCTTGCTCACTGGTGCCACCTGCTGGGCCAAATAAACCTTTCAGTGCTTCATATTTTTACATTTTTGTTTTTTATCTAGTTATTTTTAGATAGCTAGATTGTTCTGTTTATTTAAATTTTTTTGTTCAGACACACATCAGTATGATAAGTCCTCTTTGTTGTAATTCACTCACTGTAGGAGTTTCAGAAGGCTCTTGGTTCTAAGCAGCCAGTATATGACACCACAGTGCGCTCTGGGAAGGCCATGAGAGACAAAGCTACACTGCCAGCTGACACACAGAAGCTGGACAACCTCCTCGGGGAGGTCCGAGACAAGTGGGACACTGTGTGTGGGAAGAGTGTTGAAAGGTAAAAAGCCCACAATACTACAGAGTCATTTGACTACTCTGTGGAAGTGGATATAAAAGAATAAAGAGAAGGTAAAAGGTTGAATCAAGTTTGTACTGTCCCTCTCATTCTCAGGCAGCACAAGTTGGAGGAGGCCCTGCTGTTCTCGGGTCAGTTTGCTGAGGCTCTGCAGGCTCTTGTGGACTGGTTGTACCGCATAGAGCCACAGTTAGCTGAAGACCAGCCTGTTCATGGAGACCTGGACCTCGTCTCTAATCTCATGGATTCCCATAAGGTACACTTGACTTGCAGATAAAAGTCACTATTAAGTGAAATATGAGTTAGGGAGGTACCATGGAGCTTCTAGTTAGGCTGAAATTCAGACATCTATCTTTATTTGCTTTGTTGAAATCTGATCTAATCTCTATAATCCGATTTAAGATCTCATAGTATACTGTTGAATTACCTGGTAACATTCTAAAACAGATGATTGTCTGATTATTATTGTGCAAAACACTGTTGGTGTTGCCTTAGGCCTTCCAAAAAGAGCTGGGGAAAAGGACCAGTAGCATTCAGGCACTGAAACGTTCTGCTCGGGAGCTCATGGAGACTGGCCGGGATGACACCGCCTGGGTCAAAGTTCAGCTGCAGGAACTCAGCAATCGCTGGGAGACAGTCTGCGCGCTGTCTGTCTCCAAACAGACCCGTCTCCAACAGGCTCTCAAACAGGTGAAAAAACTTCTCAGACTATAAGAAATGCAGTTACTGTAATAGTTAACTAGATGAAACTATGACTGGAACACAGTTGTGAATCATTTCCTTTTACTTCCTCCCCACTCTCGTGTCCCCTCACAGGCTGAGGAGTTCCGCACAGCAGTGCAGATGTTATTGGAGTGGCTCTCAGAGGCAGAGCAAACCCTGCGTTTCCGAGGCATCCTGCCAGAGGAGGTGGAAACCTTACAGGCCCTGTTACACACGCATTGTGACTTCATGCAGACCGTGGAGGAGAAGAGAGTGGATGTGAACAAAGCAGCTGGCATGGGGGAGGCCATACTGTCAGTGTGCCATCCCGACTGTATCACCACCATCAAACACTGGATCACCATCATCAGAGCCCGCTTTGAGGAGGTAGTGCAGCTGGGATTATTAGCTGTGGTTCTGTCAAATTTTAAAAGGGAAAAAGATGAAAAGCATTTTGATCTTTACAACAGGTTTAATGAGGTGCAACTGCACGTTATCACTGCAGATTAGCGGGGAATTTATTTGCGTTCGGTTTTACAACAGTGCATCAACATGAAAAAGTGTCAACATATCAGTGCTATTTTGTAACTCTGTCTCACAGCAAAGTATTATTGTGCCATTGTAATGGAAAATATTTAAAATTGTGCTAAATATCTTGCTACACATAGGTGCGAATTACTCCTTAATTACTCCTCTTCGTGTCGTGTCACACCCTGCAGTTTACTTCCATGGTCATGCTTTAAAACGTGAGGGGGAAAAAGGTCAAAGTTGGATTTGATTGGACCTTGAATGCAGTGCTTCAAATACAAGCAATGCGTGACGCCCCATCACTCCGCAATCTAAATCCCACCTCCAAAATCCAGCCTGTTGCTATTATCAGAAACGCACCTAACTCGATGCTCTTATGCATGCTCCAGGTTCTAACATGGGCGAAGCAGCATGAGCAGCGGCTGGAGACAGCGCTCGCAGAGCTACTCAACAATGCAGCACTGTTGGAAGACCTGTTGTCATGGCTACAGTGGGCGGAGACTACATTAGTGCAACGTGACATTGAGCCCCTTCCCCAGGACATCACTCAACTTAAAACACTGATCACAGAGCACCAGGTGGGTGGGGCTACACCGGACCAAGAGGTGTCAGGGTTTTTTTTGTTGTTGTTGTTTTTTTTATTTTTTATTTTATATACAACCCTATAAAGATGATAGTGTAAAATTGAATCTGTTGTGTGCACGTGTGTGTGTATAATATATATTTATATGTTGAGATAACCATGATTAAACCTTTAAATTATAACTGTACACCTTTGTCAGGTTTTCATGGAGGAGATGACTCGTAAACAGCCTGATGTAGATAAAGTAACAAAAACCTACAAGAGAAAACCATCAGAAACTTCTTGTAGTCTTGCTGAGAGACGGGGTGCCCGTAAGTGGCCTTTCTTATGCTTCTGCATGACTTGCGTTCACATGCATAAACAGAGCACAGTGTACTTGCAGTGTGTTGTTGAATATTTGTGTAATGTAGGTGTGGTGAGTGTGAATACAGATTATTACTGGATATGTTTGCTTTCTCTTCCTTTCAGGTAAGCAGCAACAGCAGCAGCAGCCTGCCATGCAGGTAACCGGAGGAAACCCTCGTCTTAACCAGCTCTGCTCACGATGGCAACAGGTTTGGCTCTTGGCCCTGGACCGCCAGCGAAAGCTCCATGATGCCCTCGATAGGCTAGAAGAGGTAAAGACATTACTTTTTTTTTCTTTTCTTTTTTTACTCTAATGGTATCTGTTACACATAGAGGATGCATAATAACTCGGTATAATAATAATAACATAGTAACTCAGTATAGTTTAAGTAGTGGAACTGTTTAATTATGTAGAAGTGCTAAAGGAATCATCAGGATTTCATGACAACCAAATAAAGCAACGCAAACCCAAGAATAATAAATCATGTAATTCATTTTTTAAAAATATTATTTTAATCAATCAAATAAGGATTCAGAATTAGTTTTTGATTTCTTAAAAGCTGCAGGATATATATATATATATATATATATATATATATATTTTTTACATTTAGGGCATTTGCCAAGTGCCCTTATCCAAAGCGACTTCCATTTATCTCTTTTATACTACTGAGCAGTTGATGGGTAAGGGTGGAAGCTTGGTAGTGCTGAGATTTAAACTCATGATCTTCTGATCAATAGTCCAATGTCTGAGCTACCGCTGATTTGATTAATTATTGTCATGTGCATACTAATATCTAATATATTTACGTCAGTTGACTTGTTTTTCCTTTGTGTCTCTCACATCTTCATGTTGCAGCTGAAAGAATTTGCCAACTTCGACTTTGATGTGTGGAGGAAGAAGTACATGCGCTGGATGAATCATAAGAAGTCTCGTGTCATGGACTTTTTCAGACGCATCGATAAAGACCAAGATGGCAAAATCACTCGGCAGGAATTTATTGATGGCATCCTGGCTTCAAGTATGTATATGCATATTGATATAAATAAGTATATAAACAAGTGAGGTGTTTCGAAAAGTCCTAGTTTGCAGTAATTAGTCAAATCCATGAAAATGTGGATATTGAAAATATATACGTATATAACATGAAATAAGTAATAAGGGTCCCAGTATAGTTTTATTTTAACAGTTTTATCTTGTATGAAAAGTAGTAAATGTTTAGGGGGAACAGTGGTAAAAAAAAAATAATGATCAGCAACCCAAAATTAATATTTGACTGAATATCAACACTGAAGATTTTACTGTGATGTCTAAGAAGGGTGGAGACACTTGTAGGAGATCTTCAGTGCTCCTCCATGCTCAACATTCATATTTTTAAGTGTGTACATGTGACTTCAATTCAGAACATATGTTGTCAGTGGGACTTACACCTGTTGACTGAATTAGCCTTTGTGCTTTAGAGCTGTGCATTAATGTAATGCTATGAACTTCTGGTTTTTATTTATTTATTTTTTTTTTTTAACCAGAATTCCCCACCAGCAAACTAGAGATGACCGCAGTGGCTGATATCTTTGACCGCGATGGTGACGGTTACATTGATTACTACGAGTTTGTAGCAGCTCTGCACCCTAATAAGGATGCTTATAGACCCACTACAGATGCAGACAAGATTGAAGATGAGGTAATATCAACTGATCAAATCCTTTAGTATTCCCATCTTCCCTTTGTACCTATTTTCAAGGTAATATTTCTTATATTTTCTCTATGTAGGTCACCAGACAAGTGGCCCAGTGCAAGTGTGCTAAGAGGTTCCAGGTTGAGCAGATTGGGGAGAACAAGTACAGGGTGAGCTATGAGTTAGTAAATCTAACGGTGCGTTTTTGGCTTTTTTTATGACTAGAAATAGACTTCAGCTCATTACAGTTGCGCTAAAGTATATTAACGAAGTTGTTTACTAAACATATGCTGTCTCACACCTTTTATGGTTCTAACCATCACAATCTTACACCTTAACGTATTATCTCATGCCATTTCGGGTTAAAGGTGCATTGCTGTATGTGTGAGTCTGCTACATGACTGAACTACCTCACTGTACTACCACTGCATCACTACACAACAGTGTATACAGTGTGTGCTGCTCACCACCAAACTAATGTCCATCCCATATTTCCTGTGAATGAAGGAGCCGCATTGTTTTCATGTTTTCTCTCTACATCATTATCCATTGGGTAATGATGCTTACAGCAAGACTCACCCACTGGACTTCACATGCCTCGGGTCCATCACACTCACATAACCGAGCTGTGTATCTCTGTTTGTGTCAGTCTCTTGCGTTCATCCCTTTGTCATCTCTCACCTGCTCTTCTAATTCTGCTATTCATAAGCACTCTAATCCATTTACAAGCATTAGGGGGAAATGCATCTTTATCCTCCTCCATCCCTCTTTACAGTAATGTAAATACTGACTCATTATTGAATTAGTTTTGTTTTAAATTCGAACAGTAATTAAGGCTAGTGAATGATTTGTTTTCTACATTTGTGTTTGTATGTGTTATTTCATATTCTCTCTTCTTTCTTTTCCTTGTTTCCTTGTCCTTCTCCATGTCTGCTGGATTTTTTGTAGTTCTTCCTTGGGAACCAGGTAAAGTGACTGGCGTGTTTGTGATATGGCCTTTGAAATCTGTTCTAGATTTGGTTAAGGATTGTGACCCTGAATTCGAATGACCAGGCAGCGTCTATGCTGACCACAGCACACTATGCTGAGAGCCAGCCCGCACTACGTGCTATTGAATATAGTACTGATATTTGTTTGAACCTTTCTGAGCCACGGTTCCTGGGCATTTCCTGTCTGGTTTGCATGGTTACATAGCCATTACCAAAATATGCCAGGAATGTGTCAACGTCCAACTCCGGAGCAGATATCACAGGCCCTGTTGTATTTCTGTAATGGTGAATGTTAACATGGTATTTTAATGATTCTGAAAATATTTGATGGTTTGATTGTTGTGAAATGTCCTCTAATTTCTTTGGTGGAGGAGCAATCTGTCAAAGGTTGTGTTTTTGACATTTTGTAACCTATTATGGACCATAGATTATTATACTATTATATTATTCATCTATTAATATTTTTACCATAGTATTTACTTAGACATTTTATAGTATTTCAGTACAGTGTGATCACTGTAAAACTTTTAAAGCAAAAAGTGAAATTGTAATTTACTTGGCAGGGGATTCTTTGTTGGGTGGGAAGAGTAAAATGGCGTGTTTCTCCTAATTTATTTTCTTGGTATGACTGTCTATTTTCAAATTAGCTAGTTAGCTTTGCTAATTTCACCACCCAACTTGCATTGCATTGCATGTATTACTTAAAAAAATGAGATCATTTAAAGAGCAAATAGAGAAGCATCTGTGAATCTAAATAAACAATTCACAACAAATCAATAAAAATATTAATGTAATAAATCTACATTATTTTACCACTAGCTTTTAAAATACTATGGTAAAAGTTTTCGGGATTTTGGAGATGTGGGACATTGGGCTGAGCTTGATACTGAATCATGTAGAAACTAAAATGCATGTTTTTTGCATGATAATGTAATTTATAATTTTGTAAAAAAATTTATTTGCCTTTTTTTTTTTTTTTTTTTTTGGGAAGAAGAATCTCCACTCATCAAATGATTCTAATTCTAAGCTATTCTTTTACCTTTCTTTTTTGCTGCATTTTTTCCCTTTTGCTCCTTTCTGCACGCTGTCCCTCTCTCCCTCAGTTTGGGGACTCTCAGCAACTGCGTCTGGTGCGCATCCTGCGCAGCACAGTCATGGTTCGTGTGGGAGGGGGCTGGATGGCGCTGGACGAGTTCCTGGTCAAGAATGACCCTTGCAGAGGTAAGGCTTATTTACACAAGCACACACGCTTACATACCCGCTTACACAAACATCAGGAGCAGCTGTGTATAAGGAAGCTGATGTATTTGGTTGGGTAAGACATGTTCCAGACACTGAAATTGGGTCTGAAACCCTGACAGACACAATGACACACACATACTTGCTATCATGTTCTCTCTGTATGATGTTCAGTGCCTTGAATAAGTATTCACTCCCCTGTGTTACAACCTGAAATTGACAGGATTAGGGTTTTTCCCCCATTTGAAGGTACAAAATATATTTACACTGTAACAAAAAGGTTAGGTTTATGTAAGGATTCACCCTCATGGGACTTGGTAGAACTGTCTTTGTATATGAGAACAGCTGCAAGTTTTCTGAGATACGTCCCTATTAGCACTTAAACATCTGGAGCCTAAAATTTCTGCTCATTCTTCCTGGCAAAATTGATCAAGCTTTGTAAGGTTGAATGGAGGTCATTGGTGAACAGCGATTTTCTACGTTTGCTATAGGTTTTTCTAGCCCATTTCAGGCCTTTCTTTTTGAATCTCTGTAGTATGCATAGAATCATTGTCTTGTTGGAAGGTGAAGTGTCATGCAGACTGGAACAGGTTTTTCTCTAGGATTGCCCTGCATTTGGCTCCACCCATCATGCACTTCAGCCCTGACCAGTTTCCCAGTCCATTCTGATGAAAAGCACCCCTATAGCATGATGCTACCTACATCATGCTTCACTTTGAGGATAGGTTTTAAGGGTGACGAGCAGCATTGGGCTTCTGCCGAGCGGAACTCTTTTTGCCGAGATAAAAATTTTGTTTGGTTTCATCAGACCAGAGAACCTTTTTTTGTCTTCTTTTTTTTTCTTTTTTACAAATATTTTTACTGCAACTGATGAAATGAAATACTTTTTTTCATTTATTTATATTGATTTTCACACCAATCTAATAGTATTTTGTGTAGCTTCATTACATATAATTCCAATTAAGTCAATTTCAGTTCCAGGTTGTAACACTACAAAATAGAGAAATTAAAATTTTACCAAGACACTGTGAGATGCGTCAGTTATGTCATCAGTCCTTCCATCACCCATCAGTCCATTTTTCCTTTTTTCTTCTGTGGAAATCTCTGTGGAAATTTATCTTTATTTCTTTGGACCTTTCAGACCTCTGGTCATCTGCGTTTCTTCAGTCTTTATTATTACATGTGTGATTTGTATATTTGGCTCCATTCTCTTTCTCTCACTCACACTTTTTCTCACTGTCTCTCTATATTTGGATCATAGTGCATGATGCATGTTCCTTGGGTCTCTCCTTCCCTTTTCCCCTTACCCTCCCTCTCTCTCTCTCTATCTCTCTCTCTCCCCAGTGCAATATCCAGGACTTAAAATCCTTCGCTCTGACTCCAGCTGCTCCATATCATCCCGTATAGGTTGGCTCTCTCTCTCTTTCTCTCACTCTCTCACTCCCTCTTGGTTTTTTTGTCGCCCTCCTGTTTTACTCAGATCATCTTCAGTTCCTATGTGCTGTGCTTGGCTGACTGTAGCACTAAAACTAACTGTCCTCTCCCGGCTGTGTGCTCATATTGTGGCTGTGTTTTACAGCATCAAGGGCTGGACCACATGTTCCAGAGACCTCATTTAAATGACATGATGATGGTGTAAACTGAGCACATGGACTTTCTTGCTATATATATATCTATAGTATGTCTGTGTATGTGAGAGAAAGAGCATATGAAAACTTTCATCCAAGTTGTGTGAGTGGGATTAAATGTGTGCTCGGGTTTACTTCATGTTGTCTCTTATGTCTCTCAGTGGCAGTCACTCCTGGCTATTTCTGCTGCAGAGGTACCACACTCCTCCTCTCTCTTCCTCTCTGACTGTCTCACTCTTCTGTCTGACATCATCTCTCCATCCTGTCAATACTCAAACTCTTAATCCACTGACCAACGTCAGATCCATCTCCTCACTGCTCGGTCTTTGTACGTGTGTGAGTGTTGGTGCTTTGGTGTGAGGGTACGTGTATGGGGACATCTCAGTCTTGTCCCAGCTGGCGTCATGCTTCTCATTCTCATTTGGCCAGGCCTGGTCTTTGTGCTTTTTTCTTCTTTTTTTTTTTTTCTTTTCTTTTGTGCGTGTCCCTGATGAGCACTGCGAAATCAAAAAAGCAAGAACTGGGTGTGGCAAGACTGGGTTTCTAATATTGGTCCAGGCAGCTCTTAAAAGGGTTTGCTCATGGGGAACGAATTACAGACTATACCTGGCTTTGTGGTTGGCTGCTCTGGGCTGTGTGTTGTGTGCTCGGCCTGCAATGTTTGGTATCTGTTTTTTTTGTAGAATGCTCTCTGGACCGGAGGCTTGTGTCGGTATCTAGTGTTTTTGTGTGCCTGAACCGTAACCAGCCACGCCTCTTGGTTTTCTGTCAAAGCCCACTACTAGCACTGAGCACTCCAAAGTGCACAGTGGTGGATTCTCTGAGATTAAAGGCTATGCTTTTGGAGTGACATCTGTGTCTGGCACTGACTGAGCGCAACCCTCAGAGTGAGGATGCTTGCCCTACTGCTCATGTCCCTTATTAAACTCGTGCACTATGTCTGTCACTTACTATCAATGTGGATTTACTGACGCGCCCGTTGACTCAGAGCTGCTCACTGCCTAATGTTCATGTTTGATTCCAACTCGTTAACACTTTTTATTTATTTATTTATTTATTGTCCCTTCCTGTCCCTCTGTCTCAATGAAGCACGTGGACGTACCAACCTGGAGCTGCGGGAGAAGTTTATCCTTCCCGAAGGAGCCTCGCAGGGTATGGCAGCCTTCCGCTCCCGTGGCCGACGCTCCAAGCCTTCATCACGCACGGCCTCGCCAACACGCTCTTCCTCCTCAGCCTCTCAGAGTGCGCAGAGCTGTGCCTCGGTGCCTTCTGCTCCTGCCACGCCCACTGCCTCATCAAGGGTAAGCATCACATCTGTACACACAGTGTCACATGGTCCTCAGACCACCGTCGTCTTCTTCTAGATCACTAGTCCTTAGATTGACTCTTCAGTGTTTTGTGTCTCTTGTTGTCATTCATGCTCGTACACATTCATTCTCAATACTGAAAATAATTACCGAAATATGATAATCCCATACATCAGGGTTGTCGGTCTTATTCGCAAAAGGCCAGTGGGTTTTTCAGTAGGTTTTCATTCCAATACATCACATGTGACTCCTGATTGATTGGTATGAAAACTTTGCTGATAAGATTGAACAGTCCTGCTGTATGTCCGTAGTCTGTTTTAATGTTACCTTCCATTATAAAGGATCCTGTCTTTCCTGTCCTTTATCACATGTGATTGTTGTTACTTATGTTCCCATTTTCACTGGTTCACGTTGGGATATTGTGTTTATTGTTGTTTCTGCATGTCAAAATCACTTGGTCATCTCTGGGGTTTTGTCTCTTTTTGTCTTTTTTTTTTGTCATCCTTCCCTCCCTTGCTTTAAAACTTCTCCCTTCTCCACAATTTCACCCTGTGTTTGTATTCATCACCACCTGCCTAATACACTGCACTACGCTGTGTTGTGGAACTCGCTCGTTTCCCAACCCCTCCCCTCCCTTCTTCCTCGCTTCTCTCCCAATGCTTCTTCTTCACTTTCTTCCTTCTCCTACTCCTCCTTATCCTTCTTCTCCCTGCCTGCTCATTTCCCAGTCCTCCCAATCTCAATCGCGGGGCTATGCCAAGCCCTGGCTGGCACACAGTAAAACTCCAACTCCAACCAAGTGCCAGTCCTGCCCTGAGCACGGCCACGCCCCTGGGCATGAGGTAACGCACTTCCTCCCCTCCCCAAGAGCCTTAACACACTAACAGACAAGAGCTTGAAGAGGAAAGGTGTCTGAACACACACCAATAACCAACAGCAAGTCATTTTGTTATTTGTAATTTAGCAAATAGCAATGTCAGAGCAGCAGATCCTGAAATACTGAATTAGAAAACAAATTATGAGTAGCATTTCAATCGTTTGCATGTGCATCATGTGGAAGTTCAGGTTACAGTCAGCATGTTTTTATCCAAAGATTAATCTATGCAAAGTTATTCATTCAGAATTGTACCAGAACATTAATCCTTGAAGGATTAGACATAGTAAAGGCTGCATTACATCAGGCCAATTTCTGGATTTCTCTAATTGCAGGGAGGCTCCACATCCAAGCTTAAAAGGCCACCTTTACATTCCAGCCGTGGATCTTTGACGGGAGAAAACGGCGGAACCACACCTGCTGCTAAACCTGCGCGCTCTGGTGGGGAACCGTTTCACAAATACAGAGCTGTTCAGTATAATCACATCCAGTCATTTTTTTCATGCCCTGTATATGGTGGCTTTCACAAGGAGGTTTCGTCATCTGTCTATAAAAACATTCATGTGCATTGCTGATTCATTGGGGGTGTGCTTTTGGGATCAGTCATTTTTTTACTCTATATTCATTATGAGAGTTAAGTACAAACAGAGCAAGTTCAAGAGTGTAAATCTGTTCCATTGTATTCTCCAGCCTGTTGTGGTATTTAAATGTTTGTTTTTTTTTTATCTCAAATTGCTGCAGTGTACAGAAATAAAATAAAAAGAAAACATTCTCCCTGAAGTACAGCCCTAAAGTATGCTGTGTCACTAACGCACTGCTATCTGAGCTAGCCTGTGGATGCAATGCTTAAATCCAGTTAATTTGACATTAATAACTAAACAAATACTAAATTGCCGCATATGTAGAAAATAAAGTTCCATAGGATTATTATTTTAACAAGACCATCTTTAGCATTTCATCACAGCTTGGTAGCGCTGTTAGGTGGGTTTTATAATCTGTCTCATTAAGGTAGAGCATGTGTAATCCTGTGTACACACTGGTGTGATGAGCTGAGGCTCGCAGTCGGCTGGCCCTGTACAACTGTGGTTAGTTTGTCTTATTTAGAGGTTAAATGACTAAATCCCCATCCCAGACTGTCTTCTACCGGCTGGCGGGTTTTAACTTTGAGGAAATGATGGAGCATTTATTTCATGCACTGGTGTGTGTATTGTCTTTCTACACATTGTGTTTTATTGAAGTGCATGGAGAGACAGTTGCCTCCTCACAGTCCCTGGGTTCCCCGTTTGATCCTGAACCTGTTAAATTAAGTTCACACCCCTGGATATGAACGATGCCCTGGGGTTCCATCCTGGGTGTTTTCTTATGATAGACCCCGACCAAAACAAAGCGATTACTGAAGCTGAGTGAATCTGTGTTAGAAAGATACTAAAATGTCCACGTGAAACCAGCCTATGTAACATCTTGTACAGCATATTATTTTTATCTTCTTTGTTCTTTTAGTCCTCGTTTCGTGATGCTTCCTTAAACTGCCTGAACTTCACGATGCTGATCTTTTCTGTCTCTTCCTCCGCAGACAATAAGCGCACTGCGTCCTCAGCCAGCGGACCCACTAGCCGTGCAGGCAGCCGAGCAGGGAGCAGAGCCAGCAGTCGCAGGGGCAGCGACGCCTCGGACACTTCTGAGCTGATGGAGACACGCTCAGCCTGCTCCGACACTTCAGACACACCGCGCCGCCCAGGTGCCAAACCCTCCAAAATCCCTACCATCTCCAAGAAGACTCCCAGTCCCAAAACGCCGACGACTAAGAAGTAGCAGATTTTCACCGTAAACAGGTGGAGACGAGGGACAGGATCACAGGGTACTGATGTCGATGCTGCACCAACCTACCTGGCACAAGCATGTAGGATTGATGAGAATAGAGAACTGGAGCATCTCCAACTACTCCAGGTGTACTAAAATTACCTAGATGGTGTTGACCCCAGAACCGCCCTCGACAACTAACATAACAGTGCTGCCTTATTTGTGTTACAATTTGACTGACTTCTTAGTTTCTTGAACATGTGACTGAGCTGGAAAGCTACTGACACGTACGCACATGAACACGTGGAGTGGCACTACCACTGGAACTGGGATTTTATCTCAGCCCCGTCAATATGCAATGGCAAGCCACTCTTTAGCGTTGAGACTGGGAGATGGTACAGCCACAATTCCAATACTGACTCTCATAGGCACACGTTCCTTTAGGATTTCACAGTGGTAACGATTCTGACCTTTTCTCCACTGTATGCAAAGCTACTTGTTGTTTAACAGATTTTATTCTGAAACGACTCGAGAACCTCACTAAATATTCTGCACCTAGACCATGTGGTGTGTGTGTGTGTGTGGTTTGTGTGCTAGTTTCTTTCATGGTTGACAAACTGAACAACAGTTCAAGGACGCGATGAGTGATTTATCATCTCATCGTTGCTAGTGAGTCAGAAGCTTGGATGTGTCATGTGACCACAGCTTCATTTTTGTTGTCTCAACAAAGCGTCCATTAACACTCACTGACAGCATTCGATGTCCGTTCACCAAACGTAGAAAGTCCTAAATCCTGAGAGCACTTAAGTGACTCGTACGGCAGAATTTCACACATGCACTGACCTTTTCTTTCCTTTGAAGCCTGATGCTAATAAAATCGGGCGTACTCATCCGTGTTTTAACCATGATTAGTTACACATATCATGTTACAGAGGTCTTTTTGTTGCTTCACACGTGGAGAAACTCTTGAAGAAATTGTGAATGTTTCATGGTTAATTTATAATCCTAATGTATTTTGTTTTGCTTGTGTATTTATTTTTCATTACAGTATAATATCACATTCTGGGCAACTCTAGTATTACATTATGTCTGATAACCTTTTTGTGCTTTTTTTTGTTGTTGTGTTTCTGCCTTTGTGCTAATGATTTTTCTGATAATGGTCATTTCTGATATAATGGACCATGAAGCTGACTGATTTCAATGGTGGCTTTTTTGTCAGAGATTACAGCCTCTAGATCATGTCAAAAAGAATTGCTTCCCACTTTGTTGTCGGAAGCTCCGTACAGAGTACGAGTCGGATCGCGGGGATTTGACCACATACCCCATGAAACGACCGTTCATACATATAGCCTTGTCTTTGACAAGCTGAAGCATATGAATATCGATTGAAAGTGAAATCAGAAGGTAATTTTTATTTATTTATTGTGTCTACGGGAGGGGAGGGGGGTAAGGGCTATGAAACGGATTCACATTTTGAGTCTGTGCAACGCAACTCTCTCGGTATGATGAAGAGACAAAAGAGCAGGGTGCGACTGTGAAAAGTTAAGATTATAAAAGTCTTTTTTTTTGTTCTCTTTTGTATTAAAATTATGCTTGCAGTAAATGTCATCTGCTCTTGTTTATTAAGGGGGGGGGGGATGTTGTTTTTTTTTGTGGGGACAAATTTCTTCATAATTATAGGAATATCTGAACAATGTGGTTTGATCAGATC
>JAOUWY010000047.1:9259954-9273111 GCA_025728095.1 Prietella phreatophila | reverse complement strand
ATTTCTGTTTGATGGTGTGGAAACTGATTTTCTCTCCACAGCCCGTCAGGGAAACTCGTACAGATTGAATATGCGTTGGCGGCTGTGGCAGCTGGTGCACCTTCTGTAGGAATTAAAGGTAAGTAATCATTTACTTCAGTTTCGGTCTGAGGCTGTTCAATGGCTGGGTGTCCCATCCGGGGTGTATACCCATCTTGTACCCAGTGTTCCCGCGATTAGCTTCTGGAACCACAGCCTGCCTAACCAGGATAAACCAGTTACAGTTTAAAATATTGCAATGCAGATGCTGATGTGCATCTTTTCCTTCTTGTTCAGCCTCCAATGGTGTGGTGTTGGCAACAGAGAAGAAGCAAAAATCCATACTTTATGATGAGCATAGCGTTCACAAAGTCGAACCAATAACGAAAAACATTGGCATGGTGTACAGTGGTATGGGTCCTGACTACAGGTATGTGGTGGTCACTCTTCTGTTTATTAAACGCATAATCAGATTATTAACACTTGAAAAGATTTAGATAAATTTGGACTAGTTGAAAGCGTACTGTGTTGTATGAGACATCTGGAGAGTAAAAAAGGACAAACTCATTATCTCTGTGCCCAAGTCACCCAAATGCCCTAGCATTCTGATGCTGTGTTTTATGATGCTTTTTCTGACAGAGTTCTGGTCCGGAGAGCCAGGAAACTGGCCCAGCAGTACTTCCTGGTTTACCAAGAGCCCATTCCTACAGGCCAGCTAGTGCAGAGGGTGGCCTCAGTCATGCAGGAATACACACAGTCAGGGTACGTTCACTGAGATTCTTATAATTATTTACATTTTATGCATAAGGGTGTATAATAGGGGTGTGTATCTCAGTTCTCTGTTATACATTTTGAATCAGTGCTACTATGTTGTAAAAACTAAAAATGCTAGACTATTTAAACCTGCTTTTAATTTTTATGTACTTTTATTTTTTCGTAGAGGTGTAAGACCATTTGGAGTGTCACTGCTCATCGCTGGTTGGGATGAGGACCGACCATATCTCTTTCAGTCAGATCCTTCGGTAAAACAAACTTGCACACTTTGTTGTAATCTGTTTAGGTTTTTTTTTTCATTACGTGGTGTATAAATTTCAAATGCGTCCAAAGTGCATAAGTCGACTCTGCTGGTCTCACAGGGTGCGTACTTCGCCTGGAAAGCCACAGCAATGGGAAAGAACTATGTGAACGGTAAAACCTTCCTTGAAAAAAGGTAATGGAGCCCATTTTAACCATTTTGGTTTTCATAACAATGAATGAATGCCTTTATTGTCACTATACACATGTACAATGAAATTAAGAGCCACTCCTAATTTTCGTGCCAACATATACATAAAATAAAATAAATAAGATAAAAAATTTTTAAAAAAACAACCAAGAAAATTGGCCAGAGCTAAATTCTAGTAAGCAGGTGGTGGTGATAATAATAATAATAATAATAATAATAATAATAATAATAATTCAGATTCATTATTTGACTATTTTTCCTGCAACAAAGCTCACTAGTTTGTTTAGCAGTGCTTTTGTTGGTTCTGTAGAATCTGATATTTTTCTTTAAAATGACAATCCTCGAGATACTTCAGAGGAAGAACAGAAGACCGCAAGTGTTTTCATGTTCTATTATAATCTATGTACATGCTACATGTATAAGCCAAATTTATTAGCAGTTTAAAGAAGAAAAAAATCTTGTACAAAAATGTCACCTGAAGCTGTTTCCATAATTCCAGATACAATGAGGACCTGGAACTTGAAGATGCCATACACACGGCTATCTTGACCTTGAAGGTGTGTTACAGCTTTACAAACTAATTTGCTATTGTAACAGACACCAGTGACCAAACGTCCTGTGGATTTACTTACTAGTTGGTATTATACCATTCATAAAAATGTAGCCTTTATATAATATCGGTGAATATAATATTGAGGAGCTGTTTATGATTCAGAGTTCAAGATCTTGAATGATAGAAAGCTCAGAGACCCTTCAAGCATTTAGTAGTTATATACCTTCTCTAGCAACAGCAGTAATGTATGATAATAGGAATACTTCAAATATCTGTCCTGTTTTTTGTTGTCTTTTTGTATTACTTAAATGATTGATTCTCTCTCATGTGCATGTTTCAATAGGAAAGTTTTGAGGGACAAATGACAGAAGATAACATCGAAGTGGGCATCTGTAATGAAGCTGGATTTCGTAGACTTTCACCTGCTGAAGTGAAGGATTATCTGGCAGCAATTTCGTAAAAAATGCAGCTATCTCAGTATAATTCTGAACAGCATTTTTATTATTTGTACTGAATATCTACTCTTCTCCTTTGTACAAGAACACAGACCATCAATAAATTTTACGACTCACTCTTTTTGCTGCTTTGTTTAAGGAAAAATGCAGGAGGTAACACGTTAGCAAAACAGTTACAGCAATTGTGAAGATAAACGGCTCTGTAATAGCCTAACAATAACAAACTCAGCTGCATACAGCAATTTACTCAGCAATGGGCCATGCTACAATAGATTGTTTCACATTAGGGTGCACCACACACATGACTTAAATAACAATTTTACTTAAAATGATAAATATAAATCAGTATCAATTATTACAGGGAAGAATTCAAAACAATTTTTACAATCTGAAAATAAACCTCTGGTCTCCAGTGGCTATAGATTTTTCTTCTTTAATTTAATGAAACCATTAGCATACAATAAGCACCTTATTCACACCGTGTTGTGAGCATTGGGGTTTGTGGCATTGTAGAGGCAAAATCAGACACATCCACTGATTTGGTCGGTTAGCCATTATCCCGTACCTCGACAATCCCAACTCGTCTTCTACATTTCAGCGTAACTTTGCTACAGTTTATTTGCTGCTTTCAAAATTCATCACTTTGCTCCAAATTGTTGCACAAATTCAGGAAGCTTATAAACTTTTCCAAAGCCCACATTCGGGTCCATGCTGATGAAGTCATCCAGGTTCATTTTGCACTCTACAAAATCAGATACATGAGCTGTTAGGGAGAAAAGAAAGTAGAGAGAAAGCAAAGAATGAGAGGGAAAAGGCACATACCTGTTGTTTCTATGCAAGGATATGGTGGTGGGGTCATACGCCATGTCCCGTTAGAATACTTCATGTGAGATCTATCTGACGCAAACGTCTTTAAGTAGGTGACAGCTGGTATCACTCGCATTTTCCTGAAAATAGCACATACTGATTTGACTAAATGTCTATTAACTTGACATTTTAACCAAAGTTTAAAAAGATGAAAGTACATGTTTTCTCAAAAAAAAAAAAACTTCTACAGCTTTAACTTGCCTTTGAAATTCTGGTTTTAGCAACTCATCAGATTTAAATGCTTCCCTGGAATACACGTCAAAAGGACACGGAAAGGGGAGGGTGGTGTCCAGATCATACACAAAACTCTGCGCTTGTGGGTTGAAGTGCAGTAACACAACATGGTAATCCTAAAACACAGCACGTTACACATTAAAAATTCACTTTATGCTTATCCCTCCTTCATTTTTGTGACGAGATCTGCATACCCATATCACAGGTTCACCCCCTCTGCTGGATTTCTGTTTCCAAATGGGGATCTGCATTACACAGGACAAAACCATGATTAAAGCTATAAGCACAGCATATCAATCTGTTTTCTCATTAATCCTTACCCACCGCTTTCTTTTCATTCGATATGAAGACTGCATGCACTTCATCCAGTGGACACACCTCCTGAGCCTGGATATATTCACACAATTTCCACACATTCTCTTCACTGTAGAAGGAAATTCATTAAAAAAAAAAAGACGACATAGATGTAAATGTTCTTAAAGTATCACATGTCTCTGGGAACTTTGACAACGGCCACATTTCTCGCTTTTATTTCTAGAAAGATTATGATGTTATAATCTTTCATGATCTTTGAGGTCATCTACCTGGAAGTTTTCAAGAAGCACTGCCTGCTTTACAACCCTGTCATGTCATATACCACTGAATGGCTTGTTTCGTGATTATACTTACACATCTGTTTATGTTATGAAATAAACCACACTTATTTAAACACATGAAATCACATTTATTATCTCAAAATCAGTTTTATTTCACTTCATTTCATGATGACCTGTATTCATAAAATTTACATCTCTTTCCCAAGTTTGAAGGATACTGCCCAGGAATTTCCCCCAAATGTTGCATTTATGACAGATTTTATATAGAAAATTTGCATTTAAACAACAACAGTACAAGGTGTTTTCTCGATTAAACAATATAGAAATATCATTCCAACAAGCGGTTCTGTATAAAAGTCTTTATCATAGTGAAAGGAACATTTTAATTCAAACATGATCGAAAAAGACTATATGTTTGGTTTGATTTAGAATGCAAATATATAGAATATAGACGAAGCCTCATTTACATAAACAAATACACATATCAGCAATCCACTGGCAAAGACAGACCGGAATGCCTATTGTTTAAAAACCCACACAACCCTATTGACCAGAGCAGTGTACTGCCTTAAATATTTACCACCTCTCCCTGATCGTTAAACTTGCTGTTTGTAAAACAATGACACAGGAGTAATGTGAAGCTCAAACCTGCACATCTTATGCAGGAGCTAACAGTGCAGAGGCGTGATCATGAGAACACTTTATACACTATGAACTCCATCACTTCATTACAATAAATGAATGCGTGATTAAATGCGGAAGCGGTGTGAAAACATCGAGTCCTACCAGTAACAGCTCGTGTACACACAGTCCACCCTGGTTGGAGTGATAGCTGTGTATTCTGAAGAAATACCTTCTTCACACATGAGTGTGTACAGCTAAATTAAACTGACTTCAATTCTGATTTTATTTCCAGAAAGTTTTCATGTCATACATTTAAAGCGCTGAAAATACGAATCTTTCTGCTCTCTTCGTTTACTTTAGTTTAGTGACGTGTAACATTGTTTAAAGTCCGTAAGGAAACTCTGAATGATGTTTTAGTACCGGGGTCTAATAACTGCGACATTCCAGGTTTAACCTGCGTGTTAACTAAACAATGAGATAATCATCTTAAAAAAGGTGACAACTGGAGCATCTAGATAAATGCTCACAAATACGAATACTTAAACATAAACCAGGAATGATCTGCACTGCATGAGATGGACGAGATAGTTGCTATTAGTAATACATTCTTGGGCACCTCTGGTGGCTCAATGTTTTTAACCTTCCTTAACTTTTTATGGATTTTATAAAACAGCCAACAGAATACTCACATGGTTCATCGATTTAAATAAATGGATAAAGGTTTATTGGTTGGTCATCTCTAGCAAATCATAGCCTACCACTCCATAATTTACTAAAAACCCATCTGACAGCTAAAAACTATAGACGGACGTCTCCCCTGTTATTAAATGTTGTTGTTTTAATAATTTAATTAATTCAGGTGGTGGTGTAAATTCTTCATTGCTGTCAATTTCTGACCCCAGGACTAATGTTACATGAAAGTGTTTATACTGTAAATCCAACACACTGTTTAACAAGCTTCTGGTGGACCCTTTCTACAGTCAGTAATTTTATACCAAGATCTAATTGAATAATCTGATAACTCAATAACTACTTCCAACCACTTATGTATCCTCTGAACAGCTTTAGTCTCAGATCCAGTTCTTCCCGAGACTTCCCCTGAGATCTGTAATAACAGTGATATCATAAACATCATGATGTAATTAGTTATATATTTACACTGAGAAAAATGACTAACAGCGTACCTTTCGTTGACTTTATGGGTACACATTTCGAACATTTAATGGAGGCTATTTTTACCTTTAAAGGTGCATAATGTGTAACTTTAATATATTAATCTGAAAACAAATTATAGGTGTGCAAGAGTGTACCTTAAATCAAATTAAAGTGACCTTTCCCTCCGTTTAATTATTTGCTTTTTGTAACAAAGTACCAAAATAATATTATGAAGAAAAAAAAAACATTTGTTTTATTTATTTTGTTTTATTTTTTAGAAAAAAACGTATGTTATTAAGAAAATGAAGAACTTATGGGATACCTCCTAGTTCACATGCAGATATGCTATAGGTCTCTTGTCTAAGTGCTTGAGGTACCGCCCTCATATTAACACCTCATTAGATTAAGTAACAGCTGCATTTAGGATGGAATGCACGCATGTTGTTCCTCTGTGTGCTGGTAGGCTTATAAATGTGGACCAACAGTTTTCTGAATCCAGACCTACCTGAAGTGAGACTTCGACTTTTTAGCCATGACTAAAACAGTGTATGGAAGTTTTAGGCCTGTACTGAGAGAGACCCGAAAATATCAAAGACACATGAAGGGAACATTCATTGGACTTATTGCGTATGTCATTCAAGATTCTCCCAGCAAGATGCTCACCTTCAAACAGGTAGGATAAGAGTCAACATTTAACAATACGAATGCTGTTAAACATTTTAAATGCATGCATTGTAATTGACATTGTATTTATTTATTCTGCAGATTATGAGTAAAATGGAGGTGCTTGTCACTGGGCAGAGGAAAGGTCTCGAAAACAACATCAGAGTCTGTCTGTCATCCAACAAGTGTTTTGTGAAGGTGAGTTGGTTTTAGCACCACTCAGTCTTTTTAAGCTTTGACGAATTGACCGACACTGTCTGAACTCACAGGTTCCCATTGACCCGGAGTACCCAAATGCTAAGAGGAACTTTTGGAAAGTGGATGAGAGCAGCATCACCCCGAGGATGGTGAGGCGTCATTTCAGTGATATGGCTGAGCTTTTCCCCGGACTGCCTGCCGAATGGGACAGAAAACCAGCACCTCCACCTGCCCCCTCACCAGTCTGTTCCGGCAAGATGGATCACCGTCCGACCAAATTTACCGGTCCTTTTTCAATAGAGTCGCTGTTAAAGAAGGATCATGTCCCTCATGTGAAGATCAATATGCAACAAGCAGCTGAAACTGCCCCCAACACTAACCCCTGCTTTCCGGATGAGCATTACAACAGAACAGCGACCACAGACTCACTCACATGTTTAGACGGAGAGAACAGACAGCACAGCTGGCATTACTTGTACAGATCAGTGGAGGAAGCCAGCTGGAGGAAGCCTGTCCAGAGGATGGATTCATCTCCTGAGATGCATCATGCATTGCTGTATTCACCACACTTTCCTTATGATCAGGCTATATTCAAGTGTCGAGCTCTCCATCAAACACACACGAGCTCAGGTACAGGAAATTGTAAATTTCTCAGACTAAATGTTGCACTTTGAATGAATGTTCATCCTTGATTTTTTCGGTTTTTTTTTTTACATTTCTAAATATAACGTTAGAAAGCCTTTCCCTTATTTTCTTTTGATCATAAGTCGCAAATAAAATGAAGCATATTATATGATGGTTGGGTCTGGGTATTTTTTTAAATAACACAATATATCCTATTATGTCACTTTACTGTGCAGTGAGTCCAAATAAATCTGAATCATACCACCATTAATAAGACCGTTATTGATAATTCATGATATCTGAGAACCCTAAAACTGAGTGGTGTCTTTATCTGTCTCTATATAAGACCTATACATTTCAAAGTTTTGTATGACTAACACATGTGGGTGGTCTGCTGACAGTCCATGAACACATCGTTGAAGAGGCATTGAGTGCGCAAAGCTGCTGTAAGCTTTTAGATATGTCTCATTATCTCTTAAGAATGACCTGCATTCTTTTATGTGGCCGCTAGATGTCAATAAGCGGTAATGGAACGCAAGGCTTCGATCTCAATAATCAAAGCTAAGTTTTAAATGTGGCGTCAGTAAGGTAGCCTATAAACATCTAGCATAAGCAATTCAGCATGGACAGAGTGTGAAAAAGAGTGCTCCCCTTTAATAATGATTTACTAATACTGATATTCCATCCATTTTTTGTACCTCTTATCCTATACAAGCCTGGAGCCTAAGCCAGGGGTCTCGGGGCACTGGATGGGTGCCAACCTATTGCAGGGCACAATCAAACACACTTGCATGTCCATTCACACACTATGGTCAGTTTAGAGATGCTAATCAGGGAACACATGTCTTTGGAATGGGGGAGATAACCAGAATATCCAGAGGAAGCATCGACAGGGGGAACATACAAATTCTGTACACACAGGGCAGAGGCAGGAATCGAACTCACAACCCCAATGGGGCAAAGCAAACGTGCTAATCACTAAACCAACATGCCCCCAATGTCTACTACTTCTAATAAAACTAATAATAAAAATACCACCACTAGTACTACTACTACTACTACTACTACTAATAATAATAATAATAATAATAAACATCTATATAGTACATTCACAGAGTGAAAACCACAACATAGACAATGAATCCTTCCCCCCATAGAATCACTCACAACAGCACAAATATGCAAAACAGGTGTTGTCTCCAGCACACCTCATGTAACTAATCCAGAGCTTCATTAGTTGCACCAGGTGTGCTTGAGCTGGAACACATTAAATTCCTGAACTAGCTAGGGGTTTGTTGAGTGTACACTACCTGGACAAGGCAGAAAAAGGAAGATATCAACGCCTGCAACCTGTAAATTCAGACAAGAAACCTGATTTGCAATGGGGGTTGAATAATTTGGATTGCAACTGTATAACAGATTTTACAATAACAACTAAGAAATGGTCTTAGTTATATTATTTTAGTATTACTCAGATTGTCTCATATCTGAGTAATACTAAGTTAGTAGGGGTAAGTAAATAATATTATTACAGGTAGAGGGTTTATACCTTGTAAATGACTCCATAATGCAATCTGTGCTCTTTATTGTAACAACATTTGACTGATTATACTGTTTCGGGTTTATGGGATATTGATTAGTTCTCTTTAGATTTATTGTAGTTGCATTATATAAAAATATACATAATCTATATGGAAACTTTTCAATTTGTATTTAAATATTAACATTTGTTAAGGATTGCAGAAAAGCTCAGTTGGTATCAGTATCCACACAAGCAAAATGTGCACATCTGATAGCATTTTAGCGATAACATATGAAACTGTTTGTACTCTTAAAAGAGAAAGGATAAAAAATCCTAGTGACATGAAGCATTGTAGCTACTGCTATTGCAGATTTGATCAGGAAATGTGTGTAGGCACGAAACTGGCCAGGATCAGCATTCACAACTACAGCCTACAACATTCCTGTGCTTTGTAGGATTACTGATGGTCAAAGTAAATTGTGAGACATCCACTTCCAGTAGGAGTCAACCTGGGATGGCTTCAGTTAGGACAGTTCATGTGACTGTAAAAGAAAGAAATTAGGTCACAGTGTCAATGGCCAAAAAAGAATGGCAAGGGCATTTGTTTCTTCTAGCTAAAACTAACATCCATAGTGATCAGGTTCAATCTAACATATTGGTCAAACCACATAGGTAATCAGACTTTTTTCCTTATTGCTGATATAAGGCTCTCAAAAAAGTTTCACAAGCCTGTGATTCAGATTTGCAAACAGCACATTAAGAATGATCTCACTGAGGGCACGCAGTTCTGCACGTCCTCTCTCAGAGAGAATGTCTCAGGCTGATGTGAACACAGCTGTATTGTGTCTCAGCGAGTTGCAATCTATCAGCAACACACATGGGAAGCTGACTTATCTCTTAATGATCTGTATCTATCTATAGTAATGTGAAAACTCCTGGCTTGTTTCAGACAAGTTCAAGCATATGAGGTTGATTAGTTTATTTTGTGTTCACCAAATATGTCTTGAACACACAATATCTCAAGACATATTTGTTTAGTTAAATTAATTTTGTAAATAAATGTTTTACGTTAATTTTGTTTCTGTTAAACACTAGTACAACAACAACAATAATAATAATAAAAGTAAAAAACAAGTAAACTAAAATGTAATGTATTAACAATAATAAATTTAATAATATTATACTTAAATGATAAATTATATATAAATGAATGTAGTTATATTCTTCTTCTTCTTACATAGTAAACCACCTGGTAAACCTACCAAAATACAACAGCGAACATTATTATTCAGCGTATTATTGCAGGGGATAAAATACAAAAATTAAAAGACAGATTTCTTCAAATTCGCTACTATAAACTAATTTACCGGTCTGGAACATGAATAATTGCTGCACGCCCCGCCCACGCACACCGGGGAGTCACGTCCTGCACGTCTTCCCTCGGACGTAATCTATTCCACATCCGGCATATCCACGTCACTGCCGTACTCGCTTCTGATAGGTTGCTCGTCAAAGGCGAGGCCGCTGTACTACCTCAGTGAATCATCATCATTATTATTATTATTATTATTAGTAGTAGTAGTAGTAGTAGTAGTATGAATCAACAATAATTGAATAAGATTAAATTTCTCACGTAATAATGAAAGACATAATCAGATCATATAGGTTATAAATCATATATTTCCTCATTTGTAAGTCGCTTTGGATGAAAGTGTCTGCTGAATGAATAAATGTAAATGTAAATGATTAAACGATTAAAGATGTAAGAAAGCGCATACTTGACTAGAGACAGAAACTGACTCTGTTTCATTATGGTTTTAATGCTGATTTACAAATTTTGTGTGAATCATGTGATCTTATGCCTGACCAAGTCAGAATTAGCATGTAGTTATTTTCCAGCTCCAGGTAATAATTGTATTTAGTAATTAGGTAATGATTAACAACATAAAATAAAGAATCCGTGCCATAGCCCAGTGGTTCTCAAAGTGAGGGCTGTGGCTTGAATAAACAGACAAAACATTATTCTACACATTTAAATAAAGTTAATGAAATAAATTAGCTCTGAGAGGGTCTGTTTTTATTCTAAATTTTAATGTAATTTATAGTTAAAGTGGTCCATACCTACAAAATGCTTGAGAACCCCTGCCATAGCCATTGTTTTGTTTGCATGACCTTGTTTTGAACTTGAAAGCTAATCACATGTCTCATAATTTTAAGGACAAGAGGACAGCAAAATGATTAACAGACATTCCATTACATGCCGATGTGTCCAGGGTTTTAGTATATACCCTCAGCAGTGCCAGTTGAGTAATGATTACCAAAGCCCACTGTCTCAGGTTTATAGTGAAAACACATGCATTAAGTCATGTCTCCATCTGTCTTCATTTATATAGATTTGTAGAGTGTTTTGGAAGAACGTTGAGTGCTCAAAAATAATGACTCTTGTAAAAGTAGGCTGTACTTATAGGGGAAAAAAACATGAATAAGGTTTCTCTTGGAACCCTCTCTGATAGGGAACTTGAATGTGTGTACATAGATGGTTAAGTGAGTTCAAATCCCAGTACCAACAAGCTACCACTATAACCTCCTTAAACATTTACAACAGCTCATTTGTAAGTCACTTGTAAAATAACCACAGATTTAATCATTTTTGTAAAGGTGTAAAGAAGTACAGACCTTGAAGATTGAGTCCAGTCCAGGGCCTGCTGTCACATTTTTTGTGTCTTTATTGCTGTGGCAGCTGAACTTGGATGTTTATATTTGAGCTTGTTTTCTTAAAATTTTTCAAATGCTCTTCCTGTGTGGCTGACATTCCAGTGCTGCATCACTCTGGCCTTATGCCTGGAGGTCGATCAGTGCAGTTTTAATAGAGTATGAAAGTGTGATCATATTAATTATTCTTGGTAAACAGTGATATGTGCTACAGTGATTATTAGATTAGAGGCACACAGTGACTGCAATATGAGTCTGCAATATGAGGCAACAATGCATTCATTTACACAGCATTTATGCTTATATATTTTATGTGTGCATGTTTAAAAATGTAGTTCTGTACAAAGCATGACTTTCATTTGCTTTCCATTGGTCACTCTGTTATTTTTTTGGTCACTCTTATTTTTCATGGAAAACAAAAAACAGGTTCTGTAAGATTCTGGATATTTTCCACCTTGTTAATTGGCAGATACTTATCTAAAAAAAACCCCCAACAACCCATGACAGTAACAAGAATGTAATCCAACCTCCAGAAAAAAAATATTTAAAAATGGTAAAATATGACTAAATGAAATGAAATGTTTAAAAAAATGCCTTAGTTTGTTTAGCTGCTTCAGTTCACTGAAACTGTTACACACATGGAATCTCCTGATTTATTTGACAACAAGCCTTTTATTTGGTGTCAAATAAAACACTTGTTGTCATTTAAATCACAGATCCCATGTTGTTCCATGGTCAAAAGTGCTTGCTACTGCAGTTGATGATGGTGCTGTGTGTAAGCAATATTGGCCCACTGTTTACATATTTAATATTTTTCATGTCTTTATTTTATAATTAAAGATTATATTTATTTATGTTTTTGACATTTATTATAATCAAATTTGTTTGAGAAGGTAGTGAGGAAGATAGTAAAGTATTCAAAAGCGTAATTTATGAAGAATTATCTTTAGAAACTAAATCAGCAAATTTAATGTACTCTTCTGATCTTGTACTGCAGCACTAGTTTGGTAAAATATAATGACGTGTAAATAATTTGAGCTAGATAAATGTGCTGTGAAAGTTTTGTTTTTTTTTACCTTTAATGAAACCATTCCATGATCATCTGTAGCCCTAAAGTAAAAAAAAAATCTTAAATATTAGTGTAGGAAGAATGATAGGAAAAAAGACTGCACATTGTTTAATGAGTACTGAATATTTAAAAAATAACTCCAATTATCCTTGGATTATCCTTGGTAAGTCACAAAGCTGAAGGCCATTGAGTAGTTACAGTTTGCCAAATGTGCCAGTGCTAATACCATAAACATGTCTGAAATCACCCTTCTAGGTTGGTCTCTAAAACTAGACAAGAACACATAGCCATACAGACACACAAGTGTACAATCAATCTGGGCTAAAAATCACAATATGGAAGTTCACAGATGCAAATAGTCTTGAGGATCAGGTTATTTTTCCTCTATGACTCGTTATTGTCAGACACCAGTCCAATCACCATTGTGTCATTTGAAAGAGTGTTTGTGGCCTTTACAAGTACACAGTTGGTGGTGAAGAGGACATAGAATGGGCTCAAGACACACTTCTGTGGTATACCAGTGATCAGTGGCAGTGTAGAGGAAGTCTGAATGCCTGAGGTCAGTGTGATAAGAAGTCCAGAATATTACAACTGTGTGCACTAAGGTCTCTGTCATACAGTTTGGAGGCTAGCCTACTTGGA
>JAOUWY010000047.1:9231769-9249104 GCA_025728095.1 Prietella phreatophila | reverse complement strand
ACGTGCTTTAGTTTTATTTAACTTTCACTCTTTTGTCTCGTGATCAAATATTACTCACATGTGAAATGCATGCGATTTTTCCATAATCAGCCAGAATAGTCTGTTCAAGCCTGTTCCACTGAATAAGAAACACTAGCTGATGTGAAGTGTGTGATGATCTGGGTGTAGTGGTGCAGAGATGAGGTCTGGTGAAGGTGTCAGTGTTTCCCAATAGCAGTGGGCTTGGCTTATAGTGGGCTGGGCTGGGCTGCCTCGAGCCTTTATAACACTCTGCATGAGACATCCTGTAGAAACAGCAACTTTTACTCGAGTTTTGTATCACTTTCAGTCTCTTACTTATTGGACATCATAGAGAACCGGTGAGTGAGGACTTAATCATACGCTTACTTATATATACAGTGTAGGCTTGGTTTTCCTTACTGTTTTCATTTTAATATAAAAAATAATTGTCTATTAATTTTCATATTTAGGCTGTTGGACAACCTTTAAACCACGTCTCCTATCATTAGCCTATCTTCTAGATATTATGTATGTTTGGTTAGGTTTTCTTTACTTTCCACCTTTCAGATCCTTCTAAAAACACAAGGAAGCGTTGCGGGCGCGCGCGTTGTATTTGCGCTTGGCGCTGGTGTTGTTTACATGTGCGTTATGGCGCGTGCGCGATGTTTCATTCTGCTTGCAGTTATTTTTAAATAAACGCCCACCCTTAAATTTTCTCTTTTCGCTGTCTTTATTTATTTTTACGTATATATATATATATTTCAGCGCTCAGTCTCGTAGGCTCGGGTAAGTGCCCCCTACAGCCAGGCAGAATGTTTGCAGTGATAATTCAGTGGTTGTGGCTTGGCACTACATATAGGACAGTTCAAATTTCACCATTGAGGAAGACTGTTAACCCTCAACTGCTGTACTGTCCACTCTTCTGTCACCTTAATCAGACTTTCATTAGCCACGCCAGGGGAACCTTGCAAATTCACCATTAATTTAATTTTTTTATCTAGAACCATTAATAGATCAATTGATATATGCTTGAATATTAACTTGAATATGATTGGATCTGTTGTAATTTTCCTACTGTAATTTGTCTTTTTTTTTCCCCCCAATGCGAAACTTATATCAGAGCTCCATGTGCCTAAGTTGATTCTCTTCAAGATTTCTGTTGCTCAGTTAGACAAGGCATATATATCGTTGAATCAGATTAGAAAATCATTGGATCAGATAAAAAAAATCTGAACCGAAAATCTGATCTGATATCCGTCAAGTGTTTCAGAACAATTTTGGCCATGAAGGCAATATTCAATATCGAATTGCTGCATTGCTAGTAAATCTAAACTTCAAGAATCAATTCTGCACATAATGATATTCTATTAGCAAATTGAACCACCTCAGTGTACTGATGTTCAGCTCTTTATCACTTATCCTGCAGAGTATTTGACAAACTATGCAGTGTGCAATGTCAAAAATAAATGCTTATTTTTGTAATTTGTGTTTATTATTTTCCATTTTGAGCAATATTGGCTTATTTTTAAATTGGATAATATTTATGCAAAGTAGCTTGTTGCTGTTGTAATCATTGGTCAAAATGATTCATATAGAAAGTATAGAACATTGATATGGTTCATGGGTGAACCAAAAAAACCCACACTTTATATTATTATATAGTGGATTAGTTAGATCGTTTTGCCTTTTCAATCTTGGACATTACTAAACGTCTAAAATGCAGTGCCATAGGTTAATATCCAAATGATGGAGCATCGATGATGCAGAACATCCACAATGGCCTTTTTTTGTAGTTTGTAAGAAATAGGGAATAAGGCACAAGGCCATTCATATTGAAGAAGCCAGTTTAAAGATAGAACTTCATTTTGTTAATCAGGCATCTCACATGTCTAGATCACTTAATTCCTTTTTTCATTTGTGTGTCAGAAGAGCAAATGGAATCTGTTATGCAAATCTAACCAATTTATGTTATTTATGATATATCAGGCCTCAGGATGTGGCAGTTTAAAGTCAGTTGTAATGTGAACACGAGACAGTAGATTTGAAAATGGTCAGTACTGATGAAGTGTTCCTCTTTTGTTATATGACATACTCAAAATATGAAGTTATTATATGCGAGTAAAAGGTTAGGAAAAAGTACATTCAGTATGTATGTATGTATGGAAATATTAGTAATTGTTGTAACTGTGCCAAAATTATAAATGTACAAAATCTTTAAATGGTTTAATAGTTGCTGGGCTTACTAAATCATTTATTAAAAGTAGTTCTTAACGTGAGATCGCTTTTCTTGTTGAAAGAGCAGTGGTAATGATAAGCAGTGACAAAAAGGAAGTGATACCAACATTCCCTAAGTTTTGTGCAATGTCTTATAGGCGGAGCTCTTTGCTGCAGCTTGTATTTATAATATTCACATTTATGAATGGGAATACTGCTATCAATGTGGCCATAAAATGAAAAATAAATATAATACAGAGTAACCAAGCATTTACCAAGCAAGTATGCATGAAAATGTATTAAGTCATATGAGATGACTTATAAATTAGGCAAATAATCATTGATGTCATGGTTGAGACTTTCCTGTGTGTCAATCCACACTGAGCAGGTGGCCCTAGATGTTTATATGAAACAGGGAGGGTTAATGTCTTAACATTGTGCATGTCCTCTTCTCATGTAGCACAGCATGCAAATCTCACTTAGGCCTAACTGATTGAGCTGGGTTTTTTTTTTTTTTCACTCCCAGGTAAACAATTAAATATGATGGATAACAAGTGCACAGGTCTTGGAAACGTGACAAACCTAGATGTCAGACTGCTAACAAATCTTATAACTTACCTGTGTGCGTTAGGGTTTTACAGTGAAATCAAGGGACTGCTATAGAAATATGAAATGTTTCATAATGACTAAGGCAGTATTCATCTAGCATTTCAGTTCTCACATAGTCTTGAGCAGAAATGTGTGTGGGAGCCGACACTGTACACCTCCACGGATGATGAAAAGCGAAGGAAATCTTGCACTTTAACCCACAGGATCGCTCCTTGAAAAAGTGACCTGGCTTGAACTTCATATCTACAGGCAGTTGTAACACAAAGGATTTCAACATTGCTTCAAAGCCATTCTGTGGTTGTGTAAAAGGGGCGGAGCGCAGGGAGGGAGTCATGGAAGAAGCCGTGTCAGTAGCTTCCTCTGTGCAGCGTCCAGGCCTTGCCATAGAGGAAGAGCCTGACTGGTGACCTTTAGAAACCTCTTTCCAGACAAAGAGACTGTTCAAGCTCTCGTTCCATTTACATGCACAGCAACATTCTGGCTGCCATCCTCCATAAGTGCCAGCATCAGTGTTGTCTAATTGCATTATTTCCCCCTTTGGTCCTAGTTAGTCTGTTTTGAAAAAATTACAGGATACAGAAGAACCCACTGAGGTCCATGCAAAGTACTTATAAACAATAGAATCTATTTTGTTCAGACTGATATTTTAAAACTGTGTTATTTTTCTTTTGTATTGAAAAACTATTAATGGACATGTATTTGAATCCTGAATATGTTTACTCTGATGTGTTATAAACAGTAGAAAGTCTACAATAACAAAAGGAAATATGTACTAGATGTACTTCCGGCTTACAGTCAGGATCTGAGAGATGTACAGTAAACATAGTAACAGGGCCAGCTAGAGAAGTGTACCGTTTGTCTAACTGATAATATATGTATTTCCTTGTACTGTCTTTCTCACATACTGCAAAAGCTTACGAGTGAAGCTGTTGTATGAAATATGAACCTCCTCTTTCTTCTCATAGGTGTCTCCAAAACTGAAAATGGAGGAGATCCAGATTGAGACAAGACATTTGCTTGACAAGGACCTTCAGGTATGAGTATGAATAATAGACACTTTTCTATATAACAAATCATACTTTTTTACACCCGAGTTAAATTTCCATTGTTGTTTGTTTACTCCAGGGATTAAGAGAAGCTGTTCAGCAGCTTGAGACAAAGGCAAGTCATTTTCCCATTTTCTTTTAATTACAGTTTTATATTCAGTGAGGTACTGTGCACCAAGACTTTCTTCAGGTCATGGTAAAATTTCCTGGAATTAAATTTGACTTTTAACTTGTATAGCACATTTAAAAGTACACATTGCCAAAAAGCAGCTTTTCAGAAATCATGATGTAGATTCAGATACCTAATGAACAAGCGGGATTAAAAAGCATTACTCTTCTACAACTGTATACAGTAAAGCCAGATCATGAAGTATGTTGAAAACATGTTGAATAGGAGTCCTGGGATAAGCACAGGACGGCCTTTATGATTTACAGCAGCAGTTCTTAGGTACACAACAGATTAGGTTGCTTTTTGAAGTCATGACTATTGCCATCTGGTGGTGCAAATGTTCATAATGTTGGGGTGCAATATTTAGAAAGAAATGACAGCGTGGTATTAAGGCATTCTGGGTCATTAGGATGCAGACATAAAAGTTAGAAGCAGTAAATGTTTTATTTTGAACACATCAGTATTAAATGAGCTTAAAATTATGTTGCTTGAATGTGCAACCAAAATATGTCTTATATCCCTCTTACTGAATTTAGGATCCTGGACATAAGCGTTGTCACTTCAGGCCAGATGATTATAATATTTTAATAAAGTTACTATACCCGACATTTACCTTTCATTCAAGGTGTCACAATGAATAAGCAAACCTACATTCATATTAAATAAATTATGGATGAGAGTTTACTCATGACAAAGTCACCATCATTTCTGATTTAACATTTACAAATTATGAAAACTCAGTGAGCTTGATACTTGTGGAGCATCAGATGCTCTCATGCAGCATCATGCCAATGTCTTGCAGAGTGGCCTTGGACTTATGATGTGAGGGAATGCAACAGCTTGCCCTCCCATGCTGACCCCTACAGATTAGAGTGATCAGATTCCAGGTCATGTGTTTATTATCTAGCCTGTAGTGACGTGGGAGGCAGAAGGATGCAACAGCCATCTGCTCAGAACTGGTTTAAGGCTGCTGGCAGTTTTCACACGTAGGGCTCGTATTCTTTAAGGGGATTAGCAGTGATGGGCAGACAACATGCATTTGTGTTCAATCAGCTGCAGTGAAGGAACACAATCTCCTAGCCTTGTGTAAATCCTTATATTCCCATGGATCTTCATCAGTTCTGTTTTAGATCTTTATGTGCGTTTGGTCAGGTATGACCAATCTAAAATTTAAACCACATCTGTGGTGTGTATATGGTGTAGTTATAATGCATAATAACATTTACATGTTTCACTTTTGTAAATGTACACCTACATTACATTCAACAAAACAAAGAACAGATGGAAAATAGTTATTTTAGAGCTATTATATATACAACATTGGGGTATCTGAGATGTAATAATCAATTAAAGGAAACATCTGCAAAATGTAAGCATTAAGTACACTTTAATTTGGTTCTCTTTGAGGAAATAGAGGCTGATTTGTGCTCTCTAAGCCTGCTGATATTTAGCCAGAGCCTATATATGAACTTCCCATTTAATTTTTTTAAAGTAACATTATGACTGGGGCTCTGTTACACATAAAAAAAATAATAAAAAAATAAACGTATTTAAATCATAGAATAATTTTATTTAGTAAGTAGTTAAAAGTAGTAAGTAGTTAAAAGCAAGTGCATGGCATGCATATTTGATCTAAAGACATGCTTGTTATATTGTATTCAACTTCCTCGAGTGATGAACTCCATGCCACAGTAAATAGGCCTTGAAGTTTCCGATGACTGAATATTCAAGTTGTCTGATACGGTCTGATCCAATTTACAGATCTCTTCAAGTGGAATTATCTTGTTTTGGTCATGGTACAAAGCATGCTGGGAGCAAGGGGCTTATGAAGAGGAGTGGCAGCAGGGGTATAAAGGCTTGAGTGCAGACGCAAAAGCTTACAAAGAGCTTACATACAAGTGGATCTTACTCACCTGTTTACTGAACGTTAGTTGCTACTACTAACTACCAGCTGTCGAAATGGTTCTCGAGGATTCGGAATCAGAGGCAGTGTTTGAGATTGAGGTTTTTGTGAGTACAGACTCCACTGTTTGGTGCTCAAGCTGTTGCATGAGGATTATTTGTCCTGGTTGGAAATGTGGTCAGACAACATGTTTGATGATAAATATTGAGATTGGATGCAGCATTGATGCAGATTCTATTTAGATTTGTATTATAGATGATGAAGGATAGGGTGGTTAAGATTAGTACTGTGGTTAAATATCTGAAAGGTTGCAGTAACTGTTTAATAATCTGTGACTTCAAGGGATAAGACTGTCCATTAGTGAAGTTTGCATAGCGTGACATTTCTAAAAGTATTCACAGTCTTCAGATCTGTGTATGCAATGTTGAGCAGGTGTAGCATGATGTTGACCTCATTTACAAACACAAGTCCAGTAATTTACACAGAGCTTTTTACAGTCTCTGCTTTGTAATTTGACTGAATTCTCAACTTCCAACCCAGTCCTAAAATGTCCAGTTTGCATTGCAAAATATATATTCCGCTTTATTTTTTTATAGAGCATCAACCTTATTTTCATCACGGTTCTTGCTTCTACAGGAGCATGATGTTGATACACCTTATGGCAGAATCCACTGTACTATGAAGGGAGTCCCCAAAGGGGACAGACCTGTCATTCTCACCTTCCATGACATTGGACTGAACCGTAAGTGTTAACCTAATTCCAGCATATGCGTTTAGCATGCCTTTCAATATATGCTGTAAATATGTCACCAAAACACATGTCTTTTTATTAATTTTTTTTATTAATTTCTCTCTAAAGACAAGACATGCTTTGACACTCTGTTCCAACATGAGGACATGCAGGAGATCATGCAGCACTTTGCTGTGTGCCATGTGGATGCACCAGGACAGCACGAGGGTGCCAATACTTTTTCCACTGGGTAAGCTGGAAATTGAACTAGGTTAGGCAACATGAAGCCTTTGACCTTTTAGTCTTTGAGTGCTGACAAGTCTGTGTTCAGGCTCAGTTGCCTCTATTAATTATTAGCCTTGGCTTATCCTTGGCCTATATTGTTTTATATATGTCCTAAAACAAAATGTTATGGGACTCTAGATGAATGAACAGTTATATAATTATATAGTTCAGAGGTCAAAGGTTTTAAAATGGAAAAAAAAGGAAAATGTTTAAAATCTCAGGATAAATGTTGTACTATGGGTATAAATGTAAACTGTGTGTAATTGTGCATCTTTGATTTACTTTAGATATGAGTACCCTTCTATGGACCAGCTCTCTGAGACACTTCCTCTGGTCCTGAAACATTTTGGGTAATATTGCATTGTAAGCAGTTGCTTACTCATACTTGAATTACTCACACATTTAAAGGATTCTTAGATGTAACTGGCTTTTGTTTTCGTGATTATATAGTCTTAAAAGTGTGATCGGGATGGCGGTTGGAGCCGGTGCCTACGTCCTTGCAAAGTTTGCTGTGAGTTGCCACTTTAATAACCTGATACTTTTAATATGTTTTAATCAAACCTGGATTAAAAGCAGAACAAACTCGATTATTGTTGCTGTTATTATTCCTTCTTTATTATTTTTTGCTTTGTTTAGCCGCTAAGGAATGTTCCAAACTTGTTAAACACCAGCGGCGCTTGCTGTAGGGAGTCCTGAGCTTATTACCACAGATTTTAACACTTTACTCCACTTTTGTTACATGCATCCAATTTCCAGTATATTTGTACGTATTTAAGTTTCAGAATTATTATAATGAAAAGTCGATTCTTGGTTGTTGTTTTTTTCAGCTGGACTACCCTAAAATGGTGGAGGGTATTGTTTTGATCAACATCAATCCATGTGCTGAGGGCTGGATGGACTGGGCGGCACAAAAGGTAATATTTTTAAAAAAGAAATCAACCCACAGCATTGATGTGTTCTAATAATGTTATACTTTTTTAAATCTTATTTATCTTAAAGCATGTTAATTGGTAAATACTATGAATTTTTCAATTACAGTTAAACTAACAGCAAAAACTGTAATCCTGGCCACACTCTTGGGACCTTGGTTTATGTGGTTATATAGTTATGTTCCTTGGGGGCGTAAGTAACCTTTTACAATTCAAATGTTTTACAGATCAGTGGCTGGACCCATGCCATGCCTGACATGATCATCAGCCATCTATTTGGAAAGGTGAGTTTGAACCAAGTTTGTTGGAAGCTTATTATTATTATTATTATTATTATTATTATTATATTTTGAGTTATGTGGTGGTGGTGTTTTTTTTTTGGCTTGCTTTTAGGAGGAAATTCAAAACAACCATGACCTGATTGGCACTTACCGCCACCACATCCTGAATGACATGAATCAGTACAACTTGCAGCTGTTTGTCAAGGCATATAACAGGTGAATAGAGACTCAATCAGTTACAGTGAAGATTTGGTCAGGCTTGGTTATTAAAAGTGACTGACATTTGTGTTTCTCGACGTAGCCGAAGAGACCTTGAAATTGAGAGGCCTGTTCCTGGAGGAAACATTAATGTCAGAACCATCAAGTGGGTTCAGAGCATTGACTGGATTTTGTGTTAGTTAAACTATACAATGTTATGTCGTGATGATTTGGTGGTGCTCTGCTTTCAGGTGCCCCTCTCTTCTCGTAGTTGGAGACAGCTCTCCTGCAGTGGATGCTGTGGTAGGTCTAAGTTCACACAAATGGCACATGTCCACTTATTTACAAGATGAACAAGTGAAATTAATGAATTATTGTGCTGCAGCTTGAACAGCTATTCTAAAATGGTTAACACATTTGGTTTTCTAGGGCATGTATTTATAACTTATATATAATAAAATATGTGTATTTTTGTGATTTATTGTACTTTTTCCACAGGTGGAGTGCAACACCAAGCTGGACCCGACCAAGGCCACACTACTCAAGGTGAGTGAGCATTCTCACATTCTCAGTCTCTTTAATCCAGCTGCCTATTCATAGCCTTGGTGGAAAAGCTAGGAGCTGATATAAATTCTAATAGCTCAGCACCTGGTGACTGATTTACCTAGGGTGCATTAAGGCTGATTTTCATGGTCAGACCAAGGGCAGAATTCTTCTCCAGCTGACCTAGTTTCCTTGGCCTGACCCATGTTGCCATGGGGAAAGCAGGTTTATAACGCCTCAACTGACTCATTTGTTGCTGATAAGTGTTGTGAATACACTAGTTAATGGAACACTTGCTGGTTAAGAAATGCATGCTGATAGTGGTGTTGTTTTCAAGTCTGTGAAAACTTGGAGCACTAAACATGCAGTGAAGCATGTGTTGTGGCTGAAAGTTGCCATTTAAAAATGTGTTTCTCCTTTTTTCCCTCTTTTTTTCTCCACAGATGGCTGACTGTGGAGGCTTGCCTCAGGTTGACCAGGTGTGTTGACTGTTTTGATTGCTAGACTCATTGGCAAGATCTTCAGGATGGAGATAATCATTATAGATACCTGGCAGCTTAAGAGCCATGAATGCCAATTCGAATACCATCCTGAACTTCTGCTAATGACCTCTCTTGTGGTTGCGAAAATACATATTAGAACCATTCTTATATATAGCCATTGATACTTAAATATTCTTTCTCATTTTATTCACAGCCTGGAAAGCTGACTGAAGCCTTTAAATACTTTATACAGGGAATGGGCTACAGTAAGTATTTGAATCATTAATTACCTTGCCAGTATTAGTTACCTTGCCAATATTAAACACTTGATGATAGTATTGTGGTTGTTTGGGGTTTTTTTTTTTGTTTTTTACACCTTTCTCGCCTTGTTGTTGAAGACAGCTCAGAGGGTTATAGTTGTTATCTTTTCTGCCATCTAGTGGTGAAATCTGTTAGTGATATCTGACTAAACATAAGAATCAATATTACCAATATTAACTCAACATGCGTAATGAAACATGTCCACTCCTTACTATTTTATCACCCCAATCAATTTTTGATTGTTTCAGTGTTTGGACATTTCTAAAGTTTGCAAATATAAAGACACACACATATATAACGATATATGAGGGCTGCACTGTGGTGTAGCAGGTAGCATTGCTGCCTAATAGCTCCAGGTTTTAGGTCTACTCTGGGTTCTCTAGTGTCCTCCCATGTCCTAAAAACATGCCAGTAGGTGGATTGGCTACTTTCTATTGCCCCTAGGTGTGAATGTGTGAATGTGTCTCATCCAGAGTGCCACAGCCATTCTTCCCAGGATTGGCTCTGGATCCACTGCGACCCAACCTAAGATAAAGCTCTTCCTGAAAATGATTACTATAACTTAAGAGGCAAACGGTTTATAAGGACATGCTTAGACCTTAGTCTGCCTGGTCAGAAAACAAGTTCTGATGTTTTTTTTTTCTTCTGTCCTCTCTCAGTGCCCTCAGCCAGTATGACTCGCCTGGTCCGCTCTCGCACTGCCTCTGGCTCCAGCGTCACCTCCTTTGATGGCAACCGCAGTCGCTCACACACTAACGAAGGCCGGGGCCGTTCCCACACCGCCGACGCCCAGCGCGCACGATCTCACACCGACTCTGCGGACAACTCTGTGGATCAGTCTGTGCTCAAATCTACTGAAGTGTCATGCTAAAGCAGCTCCACCCTTCCCTAAAGCCTACCATACACTTCCTTTAACACACTTCCTTTCCCTTATCTGTGTGTGTGTGTGTGTGTTGTGCTGTCACAAAAATGCCCAGGAGTGCAGGCCACCAGTTTTGGGCACACTCATCCCAGAATGCAGTTGAATGAGTCAGTGTATTATTTGAGGGTCCTCTGGGAAATGCTGTCTAGGTGAAGTAAAATATTTGAAAGGGAAACTCCCCTAATCTGTTCATTTGCCCCCTTTTGGGGGGCTGATTTATTCTTTATGCAAGAAACACAGCACAGAAATACTGTACGTGGGAGAATCAGAAAGTTTGGGAAGCGTACAAGTTTGTATGTTTATACTCGTCATACATCATTACTTTACTTTCTTTGCATTCTCATTTACTTGATTGTAGTGTCACTTATCTCACAAATGTGTGCAAATGGCTGTTTGTTTTTTTTAACAGTAATGTATTTGTGTAATACTTTTAATACTGGATTAATTTTCTGTATATTTTGAATGTGATTTGATGAAAGGATATGGTGGTGGGTAATAGGGTTGTCATTTTTCTATGCTAACTACCTTAAAAATAAATGACATACACAGGCTATTTTCCTTTTCATTTATCTTTTTGTTTATTCCCCATGTTTTGGGGGATATATTTGCAACCTAGTTGTTTTTGTTCTTTAACATGATTTTTTTTTTTTTACTAGTGATCTATTATCGAGTTATCTGAGGCATTTTAAGCAGTAAATAAAACAAAGGAATTATTGTACATAAACAAATGAATGATTCATTGGAGTTTTGTACATAATCATGATTTATATGTAGTTAAGCAAAATGGAACAACATGTGCCATGGAAATCCACTTGTTTCTATTCTGTTTTGGTTTAGAAGGATGGAGGGAGAACTCCAGTAACAGGCTTTTTAGGTAACATAATCTTTGTAAAGATGCACAGCAGCACAATGTAAACCACACTGTACATTTAAATGGGATTAGAGTTGTATTTATTAAAAAAATACAAAAAAAGAAAACAACCCCCTCTGACTGGTTTGTATGACTGAAGCACCTCTTATCTACCCATAACTGCTTACACATGATAAACTTACACATGATGATAAAAAACATTAACACACATGTTTAGTCACCATTCAGTCTATTAACTATATATGTTGATACGAGATGTTTATTATTGTAGTCTTAAGACTGTGGGCAAAATTAAAAATAATTATGTATAAAAAAACTCTTGCTTCATTGTTTCTCTACCTAAAATAAATCACCATGTACCATGATAATTTAGCTCAAATCTTGTTTGCTCTGCCAGAAGATTTGTTAATAGGTATAAGTTTCACCACTAGTATGATCCAAAATTCACAAATGGCTGGCAGTCTGTTATGCTTTGGTTCCCAGAATGACCACCAAAACCACTAAAATTATATATTTAATACATTAAATTGTTATATTGTGTATTTTGTAGTATCAGTCTGAAACTTAAACTTGTAAAGTTTAAATTGTAACGGCAGGTCATGATAATAATAATAATAATAATAATAATTCCTTAGATTTATATAGCACTTTTCTAGACATCCAAAGCGCTTTACATTGTATGGTGTGGAATCTCCTCAACCACCACCAGTGTGTACCATCCACCTGGATGATTCGACAGCAGAAATGTTTAACTAACTGTGTAACTAACAAGTGAAACTGGTTCTGGTGTAGGGGCTGTTTTGATGCTTATAACAGGATTCTTTTGGTTATTTTCTTTTTGTTTGCATAAGTGCCTTCTCACAGAAGAGGCATAATCTGCAGCAGAAGTCACTGGTATCATAGAAAAGTCCGATCATAAGTCCGTAGAGTCTGGTACATCTTTGACCTGAGTTTGACACTGCTGGCTTAAAGTAATACCTGCATAAGTGTTCCCCCATCCTTGAATTTGTCCACACTCTAACTGAAGTGGACTTAATTGGTATTATATGTCATCAATCTACATGTGAGTTTGGGGAAAATGAATATAGCTTTCCCATATTTCTGGAACAGTGGTGAGCAGGGAAATAAAGATGTAGATACTGGGTGAGCAAATTAACGTGGCACACCAATGCTTATTTGAGAATGGATATTAATAAGCTCTCTCTCTCTCTCTCTTTCTCTCTCAGTGAGTAAGGCTGATGAGTTTGTCTGATGTGTGACCTGAATAAACACTCACCAGTCATCTTAACCGGAGTCTGCTATGTTCCTGAGTTGTGTCTGCTGCCATTTACTACACAAGTTATGTCTGCTTTTTATTTTTTTCACCTTTTTTATTTAATTAACCTTTATGTCACTTTAAAACTCTTTCTTTGGAACTTTGAAACATCAGACATTTTGTGTAAATCAATTGATTAAAATCCTAATTAAGTCATTTTCAGTTGCAGGCTGTAACACTACAAAACATCAAAACGTTCAAGGGTGTGAATACTTATGCAAGGGAGTTTCTTTGTGGTGGTTTTGTGGTCATTATAAAAATCAAGGTCTAAAGAAGTAACTTGGTTCTATCTTTATATAATATATTTACCAGTTATTACAAAGCATTATACAATAAAGATTTAACCACAGAAATATTACTGTAATATGAATCATCAGATTCTATAGACCCAGCAATAAAGAAGAATTCAGTAATGTCTATTGCTTAGAATTTACTGCAATATGGAATAAAAAACATTTATTTTGGCTTGATTCTTTTTACTTTGTCAACTCAAAAATGTGAGCAATTGAACAGCAGCACAATAGTCACCTGTTCCTCAATTCATAATCTCTCGATTCTCGTAGTACTGCTCCAAATCTGCAAAGATGTCATTGGGGTTTTTGCAGCTGAGGTTGCAGAAGCAGGCATTAATCCACATCACCTGCCAAGTGAGCATGGCTCCATTAGGGCATTGGAACTCTACCTGCACTGTTTTGGATTTATAAGGGATGCAGCAGCGCTCATCTGTGCAGACACCACAGTACTTTGGCTTGTAGAGCTTCTTGCTAGTGCAGCCTGAGATGGTGAAATTGGTCGCTTGATTTTCCCTGTAGATGTTTAGGCACTTTTTCCCAGGCTTTAGGAGAAATCAAAAGAAAATGCACAATATCTTTGTGAATATCTCAGGATTAAAACATAGCCAACTAATGAAGATAAGGTTTTTTATTATTACTATTAATAATAAGAGAGAAATGTATGTCAGTACCTGCTGATGGATCCTTGGTGTTTAATGGATTACAGTAACCAGAGAAAATTTCTACCTTAATGTGCTTAGTGATGTCCACCTCACAGGGTCGGATGTTGCAGAGCCGTCTCTCCTTGACCATGCGACACTGCTTGTTGGCATTAGTGATGCGTAAAGATACTCCTCGGCCACAGGTCTTGGAGCATGAGCTCCATGATGTGGTCTGTGTCACACAGTTCTCCTGCCAGGTGTCTTTTCCACTGGAGAGAGCTGTCAAAAGACAGGCAACCATTGTTAAATCCAATGTACAACTCAAATGCAGATTCAAATAGAGAATACAAGGGTTTTCCTTTCTGCATTCCACCAGTAGTACCCAAAGCAGATTTTTTTTTTTGTTTCCTGCTTTTCACTACCTGTAAGCTGGCCCTGAACCTGTGCAAATTAGGTCCCTTTGTCATTTTATCTTTCAACAGGAGTCCAGGGATTCTTTCCAAAAACCTTTAAACTTGGTGTGCTTTCAGAAAATGTGTATATGATTAGCAGCTGTCTCTAGACAAGCTCAACAATTAGCATGGCGCTAAAAATGATTAGTTTCCAACTGACCTTATTCTATAAAATGGAAAAGATCTTAGATGTCTCTCTCTTTTTTTTTTTTTTTTTTTACCTCATTGGTTGTTGGTTGTGCAGAAAGTGTGCCAAAAATGTAAAGTATTTTAATGCTGCATTTTTCCTAACTCTATAATTCAACTAAACTAACTGTGAAGTGTACTTGTATGGTCAGCTTTTATCATACCTGCCATGGCATGCCTAGGTGCTGCTTTGCGCCCCCTCCTGGGCTCCTCACATATCCACTGCTCACAGCAGCGGCCAGGGATCTTGACCCGGCGCGGTGTTGGGCACCACACCCTTGGAGGCTGAGACTCATTACACAGTGGTACACAGCCGATGGCCCCGTTCACACACAGACACTGGTATTTACAGTTGGGCTGAAAACTCTGCCCATTGCAATAAATTACACCATTGTGCTCACAACCTGTGCCGAGTAGATCTGTACATCGGCAAAGATAACAGTTAATGAGTTTCTGATAGGATGTAAAGGAAATGGTTATTATGTATGAGATAATGGCTAAAGATTTATGGATTTATGGCTAAAGACAATGGTGTGATTTTGAGTGTTAGAAAGATTTATATGAAAGAGACTGGAGCTCAAATGATCATTGAGAAGTTAAAATAACAACAACAAGAAGGTGGTTAATAAATCTAACGAATTACTGCTCTGGTTTCTATCTGAGTCTGCATTCCACCTTAATTAACCCTCTTAATCTCAATCTAATCCTTGGGAAGAGTCTAGTGTTAATGCGCTTAATGGAAGCCTGAGCACAAGGACGTGTTTAGTGCAGGGGACACTTACATGCACACACTCCTTTTTCGTACCTAGGCTTGTCTGAGCTGTAGTCACAATAGAGGCCACGGTGGTGGTCGCAGTTGTCCGCCTCGTTGCACTCCTCACCCATTTGCTTGGCGCAGGCCCTACAGCAGTCACAGCCATCCATGATGAGACTGACACCAGGCAGGCAGCTCAGGGGAGTCTCAGGGCAGGTGCATGGCCACTTACAGTACCGAGTCTGGTTGTAGGTCTCAGGGGTAGTGGACTCAGGTATGAATGGAGCAATGGAGGAATTCAGTGAGACAGCCTGGAGGAAATGCAGAGAAATAAGGAGACTCTTTGAGTAAAAGTTTGAAATTGGATTTTTGTCATGTTATTGCAACCCCTTAAGAACATTCCCATGAACTGTGCAAAGTCAGTAACCTGAGATTAGCATAGAAGTTCTGTAGTTTTAAATTTTACTAAAAATATTTGAATCTGTAATTGACCAGGACAGCATGGTGGTGCAGCAGGTGGTGTTGGTGCCTTGTAGTTCCAGGGTCCACAGTTTGATCTGCCTTTGTTGAGTTTCGCATGGCATAATTAGAATAGTTAAATCAATCGCTCTTAATGACAGTAAAGGATTTGTGCAAAAAAAAAAATGTTTTGTACGCACATGCTAAAGGTGCATAGGAACAGCAATAACAGTGCAGCGCAGAACTACAATGCTGTCTCTTAATCATGTAGATACAAAAATATCACATTCTGGCAGCACCAAAAATAGCAACATCAAGTCATCCTTTCATATATTCTTGGTTCATATATTCTTGGTTCAAAGTGAAATATTTTTAACCTTTTTTGTTTTAGTCTTGATGATTATGGGGTACAGTCCATGGAAATCAAAAATCCAAGATCTCAAAATATTATAATATAGAATTTGTAATACAGAAATGTCGACCTTCTGAAAAGCATGATAATTTATGCGCTCAATACTTGGTCAGAGCTCTTTTTGCACGAATTACTGCATCAATGCAGCGTGGCCTGGAGGAAAATAACTTATAAATGTTATTTCATGTAGCTGTGAAATAAAATTTCATAATCATTAAAAATCCTGCTGAGGAGTTTTACATCATGAAGCTGATTACTTGCTTAGGCCCACTCCCAATAAACATGTTGATTTATTTTACTCATGTACAACATTGCACAGTCAAAGGCCATAACATTTTTAATCAAGGATTTACAGTGTTAACAGGACATCCTAAAACATCTATGTCAAAATAGACCACTACATTTCTCATAAAAAATGATCTGCAGTGAGCAAAAGGGTATTTTTCTTTAATTTGTTGTATTTTTCTTTAATATTTGATATAGGAATCTATGTGAATGAAATCCTGTATTTCAGTACAAACTCATGGTATCTGGATTGATTTCTAACATAACATTTGCTTCCATGCAGTCTCTCTCTCATGGTAAGATGAAAAAAAAAAGCCAACTTTCTGATGGGTTATATCTTCAGGCCTCTGACCTCTGGCTGCATGATCTCTTGCATGTCCTCATGTCCTATACTGGAGTGGCTGTATTAGTCTTCAGCATGTAAATAACAGAAAGATTTTCACAGTGAATAAATGACTATAAATCCATTGGGAATAATAGTCTAGTGGAGTCAGTTTTCAGAGTAGCCACATTTGGCTGAGTGTTTCCAACCAAGCTGAAAAGCAACTTGCATATAACTATCATTTAAGCATATAACTATCAAACTAAAATGAAATTATACGTGCGTTATAGCCACTATTTTCCACCACAAAGTTATTAAATCAACTGACAACACTGATGACTTTGCAGAATAATTTCCACTCGGTGGCAGTATAATCACTTGCATTTGGCTTTCAGAAGCTGTCACCACATTCCTCGAATACATTGAACATGATGTAAATAACTCCATCTGACGTTAAATGGACTTTCCTGCATGCACTCTTTTATATAATGTTATAATTCCTCCTCCCCTGAAATCAGATGTATATATACCTATGAGTGGGAAAACATAAGCTGATTAGGGGTTTTATGGTTTCATTTATTACATTACGCTACGTTTATAGAAATATGTTGCATTTTAAACACTGCATTATCATCGGTACACACTACATCGAATGATGGCAATATTCCTTTGAAATTTGCTTCTGATTAATCAGTTTCGTTTAATTAGTGCAT
>JAOUWY010000047.1:9177052-9189025 GCA_025728095.1 Prietella phreatophila | reverse complement strand
GGGGGAAAAAAGGTTTCCTCCCCTAAACGGGCCTCTTAGCTCTTGCATGTTCTGGCATTAAAGGAGTCAAAAATTATCAAATGATTTTGGCTGTAACTGAAGCATGACTCAAATCCTGTCTCTCTCTCTCTCTCTCTCTCTCTCTCTCTCTCTTTTTAGGTATGGTCATGGTTTTGAGATGTTCTGTCTGGCATCAGACTCTGCAGGAACAGTGGTCGCCTCAGCGTGTAAGGTAGTGTCACACTACAGTCAGATGATTTAGCTTTACAATATTTCCTCTGTCTAGACTATTGTTCTCAACCAGAGTTATTCAGCTATTAGCATTACTGTAGTACAGTTCTTGAAGTGCTGAAAATTGTAAGATTATTTGTTTGATTGACAGATCCAGAAATCCCACGGATTTAGGTCAAAATGAGTGTGTGCATGGTGCCCTGTGATGGACTTGCGTCCCATCCCGAGTGTACTCTTGCATCACACCCACTGATGCCGGGATAGACTCCAGGTTAAAGCAGTTTCTAAAGATGAAGAATGTATACATGAATGATTAATGTATATGCACATTATGTGCATTAAATGAAGAATTTGCAACAGTGTGATCCCTGAAACAATGAGGCTTCATTATAGTTTTCTAGGAGGAGAAATTGGAATCCTGACAAGGGAGGATAGTGTCAGGTGTATAGTTTTAAGCTTTTACTATTCCAAATTCTGAAAAATATTGTCCCAAATTTCCTTGTCAGCTGACACACCGTGTCCTAGCCAGTGGACATGCCATCTACTTTTAGATGCAGTAATGAGTTACTTCTTTAAGAACTGCCACAACGATACTAGTACGGCTGTGATTCATTGCATAGTAAATCATTCTGTACTTGTGTAGCACAGAAGGAGACTGAGATGTACAGTTAACTCTTTGACCATGCTGAGTAGCTAGTGACATCAGAGTAATGGTGGTCAAGTGGTTAAGGCTGCTGATCAAGCTGCCACTGTTGGGGCCTGGAGCAAGACCATTAACCCTCAACTGATCAACTATAGCCTTTCTCAAGCAGTCAACTATAACCTTTTTCAAGCAGCAGCTGAATGTAAATGTAAGCAAGTGATAGTCCTCATTACTATTATCACATATACTATGTGAACCTGGCAAGTGTTCAGACTCTGAGTACAGCCTGTCCATTCAGTTCATCCAATGACATGTCCTTAGAAGCTTGTCTCTGAATTTAATCTGGAAACGGGGGTCAGGTTGCTAGAGCTTTGGTAGTTCTGAGTGCTGTTTATTCCTGTAGGCCACAGGATCCCAACCCTGGTCCGTGAGTACCCCCTGTCCTACACATTTTAGTGTTTTCCAACACACCTGATTGAACTAACCTGGTACTTAACAGTGCGTGAGTTCAATCAGAGGGCAGAACAAGATGCCCGTCATGAAAAGAGGTGGGAACCTGTACCGTATGACAAATATCTACAGGTTCTCCTGCATGTCTGTGGCTTACTAGGATGTAGGAGGTCTCTGCAGTTAGGGTCATGCTTGAAAAGGTCTGGTTCTTTCCTACGTCAAGGGCACATTGGATCCTTTTATGACTTTCAACCCTTTTCTTATGACTTTTGTGACTTCTTCAGTCATTTCTCTTGTAAAGTGGTGGAAGACTACCGAAATGTGTCTGCTTTTTGTGTACAGGCATCTAAAGCGGAGCATGCTGCTATCCTCTTGTGGAGCACGTCTACCTGGAAACAGCTACAAGCTCTTCCATACCACAGTCTGACCGTCACTCAGATGGCCTTCTCCCCAGACTCGCGCTTGCTCCTCGCTGTGTCCCGTGACCGCACCTGGTCATTGTGGAGACGTGAGGACTGTGGACCCGATGCTTCAGGTAAAGAAGGTTCTTCAGTGTGCGTTCACGGAGTTAGGCCAGTTTTACAAACATCAAGTCAGTTTATCCAATCCTTCAGTCCATATACACCATGAATGTCAAATTCCAAGAAAAATTTGCATCTGAATTTTAATTGCTTGTACTTTTAATTGCTTCCAGTGCAGCACACACATCTATCATATTCATCTTGTTCTCAGGCAAGAAGAATTCACAGCTAAGTTGAATTTTAAATGGCTTTGGAGTCACTGTATTCAGGCTCTCAATTGATGATGAACAAAGAATATAGATTGAATATAGATAATATAGATGTATAATGAATGCATTCAGTGAGGTTTTTTCTTAAAAGATGTGATCCGTCTAGGATGTTGAGCTTGCAGAAATGAACGCAAAATCAAGCAATCTCCGCACTATTGCGGAGCTTGCAGTTTTTTAAAATGACCGCAGAGGTTCTGCAGATTTGGGCCAAGCTACATTATGTGACGTCATCAGAACGCGTATGCAGCCAAAGCCCTGTTCAATTCACGTGCGTCGAACATGAGTACGATTAAAATGTCTCATTTACCAACAAACATCACTGTGAAAGGCCGTGCAAAACTATGAATTATACCAATACAATTTAGTTTTCCTCAAAAAAAGCACAAAAACTCGAATTTTGCAAAAAGCCCTGGCAAGATCAAGGATTTATAGCTGCAATAATCACAAAACATGGACTGGCTAGCTAAACAACAATATAAAGAACCATCATGTCTGGTCTGTGTGTGTCTGTCTCTCTGTCTTTCTTTCTATTACCTGATCTGTGTTCGGTATTTAGTTGTCTAATCTATGTTTTGTTCTCCAGCTATCACGAGTCTTCTAGCTAAACAGTTTCTGAATAATTCTACAAATCAGCTTACTATTTTCCAGCAGCTTTCCTGTGTTTTAGAGAAGCACTAAATGTTTTGCCTGTTGAACAAGTCATAAAGGTTTTTTTTTACTTAAAAAACAAAACAAAAAACCTTTTAGGGCAACATACTTTTAGATTTAATTATTACATCTAGTACATCACTTTCTTTTCCAATTACAGATGTGTGTTGCGCTACTAAAAATATCAAAGGGAATCTTAATATTCAGGTCAATATTCATATTCAAATTCTCTTTAAAAGCTGCTCCAAGGCTTCCTCCAGTGCCGCCTTTCAGCGTGTCCGCCTAAATCACCACTGACAGTAGTTAAGCAGGCGAGCGTCCGTTTCCCTTTGCCTATTTGCCTCTGTGTCGGACCAAGCTTAAGACGGAGGGAGACCGCAGTCTGTTCTGGTTGAGGCTGGTATTACTCACAGCTTTCATACCATGAATGGAGGGAAGATAACCTGCGTCAATGCTGATGAGGCAGAGGCTCAGCATCAGCAGTGGAGAGACGCTCGCCCAATCCCTCCATTAGTCTCACTTCATCTCGCTTTGTATTTCTCGCTAATGAGCAGAGACTTGCCAATTGAAGGGAAGACGGTCGTGACTGTCCGGCTAAAAATGAGCTGTGTGTGTACAGTATATGCATATGTGTGTGAGGATGTGGCATCCCTTCAGCTCCTGGCAGCCCTGAGTTAGTGTTGCCGGAGCGTGACGACCTGGCTGAGACGAACACTCTGGCCTGGAGTGTCAGCACACACTGACATTAAAGCACAGCACAAACAACCTCTCAGGGGTGACACGACAGAGCTCACTAGCATACCAACAATAGTTCTACCTGTGGAGAGCACAACAAACAGTCACCTAGGATCCATCTATAAAGGAGTGACTGTTGAGAAATTATGATGCAGTGATGCTCTTTGTGTTTTCAGAGCCCAGATTCTCGCTCTACACACACACCACTAAGGACTCAGCAGTGCACGCACGCATCATTTGGTCATGTGACTGGAGCCTGGATAATAAATACTTTGTGACAGCTAGTCGGGATAAGAAGGTGAGCTACAGTTGCGCAATGTATTGTTGGTTAATCAATATCACAATATTTGACATTTGCAATGTTGATATAAAGAAGCATGGTAAGTGCTCCAACACCTCGTAATTTAATTTTTAATATTATAGTTGGTGGTGTGTGTGTGTTTATCGTTTTGTTTTGTTTTATTTTGTGTAATTTTATTCAATGTTATGATTTTTTGTTTTTTATTTTCTTTTACTTTATTAATATTTTATTTATATTTCATTTTGGTATTGATCAAACGTGATGCTCTATGGATAAAGTTTGGCTTGCGTTATTTTGATCATGCCAGTATGTTGTATTTTATTTGACTTTGTTAATATTTTAGTTTGTATTTCATTTAATTTTTTCTAAAAAATTAACGCAAACTTTAACCATGGAGCATCACAGGTTCATCAGTTTATTCTCGTACATGGCAAATCAGATCCTCATTAAAATCCCTCTTTTTGCCCATGCAGCTGTATAACAAGCTGTGTGTTTTTATTTAATCGTGCCATTAATCTACATGCTTGCTTGTGGTGGTAGGTGATCGTGTGGGGTCACCGTGGCTCTGAAGATCCAGTTGGCATGAATGACAGTGCCGTTATTCCCTGTTCATCTGTTCTGGATGTGGGGGATTCAGCAACTGCTGTGGCTGTCTGCCCTTTCCTTCTCTCTGACCAGAGGTAAAACACTGCATTAGCTGTAATTCACTAACAGAAGATACTTTATACTGCACCAAAGCAGATGTTCTACCCCACTGTGTGACAAACACTGCAGGGTTTTAATTTTGTAAGTAATGCAGATATAAACACACTACTATATTTAGCCGTATTTGAAGTTTTAATTATGATTTGTAGACAAGCAAACAAACAAGAAATTTGCTGTAGTATTTGAGAAAATGGGTTGTGCTTAACCTAAGGGAACTGTTCATAAGGTTATACTACACATGCATTTAGACCCTTTACTGCAACTGAGTTAAACCTATGTACATTTTTATAAAGGCTTAATTCAGCAGGCATCGCCTGTATTAAATTCTGCATCCATTTTGCATCCATTTTGATGTTAAGTTGATGTTGCACCTTATTCAACTGACAGATTATTGTGGACATTGAGCTTGTACTATTGACATTTTGCGTACTTGGCTACATTTACATAAAACTGTATATCTCAGCTTATTCTACTATGTCAAAGTCACATAATGGTGATGTTGTCTAGGTATCCAAGTGATGTTAATTGTCATGTAACTTCAAGAAGTACTGAAAGTATTCACATTTGTTCGATTGTCCAAACTTATGTATATTTCTCTGAGCCTAATATTGTGGCAGTAATCATTGTGAAATTGAGATATTTCTACTGTATAATGTAGAAATATTGAAATATCTGCTCATGTTCAAAAGAGAAAAGGGGAAAAAACTACACTTAAAGATTTGCATTCTTGTTTCACTGAAAGACACTCACACTCTGATCAACTATAAAGCAGACTCTATACAGATTGTAAATCTATTATAAAATATATTTTTTAAATGAGTGATAACTCAACTTAACTAATCACTGTTCGCACCATCACTGATGAAATATCTATTCATTGTTCGCATCATCATTGCATCATGATTCATTGCTAAAATATTCGCTGATTTTTTTTTCTGAGTTTTGCTTTGGTTGGTAATTTTAAAAAGAAAAAGATAATTCAAACATTACACCTTTGTCCACTGCCATCTCTACTTTGAAAGCTACTGCGTATGTGCATTGTGGGTAATTTGACAGCATATGGTGTTGTGGGACATATCCAGTAGTGTGATCAGAGCATGAACTTCAGTGTGTGAGGAAAGCACAGTGCTAGCACACTCGCAGTTCAGACATTTTAAGCAGAATAGCTGTTTTTCTTTATTTACCTAACATGGTCTTTGCAGATTTTGCTCACTGTTTCATTCCTCTGTGTGTAGCTACCTCATAGCGGTGGGTCTGGAGAGTGGACAGATCGTTGTGTATAAATGGAGGCAAGTGGATGATCTGTCTTCAGGATCAGACTGGAGCAGGTGTGCTGAAAGCGATGTCTCGTATCCTTTCTTTGGCGATGTGCTCAGGACCCAAAAAAATCTGAGGCCATGAGGTGGCTAGCACATTTCACACAAACGCTTTGATCTGAGTGATTTGTGTTTTTTTCTGATCCGGTAACAGGTCTGCTTCTGGCTGAACTAATGACCTCATTCTCATGCAGCCAAGTACTTCAAACTGACTACTGGCTGTAAGTTTTGGTCCACTGAAAACTACAAACAGAACTGAGGAAATAGGGTTTCACTGCGGTAAAAGGCATTGCCTTTGAGATTTGGTCTGTTCACACAATTTAACAATTTTCACTAAGATGTGTTCTCCATTAAACAGTTGACTGTGGAGGGCAATTGTTGTATGTTAGGAAATGAGATGCAGGTTTTAAAACATTACACTCACACTGACCAAAACGACTGGTCCATGAGCCTCTGTAGGAGAGCATCTCAAGCCCAGCAAGTTGGATAGAACTTGATTGATCTGAATCGGCTCATTTGCAAGCAGTCAGCTATACAGAACTATACTTTATGTGATTTATGGATTGCATAGTTTGTTTTGAATTGCAATCTAATAAACTGACATTTTAAATGAAAAAGTGCCGGAAGACAGAGCTGGAATTCAATAGGATGAAATTTGCGCCAAAAGTATTGATCGTAACTTTTCAAGAAACAAACAAAAATAATAAGAAGTAAAACTCTCCAAAAATGAAAATCATGAGCTCCGTGGAAAATATTTGACATGGTCTTCAAATAAACAGCATTCTTTGTTAACAGTTTTCAAAGCTTCCTTTTTCCTAATCAAAGTTTATGAATGCGCTGCCAGAATTTTCATTTATGCTTTCAAAATGTGTATAGATTTGTTCATTTCTTGAAAAGCTTCATCCAGTGCTTTTGGAACAAATTTAATTTAATGTTTTGGATATTTGTGCTGAAGAGTATAAAAATGCTTCTAAATGGTTTATATTGTTGTTTTTATTAGATTTTTTTTTCTATTCACACTTGCAAAAGCTTTATTTAAAATTTTGTTTCAAGACATTGGAGATGTTTTTGTCTGGTTTGCGCAACAAAATGACCCCCAGCAAAGGTTTGTCTTCTGGTCTGATTAGACTTGTTGTGCAGCGGTGCCAACATGCTAAAGTTTGCCGTAGCATTGACTATTTTTGACCCCTTGCTACAGCAATACATGAGAGACCTAAAGAATAGAATTTTCTGCCAGTTCACTGAACGGAAAAGGACGTGGGATGTAAAAGACGCTCATCTGCTTCTGTCAGCGCCTACTTTCACTTCACGCCAACTTTACCTAGGTGAACTGTGACCTTTATATTCATGAGCCTCGGTTATTAAAAATGGAGAAGCTGTTTATTATAAAGAATGCTCACACCTGACTTTTGCCTCATGGTGGTCTTTCTGTTGCTTGGCACAAAGATGAGGTCATTTATACCAGATGTCTTGTCCACCAATATACACTAGGATTTATGTCGGGTTTTTTTCCTCTTTGCCTGATAGGATTTTGTTTTTAATAATGTTTTCTTGTAAAGTAATGTTTGGATAGTGTGAAACTGAATCATACCAAATAAATTTCACTTTGATTCCGACTAGCCAAACAGAATAATAGCTGAGAAAGCAGTCTGAACCACCAACGGTCATGCTGTGTGTTCTACAGCGCACGGTGTTTTCTCACTTGTCCCCCGGCTGTGAATTGCCTCTTAAACGCTGGTCACAGCTCTTTCCACTCCACTCCAGTTTGGTGATAACCGGCTGCACCTGAGGGTAATGAGTTTCTCTTGCTTGAGTGACATTTTGAAACATGTACAATGGAAAATGAAAATGGATTTAAAATGGATTGTGTCAGTGCGTAAACATGTTTAAACATGGATGCAAGGAGAATAGAGGAGGCAGAGGAAGTCTACTGACCTAAAGAGACGGTTTGAAGTGAGAAAAATGGGAAGGCCGATGAAGAAAGAGATGGCGTGAAAGTATGTTTTTTTTTGTTTGTTTGTTTGTGGTGTTTTTTAAATGTTCTTCCCCTCAGCTGCAGTTTTCCTTGACTACCCTTGTGTCTGCAGTCAAAGTCACACACTGGTGGTGAAGAGGCTGCGCTGGAGGCCCCGAGTCTGTCAGCAGGATTGGAGTGAAGGCTTGAACAAGAACCACCAAAGCACCTCTGTCCAGTTAGCCAGTGCTGGAGCTGACCACACCGTCAAAATCTTCAACATCAACACACTGACTCTGTAGCAGTCTCTCAGCTTGTGGTCCCCCCAGACCCTTCACCATCTACACACACACTTCAGTCCACGGTAGGGTGTCCATCAGAACCGGTGCTGAAACGTGTGAACGGCTCTTAAGAAATGTCTTAATCAATACAGAAGATCGGATATTTGTACTATTAAAAACCAAAAGCATTGTTCTATTTATCTGAAACCTCTGAAGTTTGGGTTGTAATAAAGAATTATTTTCTAACGAAACTAAAAGTACTGATTGTTTCATGTTCAAACCGGAAGCAGCCTGTTGAATTTTCCCAGCTCTTCTGATTTTTACATATTACCCATTGATTTTGGATTTAGATTCTTGAACACAGCAATTCAGAATTTTATTATTCCACTGCATCTGCTGCGATATGATTCAGTTTAAATACAACTTGGTTTAGTAGATTTGATATGTGACCCACTTTGTACAGAATCTGGAGCAGGCTTTCTGGTAATTCACATACATGATGATGTACAGAAGGACTATTTAAAGTATCAGAATTATGAGCAAAGCAACTTGCTTGGCCATTTATAATATAAATATAATAATTCTTTGTAATTATTACCAATTCTGTCCTTTTTTTGAGAATAATCAATTCTAATCAAAAGTAATCGATTATGATTGTGCCATTGTAATTGTTGCCTTTTATATCGATGCATCAATCCAAATTGTCTGATCATTACACGTCTAATTAGTCCCTGTTTTTTTTTTTTTTTAACATTTTCTCCCCAATTTAATCTTGCCAGTTCCCACCCATTCATTAGGTAATTCTAACGTACCGCATGAGGGTGGGGCAAGCAAGTGCTTCTTCTGAGGCACATGAAGCCAACCTGTGAATCTTTTCAAAGTGCTGCTCATGCTGTGTCACAAACCAGCGGAATCACACTTGCAGGAATGAGCTCTCAGATGCCCACAATTGGCTGTGTGGCTGTGATAGACAGGGGAGAGACTGTAAGGCCGTTCCTCACACCCAGAGAGCACTACCAAAACTGCTGACTTGACCCCAGGCACAGGTAGCTGTGGTATGGTCAGGATTTGACCTCACGATCTGTGGATGAGCGAACGGTGGTGGATGCTTTTCTACCGCTCGGGAGCAGCTTACTTCCTGTTGAAAGTTTCACAATGGATGAGAAGGTGTGATGCCTTTTACTTAAAACTCTTGAGTGCAAATGTTTGCAACCCCCATAGTTTCAGGGTGCAAAAAAAAGTTCAAAATGAAAAATTCAGAAATGGAGGCAGTTTATATCACATTCACAAAGGGAAATGCAAATTTTATAACAGATTTATGTACCTTTTAATATCGCAACATCCACTGTTGGCCCATTTTTCTTGCTTTCGATGATCTGCAAAATCTAGCACAACCTAATAAACGCACCTCTGTGTGCCTAGTTTTTCCATATACACTGAGGTGCCTGTTTAATATATGCTAGAAAGATATGCCTAATTATCTGGCAACTCATTGTGGGATTGAACCTCTTCCAACCTCAAGAGTCCTTGCACACTTTTAGAATAAGAGTCAAATCTCAAACCCTTAAAATATTTTATTTATTTCTTCAACCTGTATCACAGGGAAGCCCAGGGTTCCCCAGTTCGGGGGTTCTCACTAGAACTTGTTTAGGAAGGTAAAACCTGTGAGTGTCTTCCTGTTATTGAGAATCCAGGCCTCTGATGTGTGTACCAAGACTTCAGGCCTCTGAACCCACAGTCTAGTGCTTAGATGCTAAATATTTGACAGCTTGATGGAGCAGACAGAGCGTCTCTGACAAGAAAACTCTGCACTTGTTCTCCATCCATCCTGTTAGCCATGGGGCTCTGTCAATTATTTACCACCCACAGTGTACAGAGGCTCTGTACTCATTCAGCTCATTTCACCGTGTGTGTGTGTGTGTGTGTGTGTGTGTGTGTGTAATATATACAAATAATAACAAATATATATATATATAAAACAATGATATTTTGTTACTATATTAATTATGTTAATGGAAATATAATCAAATATATATTCTCATTGTTATTAATTATTATTATAGAAAAAATACAATTGAGATATTATTTGATAATTATTGTACTGCTTATAGAAATATTAATCATTTATTAAATGATTGCATATTATTTAATATCCAAACCCACTAGATTATTGCTTAATTTACTGCTATTTATAATACAGTAATACAAAATATTCTATTGTTATTCATTTTATGATCATCAGTAGACTTTAGCAGGACTTTGAAGTAAGGAAAACAGCCTTGTATTGTTTTTTGATTATTTTATTACTAAAAAAAAAAAAACTTTTTTTGCAATAATTTATTAAAAATGTTATGATTTCCATGCATTTTAAGGGTACAAGAATATGAAATGAGCACATCCACTTTGATTCTTCAAGAGCTCTGGTGTGTGTATGTGCTAGTACAAACACTCTGCTCAGGACAGTTGTGGAGCACAGAAGTGTACACTGGCAAAATTTACTGCATATAAAAAAGAAAACAAAAAATTCAGAGTTGTGAATCGTTTTGATCGTGATGGGCACCGATGTGCTGTGAACTAAAAGCAACAACAAAAGAGAGAGAGAGAGAGAGAGAGGTCTTTCAGCACAGAATAAATAGTTTCTTATAGCGATATGTAAACTTGGAGACGGCACATTTTCACAGAGTGGCAAACAGACATACACACTCACCGTTGACATTCTGTAAATTTTTTTTTTTTTTGTCATTTGTAATGTCCCCTCACTATCATAGATTAATACCTCTACAGAAAAAAATGTGTTGTATACATTATATACATTAGAAATAGTCCTTCGTGCTTTTTGGGGTAATGAGGAGGTGCTCTTTTTGTCACCCACTGCCAAGGTCAACACACACGATTCACCTCCCAGAAAGCCTTCGATAGTCCAGGCTGACGATCTTTTTCCCCCAGAAACTGTCGTCCAGTGTTAAACGATTTGTGAGTAACATGACTAAGTGACCCAAGAGTTCTGACCAAGACCAACTTGGTTCCAGAGTTTATTGCCTGTAACAAGAAGACACTCCGCAGTTCAGATTTCAGTGCTGCTTGTTTTTGTACCTCTGTATCAAGTAGACTGTGTTCGATCAATACACACACACATACACATGCGCACGCAGACACGCCCGATGAATTCCATTAATATTACATAACACTTCAAAAGAAAATTCAGAAATAACCTGGTGGTTTGGTCTCGTACTGATTTCCCCAGAGAATAAACAGGAGTATGTTTTTAAATTCACAGTTCGGATCATTACTATGAAGGACGCTGACGGACAAATCAAAGTTTGTGGTTTCCATTTAAATAATTTGTGGTCAGCTTAGAGCTTATTTCCATATTGGTTTCAGAGAAACTGTCTATATTCCTGTGCAGACGTTTTATTTCTTAGGATCTCCACCTGCCTCCATGCACACCTTTCAGTCTGATATGACTTCAGTTTTATCTGTGTAGACAGCCTGGAGCTAATTATTGCCACGTTCATAAATGTGCATTTGTAGGAATTTGGAAAATAAATTCTACAATATATGCATAGGATACCGTGTGTGGAACCTACAAAAATGTAAATTAGAAACATTTATTATAGTATAATTACAGCTTTTGGTAATGTACAGAAATGAATCATTACCACCTTTGATTTTTTTTCTTTTGTTACAGATGCAAATATTATGATTCTTCCTCGAGTAAATAAATAAATAATATTTACTAAATAGAATAAACTGAAATATTGTAATAGTATTAATAAGCAAACTGATTGGGTTCATCTGTTAAATGCAGGTATGTCTAAATGAGCAATGACTGCTAATTAGATTTGCTTCAATCAATAATAACCATGAACAATACATTTTATATTTACACCCCCCCCCCCCCCCCCCCCCGAATGAAATA
>JAOUWY010000047.1:8971278-8986635 GCA_025728095.1 Prietella phreatophila | reverse complement strand
TTTCTTTTCCTGAAGACATATGAAAACCCTCCTTCTCTCCAGTGACAGAGCTACAGTGCTGATGCCTAGTGGCACTTCCATCACCCTGAGTTTCATTTGTTTCTGTATGATAAAGCCAGAGGAGAGAGAAAGAGTGGCACAAATATTTTACAGAGGGCTGGGTTGGGTTGGAGTTGTTGTGTAAAAAGAAATAAGAATGCAAGAAGAGGAAGAACAGAGAAAGAGAAAAGTAGGAGAGAGTGTCAGCTTGTATCGGCCCTGTATCCCAGTGGGTGGTGTTTTCCTCACTGCTGCTGTGGCAACAACATGTGACAGAAAGATCACATGGAGAGAGGAAAGCATGTTGGTTACTCTTCAGCTGCAGGCTCGAATCTTCCGTACTGATTCCTCGCTCCTCACCTAGTCTCATCTTCCACACATTCAGAGCATGCATCAAAGATGGAGAGAAAATCTTCAGCTGTCGGTGCCTGTTCCTGCCAGAACCTCACACTCAGATAAAATTAGAGCAGTGTGTGGGCGCACACGGCAACACGCTCATAACACATCAGCTAAACATCCCTGCAAACCAAAAGTCCGCCTACTCCATATTCAGCAGGTTAAAGACACAGCTCAAATAAAGCTGGGAATTTCATTGACTGATATTATTAGCGAATGAAGTGTGTACCATTCGTGATCCGGGGCGAAATAGCAAAGAAAAATGGAATCCATGACATCGAAAGAAAAAAAAAAGCAAGGATACCCTTTTCCTGCATTTTGTAAATGTGTTTTATGATTAGCTATCTTGTAATGGACTTCAGGAAACATAGTCTGGAGTGGGGAGTGAATTAATTTGTGCTGTAGAAGCACTATGAGACAATGACAATAAAATATTCCACTTTTTGTGCTGTGTGAGCAGGCTCAGGTCCCAGCGCCAAGCCTCTGGCGTCTGCTGGTGGCGTTAATATTTCAATTATGCTCATGAATAAATGAATTAAATAGGTGCTAACATTGTTCTATGGCATTGTATTGAATGACTCTAGTGGCATATTAGTGCTCTGAACTGGATACTCGAGATGGTTAGATGAACAGTGCATTGTGATTTGGCCCTCGGTGTTAAAGGCGAGCCACTTGCACAGTAGAATACATTTTTATATATACAGAACTATTTTATTCAAGACTATATAATCTATGGGTAATTCCACAATTAGGGGGCCGTCTGTGTCACAAAAACATTACATTTGCTAATATGTATGTATAGTAAAGGTAAAAGACCTTTTAGACACAGGAAACATGTCATTCTCAACAACCTATATGCATTCTTCAGATAAAATCTTTATAGTACATAGAAAACCATATTTTTGCAAGTCCCAGCCCACTATAATTACACTTCACCTTGAAATATAGTTATTAAAACATTTTTCCATGTGTGAATCCATTTAATATCTCATGTTTGAAACATTATTTTCCATGAGTCATCCATTATAGGTTATGATCAACATATCTACAAGGAATTTGAGCAACATCTGAATTTCCTGAACATCAGTTCTATCATTCTGTTTTTTTCTTTATTTTCACTGATATCATGATTTTAATTGATGAAATCACTTTGCTATTACAAGATTGTTAGCTAAATTATAGATTAAAAGTGTCATGTAATGAGTTTAGGAGACGGATGTAAGTGCAGGTAAGGCAGTTTTAGTGAGAATAACAATCCAAAGCGTAGTGCAAACATCAAAACGTTAGACAGGCAAGGTCAGGCGATCGTGCAAACAGACTGGAATAGGTAAGCCGAGAATCAGAGTCGAGGGCAAAACAGAATCAAACCCAGAGAAACTATAACAGAGAGTGGCTTGATGTAGGCTGAGACAATAATAAATAAGTGTATACTTCACATCCGATCAAAGGCACACAGGGGGTTTAAATAATACTCCTTACATTGGACAGGTTTTTTTTTCTTTTGAACAATATTATTTCTCTGGAATTGATTTGGTGGTAAATAGCTGTATTTTTCATAGCGCTGTAATGACGCAAACACTTTCCGCTATTAATAGTCAAACATGACTGGTTCCCAGGTTTGACTCAACCGTTCACATATCCTCTGACATGTGACAGGTCCTATGTAGAAAAACTTATTAAATTCCTATCATTTAAAACTGGTTTCTGTCTGAAGCACTTTATATAGTCAGGTTTCTGTTAGTATATTAGTTATGCAACCAAATGTTACAGAATTGTGTCTGTTTAATCATTATAAACTTTAATTATCCAAGTAACATCTAAGAATCCTGTTTTCCTATGGTGTACATTCATTTAGTCATTCATTTTTAGTTACCACTTTATCCTGTTTAGGGCCGTGGTGGATGTGTAGCCTCGTGGGTCAAGATACACCTTGGATTGTTCTCCCAGCCATCACAGGGAACCACACACACGTTTACACACTCATTCACACCTACTCAAGGGCCATTTTAGAGTAGCCAGTCCACCTACTACCATGCTTTTGGGACTAAACTGGAGACCCCACAAGAACAAGAAGCCCACATGGTCACAGGTGCTGCCTGGAAAAGTATATATGTGTGTGTATATATATATGATGAATGGTAGGCTTATTCTTAAGTTATTCCTCTTAAAGCATATTATTCAGTAACTACTACAAATTATTCAATAGCTACAGTGTCACTAATAGGACAAGTAAGTCATTACCACAGTGAAGAATGTAAATCTGTCCCTGTATGTGAATCCTGGGACTTCAAGTGCTTAATAAAATTCTGAAACCACCTTTGAGTGCTCAAAATCACTCATTAAATGCAGGTCCTCTCCTTGTGCCTGTAGCCTTTACTGAATTGCTGGCTTTTCAGGGCATCCTCTCCTGTCAGAACTCATTTAATGCTCTTTCACAGGCATCCAGACCTTTCTGCAGCCTGAAAAAGGTGACATTTACATTTGCCCTCTATCAAGGAAAGAGAAACACGGGTCTGGATCCCTCCAGACCTGTGTTGGATCCCATAGAGATTTCACTCAATAAGGTGTTAGAGAAATGTCCAGCCCTGTAAAACTCCTATCAACTAGTGCTGAATTACTGGTAGATCTGTCTGCTTGTATGGAAGGTTGGGTGTGATGGAGTCAATTATTCGCTCAGTCAATCTAATACCACCACTGTTCTTTCACAATAGCAGAATCAGCCAGTGCTAAGTTTGAATGGAGACTCAGAACTGTTCACTGTATTTTTCTTGTATGCCTTTGCCATTGTTGTTTTTCTTTAAATAAAATAAAAATACAGTAGGTCAATGCTTATTGATCTTGAGGTTATCAGTGGCTACTCATCCTTTGGGCATTTCTATTTCAAAGAAGCAACTGCAGATAAAACAGCAACTTTAGGAAAAACATACAGTTGTGAAACACAGGCTTGAAGAACAGTGAGAAATCGATAGAGCTCCTCGATAAGTAGCCAGTGCTCAAGCATACTGAAAATATTTATGTAAAGGCCAAGGTCAAACCCCCACTGTGGACCATGTATAATTCAATTTCATACATGTGAAGAGCATTGATTTGTGAACATGAGAATTGTATATTTACTGCAAATTTTTTTTTAAATACATGTTGCTGTGGATTGGTAAGAGCTCACTGTTCATTGAGTTCACAGTAAAATCATGATGGGTCGTTGAGGCATGTTTAAAGCGTACTTAAGATTTTAATCATGAAAAGTATACCGGGGTTATCTTTTTTCTCTCATTACAACGAGTTCAGGAAAAAAAATAAAACTTTTTATTTATACTGTTATTATGATTTATTCACATTGACACCACAGTACTGTTGAATTCTCATATCTGATTGGTCAGAATGTATTGGTTTATTTTTCAATAGCAGCAGCTCTCACAATAGTTCTGGCTGTAATTCAATCACAGGTTTAGATTAATGATCTCATTCACAGGGACATGTTATTGTTGCTATAGTAACAGCTCATTCACATGAGTGTAAGACTAATAATTAAATTGGCTAAAGTTTCCAATTAAATGGTTATGTTTCTGTAAGCAGATGTTTATTTTACATTTATGGAAAGTGCCTTGTGTGTCAGCGCTTTGACATGACATGACAGTTATTAAGTTTTCTGTTATGGAAGAGATTTCAGGACAGAGGAATTTGCACTTTCTGCTTTCTCAGTAACAACATTTTGTTGTTTTTTAAGAGAGCAAAAATAGAGGCTTGTAAAAGGACAATTGTTTACTGCTGCTATCAAATAAGTTATAGGTCAACATTTTCCTCACAAAAGTTTCACAACATTAAATGTACCTATAAATGATTTTTTTTAAAGCATGATGTGTCTTGCATTCATTAATTTTAAAAAAATGCAATCATTGGCAAATTTGCTGCAATGTTGGGATGTACTGTTATTGGAAAAACAATCCACGTCTGGGGTAGTGGTGTGATGTGTCTTTGCTTAGGGCCTCTCATCTCACCATACCGTCATAGATTATTTTCTTAAAACAGGATGGCCAATTGTTACTTTACAGTTACCTTACAGTTTCATTTGTTCTGTTAGATATACTTTCAGTGATTGTCAGATTGATAGTTGAATTCAGATGTTTTTGAAGGTAGTAACAATAATAAAATGTTCAGAGGTTGAATTATTAAAAAAAAAAATTCAAAGGGGTGGATTCAGTGTATGCTGGGTGAATTGTGGGCTTGGAACTAGAAACAAATTACCTTGTGCAGATAGACAGATTTTAGATTACATTTCAATACAGTTTGACAAGGTTTCTAATAAATTGGGAAGGCTTTGGCAACTGGCACTCTTGATTCCTAAATAACTCCTCCATGGCAAGGTTGCATGCTTTACACACCTGATCCAAGTTTTTGTGATTGACATGAAAAAATATTGATACACCTACATAAACCCAGAGTGTAAATCTCAAAGATGGATGGAATTAAAATGTCACTAGTATTGATCACAACACCAATCCATCACTCTAAAGGGGATAGCAGTATTACATGCTGGATTTCTTTCTTCTTCTTTGTTTTAACCAAATGGACATCATCCTGAGTAAATGATTTTTGAAGATAGTAACAATAATTAAATGTTCAGTGGTTGAATTGTTCAAAAACTTATTTTAAACTAATTTTAGACTTATTTTAAACTTATAAATGGCTTATTTTCAAATAAGCCGCTACAGATTTTGATAATAGGTGTCATTTAGCTTTTAAATAAGGCACATCACCAAAATAGTATCAACCAAATTAGGTTTCAGGCCAAAGTAAATTAATCTTGAATGTGGCACAATGTTTGAGTTTAGTCAAATATAATGAAAATGTTTTCCATGAAAAATGTTCATACATACAGATTTTGTGAGGAAATGCAGGCCAAATTAATGTTAGAAGCTGTCAAGGCTGTACTGTTCTTAAACGACAACCATTGTTGTCCTTAGCTGGGCATTCTGGAAAGTATTTCAGAAAATGAGCTTCCAGTATCTCCTGACTTAGGGAGACAGGAAACAGAGTAAACCATTATATTGCACAATTGTGCTGCAGGACCCATGTGATGGCGTAGACATAAGAACGCAGTGAAATTTAGTATGAGAAGCAAGCTGTAATACTCAAGCAGATGGTCAGAATTTTTTTAAAATGCATACAGTAATGAAGCAACCAGCACTTACTGAAGATTTTATATTGGATTAGAAAAACAGACAACTCTCATATCCAGTCTAGCAGCAGTACCCCAACCTACGATGTTTCGTTTATCAGTCATGCTTAACTGATGTATTTGCACCATAGCAAAATGTGCATCACAGCATGGGAGAGCTGTGCCACTGGAGATCCTTATGAATAAGAAAAAAAATGGTATGATAGATTTATTATTCACCTTATTATTCAAAATTTACTTGGCTAGAAAGGAGGCCATGAGTAGAATAAAAACAATTTATAATCCACAGTATATGTTATTACATTACATATAATTATATTTGATAAAACATGCATGGTTCAGTGGACGATTTTCAGCCCACATTCTCTTAGTCCATTTATAATCCAAACAAAAGACTTGAATTTGAACATACACAGCTAAGGATGTTAGCTCAAAGTTCTGGAAATATGTTATATACCACGAGTATATAACAGTTGAATTAACATATAACACACAAACATATAAAATACAGTGCCAATTTTTCACAGCTTTCTTTGCTCATATTTACCAAGGGTGTCAATATTAGTGGAGGGCATTCTACATGTTATATACTGGTAGTTAATTTGTATTAAAAGTTCATTTAAGCTTAAGGTGCTTTGCAGTTATATATTCTTTCTTCAATTGTATTAAATCATTTGGCCTATCTTCAGGAGATTGTGAGCTGGAATCCCAATGATGCCACAGACATCTGGGCCCAGGACATTGGTGGAATTGGAGTCTAGCTCTCGATCCTGGTAAAAGTTTATATTTAAAACCCGAGTGAAAATGATTTTTAAAAATTTTTTTTTTAGATATTTTAAACCACCAAGGATACTGTGTGAATACTCATTTTTTTATGTAAAATAATAGCACCAGGAGCTTTGGAACATGAAATATACAGTACAAAAGAGGGGACTGATATTCTCTTGGACAAGAACCAAGAAACGTCAGGCATTTTGCCATTGCCTCATCTTTAGTCATCAAATCGATGTATGCAGAATAGGAATTCAATTAGCAGAGCATTTTGCAAGTAAGAAGATAAACAACAGTTGGATGATGCAAGCTCTGAATTTGCAAAAACAGGGCCACAATGCTACCCACAGCCAGACAGACTGTATGAAGTGAATTACAGCAAGGAAACAAATTATCTGCTGAATGGGACAAGAAAGGATTGTTTAATATCTGGAGGGTATCCTAGGTCTGTAGAGAAGCTGGACCACCCTATCCAGTGAGCATAAAAAGGCAGAAAAGCAATTTTATGTTTTCATCTCAATGTGTGAAAACAAATCAAATGCTACACAACAATGTTATGTCAGAATTCCCATAAGGCCAGACCCTGATGCAGTCTTGTGATCACAACTGAACTGTATGAGGTACTAAATAAAGGTTTATCCCATAGATTGTACAGGCCAGCATTTCTCTGCAGAAATACCTGGGTCATGAGAAATGAACACCAAAGCCCCAGAGGAATTTTGGATAATTTTTTTGTCAGAAAGAAGCACCAGATATTTGGCAGACAATGAGGGGTTTGTAGTCAGTAGGATTCTAGTAACACTTCATTACATAGAGATGGACTTTTATTCACTCTATGAGACAGTCCATCCACTCTATTGGCTACTGCTTTGTACAGCATCATGTTCAATGGCAAATGAGATTGTTCATTTAAGGAGAAACCAACTAAATATATATTACTTTGCTATAGTGTTATATTACTTTGAAGGGAGCAATATCTATTTACCATCTATATTTGCTCTAAATCATATATGTTGGCAGTATTTTCTATCTCAAGGGCCAAAAAGCCACAAACCTCTAGCAATTTAATTTTCCTGCCAGGTGTTTTATTAACCACATTATCTCCTGACTGCATATGTTACTGAATGGTAAAAAAAAAAATCTTAATCTTAACATTAGATTTTGAATGTTATTAGATGTTGAGCATAATATTTTGAGGGATATGAAGGCTTTTATTCAATAGTATGTGAAAGAAAGCACCAAACCACAGTCAGTGGTATTATTAATGTTAGTAATTACTCATTAGCATTTGGCATTTTAGCATCACATTATGCAGTGTGGTTTCAAATGTTGAGCTTTGTGTGGATTTAAGGAAACACATAGTCATGAACAGTACAACAAAAGGTTTAATTTAGAAATATTGTGACAAAGGCATAGAGAGAAATCGAGGGGGAGAAAGAAAGTGAGCTTAGGAAGCTAAGGAATCACAAACCATTATTTCTACACCCTCCTTGCAATATTTGCTTTAACCCTCAGATTACTTATAATTTTGTTTTCCATTTAATAACAGGCTAATTACAGTCATATGACATAAAAACACACTGACAACTCGAGTAATAATCTCATCCATCTGGGCACCTCAGAGACCTGCACTTCCAAAGAGCTGCTGCTAGGGGGTTTCTTTATTCATCTGTCCCAGAGATATTTTCCTTGCCATTATTGCCACTGGTTCCTCAGATCATTGTAAAGCTGCTTTGTGACAATGTCTGTTGTTAAACGTGTTATACAAATAAAATTTAACTGAAGTAGTTGAATCAGTAATTAGTACCTTGCCAGGAACTCACTATGTAGGAGATCTTTTTACAAGGGTATGGAAAAGTCCATAAATAACATCATTCACAGACTCTTTTGGGCTGCAAGGCATTGTCTGAAGTTGCAAGCAAAATGTAATTTGTAGTGATTAAAGGCTCAAGAGCCATAGTGTGGGTCAATACACAGACAGTTCCCATAGTCAATACACAGACAAATACGAGGACTCATCTATAACTGATAACCAGACAAACAGGCAAGGGTCTAAATCAAGAAGCACTATGAAAATTAAGGCGACAGAACTTGATAACAAGGCTCAAACATGAATGTGAAAAGAACAAGAAGGCTTTGTGACAAACAGAAGAACGTATGGAATGTATGCCGAAACTAATCAAGGGCAAACAAGAAGCAGGTGATCACAATTAGAGAAATCAACAAGAAGGTGGTGGAAACAACTAAAGCAAAACAAAAAAAGGAAGAAAAAACAAAACAGGTTCTTAGTCATGATGGGAACCACAATGCAAATCGCAGAAGGCGAGATCATGACACAGAATGCTAAAAACTAAACACCTTTAAATCTTGCATTGCAACAAAACAAAACAAACACCCTACATCATTCAGGAACCAAAATACTGTTTAACTAGCACATTATTCACATTTCCGTATACTATTCTAAGAAATACATTTTGCCTTCAAGGCTTATTACCAGCGCGCTTGGTTTGTTATTTTATCATTCTCTGTAAAGATATAAAACAGTGCCAAAAGACAGTTAAACAAGAATGGTTTGGAATTTCAAGGAAGAGACCGAGTTTAGAAGTTTTTTAGAACTTCAAAAAATAAGTACGGCCTGGGACAAATCCAACATTTTCACCCACATATTTTGATACAGGACGGTCTCATCCACATTTTGTGATTAGGGAAGCTCCTGGCAACAGATAAATGCATTTGTCTTTAAAATTCTGACAGCCTTTGTATAAAACCATGTGGTGCAACAGATAAGTGTCATTTAGCACCTTACAGATAGCTACCCATGCCTGGGAGTCAAGACAGCAAAATTGGCCATGCTGTATGGATTAGAGGGATGGCATTACCCTCTTCCCTGTCAATTAGGAGTATGCAGAAGAGGGTGGCTAGCACTATCCTCTGAGTAGGTTACACTGCCCTGTGATGCAACATGAGCAGCAGTTCAAAAAGATGTGCAGGTTGGCATCACATGTCTCAAATTAAGCACATGCTTGTCCCTAGTTGGTAGCTGTTATATAGAATTGGCAAGAGCATATTTGGGGGAAAACTGGGTGAAAATCTGGTGCACAATAACAAAAAACACTGATTGCCATTGTTCACCGATAAATAGTGGCTGGTATTACTTTTTTACCTTTCCCAAAGAAACACTGTAAAACATTTCAGGTGGTTCAGCTTAGAAACAAAATTTCAAAACCGTGAGTAATGTCAACTTGAAGATAACCTTTGTTTCAACTGAAAAAGTTACATTTTCCAAGTTTTATTTTCAAAAACTTATAACTTGAGTTCAGTATCTAAACCTTGTCATGACAACAGGAGTTGATAAGTTTACATAACTTAATGGGGCTATCGTGTTTTACAGTGAACTGGATGGCGTGATAAAAATGAGATCACTGGAAAAAGCGTAATGCAGTTCATTACTTTGTCACTCTTTACACAGTCCCATGCTTGCTGTCATGTTATCAGGGTTAGAGATGGATGCAAGTGCAGTTAAAGCTTTTATCAAAGGCAGACTGACAAATCCAAATTGTGAGGCAATCTCAATAAACAGGGCATAGACAAGAAATGCGGGAACGAGGAAACGAGGACAGGATCAAAAACCGGGAAACAAGGACAATGAACAAGGCTTGGTATGGCTCTGGCAACAAAACACAGAAACGCACAATACTTTGCACAGAATAAAGACACACTGGGGTTTAAATATACAATGAAATTAAAGGTAAAACATAAACAGCTGTGAATAATGAAGACACGTGAGGGAGACATCCAATAACAAGACAGGGGTGGGGATATGTCATAAAACATAGCAAAACACACGTGTCAAAAAGTCAACAAAATCAGTGACCACCCAGAAGAGCGCACTTCGGCACTCAGCACGAGGGGAAATCTGTGACACTTGCAAATGTACATACACACACACACACACACACACTCAATCAGCATCTCCTTCCCTTCTGTCCAGGAATTACATCGGATTTAATATAATTAAAGGACTGACAAGGACAAACTTTCCACTTATTACGCAGTGCTTTCCCCTTGGAGAAAGACAGTGCTCATAAGGCAATTGCCCAATCTCTAATGACAGTACCCTTTCCTGAACAAATCCTCTAACTTCAGCGCACTCACTTGATTGTGTCACAGCATTAAGATGCATGTATTGATTTCAAGTGAATGTATGTTTTTCATTGTTTGTAACATGACTGTACTGGCACCCTGTCTAGGGTGTACCCCGCCTTGTGCCCGATGCTCCCTGGGATTGGTTCCAGGTTCCCCGCGATCCTGAAGAAGGAGTAAGCTAGAAGATGGATTGATGGATGGATGTAACATGTTTGTTTCATGTAACCATGGTAACATTACATCTAATACAAAAAAAAACCCTGGATGATATCTCTCAATACACTGAAGTTTTCAGTCATTGGTGAAAAACCCAGACAAATCTAAAGATGAGTAATTAAAGAAACACTCAGAGGAAGTGTAATGAAGGTCAACCATTTTCCCCCAGACTAAAGAACATTCACAGACTAATCAGAAGCTAATTAACTTTTTCTTTCTTTGAATATATTAATCTAAGGAAAGACTAGACTACATAAATATGCTCATTGCAACATGCTTATTAATGCTTATTAAACACCAGTTATATCATATATATAAAGTAGGAACCAACTGGCTACTGGCATATCCTGGCTCCAAATATCTTCATCTGTATATGTATAAAATGTTTGAGAAAGTCTCTGATGTACGATTTCATTGGCCAATATGTGAAACCACACTCAAGCAGTGTCCAATTACCCTGTAGCATTTTTGCTACCAAAACAAAAAAGAAATCTGGTTGACTAGCTAGCTCTTGCACCTTCCCCAGCTTTCCCTTTGACCAAAGCTTCTCTTATCCTTTGCTGCAAAACCAATCACTATGTACATGCTGGTTTTACTTTAACTTCAACCAGCTGCTCATGTCCTTTTCATACAAACTGATTGTGTGAATTCTTCCAGAATTCTTCCACTATTTTACAAATAGTGGTCATTGTTGAAGTCATTTCCAGAGATCACATGGTACGAACAGTTAAGTTCCTTGATCAATGCAAACTACATTAGCTTCATACATGTTGCAGTTTTATCATCTCATGACGATATAGCATGCAAGGGCCCTATTTCATCCTCTTGGAATGTACAGTCTAGTACTGGAACATTTTGTGAAGATTTTCATACTGAACGTTTACCACTAAAATCATCAAGTAAGATTTATGAGAAATGCATAAGCTACAGCATAATTCTACTGTGTTATCTAAAGCCTATGGTAGAATAACACGGCTGCTCATATTAAACAATGTAAATGAAGGCTCAGGGCAGAGATCCCCTGGGTTAGGGGAGTACTAGCAGAGCATTAGACTTCTGACTCAAGGCTATGGCAACGAGTAAGTAAAAGGTCAGCAATTAACACCCCACGCCAACATCTACATAACAAACAATTAGCTTATTCTAGTAGAAAAAGCCACTGTTTTTTTGTTGTTGTTTTTTTAAAGAGAAGGTGCTAATATCAGTGGATCACTGCTGGATAACACAATTAGGACTATTTAATATGATGGACCTGACCTGATGCATGTACTACTGTTCAAATTTGAGATTTCAAAAAGAAGACTAGACATAAGTACCCATATAATTGCAGATTTATATTATTATACTCACAAAATTTCCTAGACCTAGAGTTAGGTCTTAAATCAATAGAAATACTATACAGGCACACTACTTCAGCACAAAAAAAAAAGAATAAAAAGATTTAAACATGGCTAACAATATGTACTGTATGCCGTCTTGCTGACAGGCTCATGCTGTTGTTCTTTATTTACAAGTATAAAAAAAGGCTGTGTTTGACTTCCTGACCTTTTAAAGGTCAGATAAACAGCTACAGATATGTACCTGTACAAACTAACCGCTTATGACATGTAGTCACAGGCAAGAACAAGTATAAAGCATGATTAAAAACGGGACTATGATTGGGGTTTTACTGCTCGTCATAAACACAGTTATGGGTTCATGAACAGGCCTGAGTCTGACAAAATATGACATAGCTCTTACGGTGACTAATTATACTGAGCAGCCTTGGCTATTGCATTGTTGTGACTAAAAGAGATTTAAAAAAAAAACACCACAGTATAGTTTCTCAATAAATGTCCAGCTGTTGCTTTATATGTGTTAATGTCAGTCTGTGCTATGAATTTCTACCACGGTTGTTTAAACGGCTTATCATTTTGTTCTTCAACAATAAGCACTGTCATGACTCACAGAGAAATGGATGCAAGTTCTGGTTCTTTCTTCAAGTATGTCGGGCAAACAAAGCTAGAGATTAAAGGGGTCATAACATGATTTTTAATGGTTTCCTTCTGTTTGGGAGAGTTTATGCATGTATAAGCTCTGCAAAGTCGCAAAACTTCCCACAAAAGGATATTTTTCTATCTAACAGAGAACACCAGACCTGCCGGAAATGAGTCGTTCGAAGTCTAGATTTACTTCCATAATTTCTCTACATCACAGCGTGCACTATCAGCATAATCCCACCCAAATTCAGCCACGAAGAAAGAAGGCAAGGCTTGAGTGAATTTAGTAGAAATTTCAGTGACGATGTGTGTTTTTGTACAAAAACTCTTTGTTTAGCATTCTGAAAATGGATGAAATTCAAGTGGTTACTGTTTATTTATAACGCTGTTCCTGAGCAGTACAACCCAAGCGTTTGCTTGTGCACAAGCGCATTTAACAGAGGACAGCTTCCTGAACCTGGGTGAGTACAACTCAGGCTACACAAAGGCTACTCCTTGTGCTTCTGAATCAGAACCTGTAAGGGTGTTTGATGAGTTTATGAAGTATCTGCTATTGACTGTTCAAATGCGGAGTTTTGTGTTGTGGATCAGTTGTAGACCTCTGCTAACGTGCTAGTTAAAGTTTGCTAAGTTGCCTCAGTTTTTTAAGTGTGTGTTTGTATTTTGGTGGTCTGACAGAGATGTTGATTATAGCTGCTTTTGTGATTGTATCTTGAAACGGTTTATATCAATCGAATCACAAGAATCCTAGCATTACAGAGATATATTGCTTGAGTACCTATGTACAGAAGCTGTGTACATAGCATAGTTATCTCTGCCAGCAGGGTCGGAATTTACATCGTATCTGAAAGGTTAGAGAGTTACAAAATAAAAACGTATCACTGTGAAACTTTCTGCTTTTTTCAAGTCATGTATGCAAACATCTGTATTTCTGAATTGAACTCGGGCTTGAACTGATATGGCAAACCTGACGACACGTTACTTAGGAGCTTAAAATTGCTTTAGAAGCTGTGGAGGCTACAGCTAAAGGAAACGCTAAAGCAAAGGGGTGTTATTTTTCCAACACAAGCAAGGCTTTTGGCTAATCACAATGTAACTGGTCAGCTGGCCAATCAGAGCACTCTGGGCTTTTTGGATGGAGGGGCTTTGCAGAAATCAGAGCATTTCAGGCAGCCTGGGAATAGTGCTGCCTGAAACAAATAATGTGTTTTTGAACATTAAAGCATGCTAACCTATTTTATTATTGCCTCCATTTTGTGCTAATATTAATGTTACTATTCAATAAAACATCTGGTCTAAAAAGTATATCATCTGAAAAAATGAGACAGACCCCTTTTCTCCACTTGAGTAGCCATACAAACTGTGACAGGTGTAGCATGTAGGTCGCATCCTTACATGTACTTCAACTGTGGCAATAAAGAAATCCGTATCATGCAATTTTCTTTTTCTCTTCCTTTTGCTGAAACAGCTTCCTCCATCATTTATCACTTAATCTTTATGGCTGCTTTGATCTGGTGCAAATCAAAGCTTCTCACAGCAAAATAAAGCTTTTTTCAACTGCAATGATTTTAAAGGACATCACACAGGAAGGTAAGTGCATCCTGTAGTAAAGGGGAAAAGGAAAGGCTTACCATAAGGCCTGATTATATTGTAGTTTTAGTCAAATTGAGACAGAGTAGGACAGGGTACCTTTCTCACTCTAACTGTAGGATACCAACTGCCACCAGTCAGTATTATGCATTCAACATAAGTTATTCACTCAGTAACCGCTGTATCCTGGTCAGGGTCATGGTGAATCCAGAGCCTATACTGGGAACAAAGTACGTGAGGCAGGAACATGCCCTGAATGGGACACCAGTCCATCACAGGGCACCATGCACACACATTCATACCTATCTTAACCTGTCCACCTACTGACATGCTTTTGGGATGTGGGAGGAAACAGGAGAACCCAGAAGAACCCCACACGGACATGGGAAGAACATGCACAGAAACTCAACACAGACATCCTTCCATCCATTCGTCTTCTACCACTTATTCCTTTTCAGGGTCACGGGGAACCTGGAGCCTATCTCAGGGAGCATCGGGCACAAGGTGGGGTACACCCTGGATAGGGTTCAACACAGACAGCAACCCCAAATTATGATTGAACCAGAGACCCTTGAGCTGTGAGGCAGCAACACTACTCACTGTGCCACACACTGAATATGCACTTATTAAATTCAGGTACCTTGCAAAAGAATGACATCCAATTTAGGGTCTATTCCTGCCTCATGTCCAGTGTTCCTGACATAAGCAACCCTAATCAAGAAAAAGCATTTGGTGAAGATGAATGAATGAATAGGCAATATCTATCTATGGCAGGGAATGACACTGAATGGGACGCCAGTCCATCATAAAGCCATAATAAGCCCATCAGATAGTACCATACAGTGGGGGAAAAAAGTATTTGATCCCCTGCTGATTTTGTACGTTTGAACACTGACAGAGAAATAATCAGTCTATAATTTTAATGGTAGGTTTATTTGAACAGTGAGAGACAGAATAACAACAAACAAAATCCAGAAAAACGCATGTCAAAAATGTTATAAATTGATTTGCATTTTAATGAGGGAAATATGTATTTGACCCCCT
>JAOUWY010000047.1:8950534-8965787 GCA_025728095.1 Prietella phreatophila | reverse complement strand
AGAGTACCTGGAGGAAAGCATGGGGAGAACATGCAAACTCCGCACACGCAGGACGAAGGCGGGATTTGAACATGCTAACCACTAAGATATATATATACACACACACACACATACATACATACACACACACACACACACACACACACACACACACACAGAGACACATTTAATAGATTCATTTGCAAACCGGATTTACAGTAGTGCTTAAATTAAGAATCAGATTGTGTGTGACTGGAAGCATCTGTTTTCCCAAAGAAAACAGGCACTTTATCACATGACTTTGACTCGATGAATGCATTTTTAGAATTTGATGACATTAACAAGGTGATTTTTTATAGATTTATAAGGAGTGTCTTTAATGCACCAAGTATTTCACTCGGCTACCATCTGGCCAGACAAGTAAATAGGAGCTCCAGGAAAGAAAGCTTCTATTAAAGGAAGCATTAATGTAATAGTAACCTGTGAATGAAATGCTCTCCAGCCAGAAGACTAGACGAGTCATTCTACTGTGATGGAACATTAACACTTTAGACACTTGCAAAATGTAAAAACTTGGATGAGGTCATTTTCCCAACTACACCACAGTTTTAGTTTATATAATTAAGCCTGCTAAGTATGCTATAAAACTGAATAATGTTAGTTCCTGACACGCTTCGGAAGAAGTTTGTTGGAGAGTTTATTTGAATAATTGGTTTCTGAATCAGAATTCACAGTCTCTAAACCCCATGCATCATCACATCCATCAACAGTGAACAGATATACTGTAGCCCTTGCAGGCAAAATGCATATTTCATTAGCAACAAGCACACGTGTACTCCAAGCACATGACATGGAAAGACCCTCAAGGATTTTCTTCATGTGAAATGTCTGTCCAGACACTCATTCATATTCATTTAAATAGGATCTTTTATAGGATCTCCTGGCACATATGGCCTGCCTTATTTAATTCTCATTATAGGTTTCCAACAGATATCCACTGTGGATTATCTTCCTAGCAGAAGCAATTGAGTTTATCCATTATATTGGTTTTGTGTGGGTCAACAATTATCTGTCACTTTAGTGTTGAAATCTCTATTTTTTGATGAGGGCTCAGAGTGACATTTGACTTCTGTGATACTTTTTGTTTGGTCACAGGCGAGAAAATTCTAAACGGACTGAGACGATAAGAAATTTCTCCAGTAGTTTAAGTGGAAAATGTGAATAAATGTTTGTAATGTTTATTTCATTCAATCAGTTTTGCATAGCCTATTATGGAGGCTAATAAATGTTAGCACTTATTTTCTTTTCACAAGACCTTGCATGGAGATCGTATTAATGGAAGCACTGAGTGTGACACAATGACCATAATTAAGAAAATTTGCTGCTTTTAAAAACACACTGTTAAGAAATCAATACTTGGAAATTAACTCCAGCGTCTCACTGAAAATTTATTTCTAAGCTAGAAATTAAATAGTTGTGAGGGCAATAAAGAAACAGTTGGATGGATTAAGTTTTAAAGGGGATGCAATTATGACAGGGGCAAGAGCTGGAATCTTTCCTCTTCTTAAAGCCTTAACATTTCCTAGATAACATAAAGATTAAAGATTAATTTGTTGTTTAAAAAAAGAGTGGTCCATCATATTTAGGTCACCTTTAAGAGGGGCTTAAGAAGGCCTCACTGTAGTGCAGACATGCATTTATTTGATACATTTCTATGTTTGTATATAATCTTACTAGATTATCATACATTATGATTTTATTTCATCAGGATTTCTCAAGGAGAACATAAAATTACGTGTTAGACAAGCCTATAGTGACTGACTAAAGGGAAAAGAGGTATGCTGAGAGTTTTCTGTACTAATAAGAATGGTTTAAAGACAGGTGAATCTGGCTGGACAGGGTGCATACATAATCAAGCAGTGTACAGTGAGGGTTTGACCCCAGCTGTTAAAACAATGAACAGACTTGTCTGACAATATATTATGAAATAGTGTGTTACATTTGGGAGTTTTGCTCTCTTTGGACCTTAGGGTTAACTCATTTGATAGAAGCATACCATTTCCAGCAGCATACTATTTCCTGTAAGCAAACCTTACAATTTGTTTTACATATGATTGGGTTAGTAATATTTGCTAATATGAAAAAAACACATTAAAGTGTAACTCATGTAAACACTTGACATCATGTTAACAATATGTGATGAAGATAAATTCACGTCCCACATTTGAAAAAATATCACAAGTGTAAATGATAATGTGAAAACGAATGCATCATGTCGAAAGAAAATCATGTGAAAAATGAATCATTTGGAAATCATGTGAAAATAAATGAATCAAGTGTAAATAAATTCCTGTGATAAATATTGTAAAAAATCAATTGATGAGAAATGGAGCATTTCTAAACAAATAAATAAAATGTTAAATAAATAAAAATCACAGAAATAAATTAATTGTGTAAAAAAATTCACTTGCCAATTAACTAGTCATGTAAAATCATGTCAGACAAATGAATCATGTAAACAAGTAGGGGTGTCAACAGGGATGGCTACCAACAACTCTAGTCCTCCTTATTACTCATATTTATTCCTCAAATATTCTTAAAATATACTTCAAACGGAAAATATTTCAGACATTTATCCTTGCTGTGACCTTGACCCTCTTTGAATCAATTCCAAAATGTAATCAGTTCATCTGTGGGTTACAAAGATCATTTATTACCAGGATAATAAATCCTACAAACATTCAACCACTTGTTCCTGAGATATCCCACTAATGAGAATCTCAGACAGACACATGAACTGACGGATGGACAACTGGAAAACATAAGTCCAACAGCTAGTGGTTGAGGCATAAAAATCACATGAAAATTAATCATGTTTTTAAAAAAAAATCACATTTGAAAATTAATTAAATGTGTGTGAACAAAAAAACGAATATAAACGTATGTAAAATGTAAAAATGTGAAGGTGATTATTCACACTGAAGATTGTGTGTATTTTTGATAAGGGATGGCATTGGTCTAGCATCTAGGCCATTTTCATGACAGTAAAAATCACACTCCCACCTGACCCTTTTCCCCTCTGACTGTTAACTAATGTCTCAATATAAAGCATGTGCAATATGCTTTAGTGCCTGACTGTCCCAAAAGTGTCCTTCCATCTGTCACACCCATCACCCGCTCAGCTAAACAGCACCAGCAGAAAACCTGCAGAGTCTTCCCCAAGGTTCTGTAGTGTCTCCAGCACTATCAAACTAAATTAAGTTGAAAGTTTCCCAGCAATTCCTGCAACAGAGATCCTGTTATGCGTCACAGTGCAGTATCAGTGTCCGGGGTTTTCCCCCTGTAGGTGTGCGAGCGACTAGCAGCTTGTGTTCGTTAGTAAGTGCGCTGCAGGCTCGCTCTGCCTGACATCATGCCGGATAAATGGACCACAACAACTGGAGAGTTTTATATGTATGACCTGTCACTTGTAAGTTCCACTGAAAGACACTCTCTGTCCTCCTCATAAATGTTTGCTGAAGATGTGAAGAACTCAAAAAGTTCTCTATTTTCTCGTTCATATGCTATGTATTTAACATAGTGTTCTTTTAATGCCCCGGATGAAAAGTTTAACACCATTAACACCAAATTTTTTTTTTACAGTGACAATCAGTGAAGGCCTCTGCCCCAGACTTTCCATCAGTATATGGCTACAGATACAGTAACAATGTGAATGACTAAGCAGTCTAGAAGCAATTAAACCCTGGCCCCTAGTGCACTCGTAAAGTGGTTCATCTTAGAATCACAGACAGTGTAATAGCTGTGGAGCAAGGTCAGGTATCACCAAACTTTGCCATTTAAAACTGAAAAGAAAACAGACTCATACATTTCTCAAAAATTAAATTAGATCAACATGTTTATATATAAAAAAAAAAAAAAAAAAAGAACCCTGTATTATGTACAATTTGAGTTTACTCCAAAACCTCTCTACAACACACATTGCTTCTTTGGCTTTAAAAGACATCTAGAGGGTTTTTTTGTTTTTTGCCCTTTACACACAATCATTTAGTGTGGCTGATTGGGCAATTCAACCTGCATCCAGCCACGCCCAAAGAACACAAATCTCACCGACTGACAGTTCCACGGCTTTGGCCAGTGCCCCAGGCATCTCCAGTCTCCAAAATTACAGTATACAGTCAAGCCATCAGATTACTTAACAGCCAGTAGTCCTTCATCTAGCACTGCAACACAATTTCTGTCACTTTCCAGACACTCAGATATTTACTATTCAGTTTTACTGTGTGATATTTATCAGACTTGTATTTACTGTTCTGCTGACCTAATAGCACTCATCACTTTACTTTGCCGTTGTCGTCCACTGTTTTATCTTCTTACATTACAGCAACATCTCAACCATTCATGTCTAAGTACGTGTTTGTTCATGTAGAATAAGTGTTTGTACTCACTATCTGAATCTGAGCCTCGTCACAAGCATTTCAGTGCTCAGTATACCCAGTGTAACTGTCAAATGACAAACAGATCACTCTTACACACACAGCAAATATCCCAATATATACTATAGAAACCTCTACAGACAAGTTCATGTCAAAACCCTGATAATATATTTCCATAAGATTGCCTTAGGTGCAAAAGGACATTGTTCAGTTCACCTTGGCATCCTTGGTATTCATTAACTCCCTCTTAACTGCATTATAATAATGGACTCAAAATATTGAATCCATTATGCAATAACCATTCATCATTATTACTGATGGCTTTATTTACCTTGATGACTCTCTCTCTCTCTCTCTCACTCTCTCTCTCTCTTTCTCTCGTGTTAGCAGTATGTGGTGTATTGTACAGTTGTACATATGATTGTGCCACAATTTGGAAAGCATTTCATCCCTCAAATAAGCTCTTTTTTACTACATTATCATTTGTTTTGCATCCAAATCATAAACGTATATAAATTGCAGCTTTCTACGAAAGTATTTTGAACTGCATTGTATTGTCTGTTGTCTTCCTTTCATTTTTGCATTTAATATATGTAGAATGTAGCATTATTCTCCCTCCATGCAATGTGAAGTTAAAAAAGACTATGTTGAATCAACAAAATGGAAGTCCCATAGAGACAGCAGAGGGTACAGGGGGTACTCCACCCACAACTGAAACCTCCTACCATACACACTGCATCTGCAAGGCCACCAGCATTGTGAATGACCTCGCTCACCCACTCATGGACTCTTCACCCACCTGCCATCTGGCAGATGGTACCGGAGCATCCATGCCACCACCGCCACAAGATTCCACAACAGCTTCTACCCTGAGGCAGTCAGATTACTAAACAGTGCTGTGTAGCAGTCACTGCACACCTGCCCTTTATAAGGCTGCTGAGAGACACGCTTTGCTATCATGAGACACTTTTTACTATCATACTATCGATATGATATTAAATTATTTTTTTTAAATGATAGAGACTCTATAGTTTCTCTAATACTATTCTGTTCTCCTGTCTAGCTGGCATGCACTGTCCTGTGTATTTATTGTCCTGAGTATGTATGTCATTCATCTCACGCAACATGAATTTGCACATTATGTAGACCTGTGTGTTGTGATAGTGCATTGATATGTGTTGCAGCATAGTCCTGAAGAAACTGTGTTTTTTTGTCATATAGAGAAATGACAATTAAATAAAACCTGACATGACCTGAGGCAAAATACACCTAGTATATTGACCAATGTGGAACACCTTACATTGATGTTTAGAGGAATGTCCATCGTGAATACTGTATATTACCTTCACAGTCTCAGACATCTCATCTACAGTTTCTAGACATACTTCCATATACATTATACCATGACTTTATTCAGCAACTCTGTATGCTAAGGCCAAAATTTTATGCCCCTTTGGACTTTTTTTTTGCACTATAGAATGGTCTTTCCCATGCTACTGACAGCTACAAAACTGTAGCAATCTGCTAGCACTCCATGAGAGACGGCCCTCCAGGATATTGGGGTAGCAGCATTAATTATGGAATGAGCTGCATCCAAAGAGACCTAAGAGCTTCTTGCTTTTTTTTTGCTCCTGAAAGGTTAAATGCCAGTCCATGATTTATAAATGGGGTATGACTGGGCAGGAGGGCTGGGTGCAGGATTGGCAATTTAAAATATGTCCTCACAGCTTATGATGTGGATTGAAATAGCTTGGGGATGCCAAGAGATTGCTATTGAGATTATCATCATGCCTTTCTGTCTGTGGCTGCACTTAAACATAAAGCAAGACACACTGTGATTCTAATGCCACACCCACTACTACTTTATTTAATTTTTTACATTAAAGTAGACTGTGTAAGATTGTATTTTAATTAAAAACAAATCATGATTACTCATTCAGGGCGTGCCAGTTTGGTAGACAGTTTGTACACATACATCAATCATCATCATGCCACAACTATAGCTGGTCTGGTCACATCAACAACACTAAAGTTATCCAATAGAGTATTACAGATTCAGATTGTCTGCATGATAAGGTAGACATTTTGTTAAATGTGTACCCATGTGATCATCTATAATTCTTTCATTAAAGCATACACTGGTTGTGTGTGTCTCTAGCGAGGTCCACATCTGAAAGAAAACTGCAACACTGATCTGAAACCTAAATCAGTAGTTGAAACAATTTAAGTCCAAAAGAGTCAAATAAATGTAAAGTATTTTATCTTAGCATTTTCTCACTGGTTTTGTCATAGTATATATTAAAATCACCAGTAAATGACGATTATGTACAAGCATTGCTTGATTAGAGCAGTGTGAAAGGATGTGAGGTACAGTATTGGTGTGGCATGTTCAGTCCTGTGTGGAGAAGAGCACACTGTGGCAGGTTTCTGGCAGGAAACCAAGCAGCTCCCCAGGGCTGTTGTGGACACACAGCGGACTCCACAGGGACACGGTCACACCACCTGAACCCAAACAGTGGGAGTGCCAGCAACCACAGACAATTAGCACACCACTGCTGCTTGCTGAACTTCCTTTCTCCACTCTGACAGGCATAAATGTTCCGGAGCCCCTGGTGTTGGGCCTCATCGATTGCCTCATTGAAAAGGTCAGTATCTTGCCCCCTGCCCACAATCTCTTCATGGCCCAGGTGCTGAAGGAAGAGACTGATCTAGTGCAGCAAAGCAGACCAACTCCTCTTACAGAGACTTTTAGCGGGTATTATGTTTTACCTATTAAATCAGTGGCACTATGTGGGTATGAAGAAAGCTTTTTGCATCAACAAAATAGTCATGAAGCCAAACTACAAAAAAGGTATAGGTGTGGCAAACAGATCATTTTCTAATGCTTGTCATACTTTTGCAGTTTCATGGCAAGGGTTCAGTCTTTGTATATTCTCATACTGTAAACATTGTGCCTTATGCAGGCTTTACTACTTTTAAATTAGTATTTAACTTCTCAGAAGTTTAAAATTAAAAATTTCCAACTTTTGTGGTGTTTACCTGCTTTTCTGTTTGGTGGTTTACAAGATTTACCCCCCCCATAATATTGCTAAATTATGTAATTCAGGTAGGATGACTGGGAAGCAGCTGACTACAAGCAGCCATGCATGACACCAGCATGCTCATCACAAAAGCAACTTTCTTTCATATTTATTCTGACTACCTCCAGAATAGCATTTTAGGATTAATGTAGCAGAGAAAGTATATCAAAGCTGCATCTATGAGCATATTGACAGTAATTAGGTAAACTTCCACAAAACATCGATTATAAAATGACCAAAACTAGCCAATTAATTATATTGTTTAGGAGCCATATAGTGAAGTTAAACGGAGAGAGTTCACTATTTTCACTTTTTATTTTTGGGTTTTCCCCAGCAACATCTGCGACATCCAGACTTATTACTTACTATTACTACTACAAACATTAGGCTACATTTTGTGCATGTGCGTTTTTTGTGTGTGTTTTTTTTTAAATCTTTTGTTTAGTAGTTATTGTAGTCAGTTAATTCACTAAGAACTTTAAATGAAATGATTTGTATTGCTGTATTAAAAAAAAAAAAAGGCAAATGTCAGTGCTCGATATGGCTGGTAACACCCGTTTGAGAAAACAAGAGCGAACACTTCACACCTTCTGTCACTGGAAAATGTCCAAATTAGGGACCATTTTTATTTGAAGGCATAAGTTATGAATGTTCAAAATATTTAAAAAAATGTTTAAAATATAACATTTAAAATGGGTTGATTTGGATGTACATATATAGGGGCTGGCCTGGCAGAAGCAGTCAGCTTTTGGACCTATCATGATTTTCTTTCAAGGATGTCATTTTAGAGGTTCTGATCATTTTGCCATGAATGTTTTTGAAGGAAAATGCCATCATAAAAAGAAGACGTTGATAAAACGATTCTCAATGAAGAGGAGTAGTTTCTCAAGCTGTGTAAAATGTTTATTATATACCAGCATTCATACCCAGGATAGCAATAATTCTGGATTTGGCTGCATGTTTGATTAAATACCTAAAATAAAACATGTTCTCTATACACAAGCATTTGGTTTCAATTGAACAGAGAATGATTCTCCATCAACCACGAAACAGGCTGTTCCAAACGTGTCGACTGAATTTTTCCCCCACTAAAAGCGAAACATGCTTGTTTTGACAGGAAGTGCCAAGAACATTCGTTTTGGCTTGGAAAGATGAGCAGACTCCATACTTTGCCCTACAAGTGTGATATGCATTCTGACTGCGCTCATCTCCTTGTCACCATGGAAATGATTTCCTCACATTATTGAGATTTCAAACAGTGATGCTATAAATGTCATGTACACCATCATTAATAATACGTGGTTTTCATTTGTGTCCTGAACTTGTTGAATTATTAGGCTAATAATAGTAAAAAATGAATGATTTCTATATATGAATATTTGTACAATAGGCCTGGAATCTGTACAGTGATTCATGTCTGGGTTTATTGAATGCTACGCTAAAGCAGAAAGGCAAACAGCATTTCATGATTGTGGTTTATTTCCTGAAATATAAGTAATATTCTACATACGGCATAATATAAATAAATTGTCTGAAGCTGCTTCCTATCAGTGTCATCTCTCCAGCGGATAAATAAATCTCAGTGAATGCATTGTGTTGTTTTATGTCACTTTATTCGATCTATTCAGGAACTGCTGATATCTGCATTGACTGCAGCCACATGCAGATCATATCCATCTTCTTATCTCTGAATCTCTAACATTTATGACCCTCCACTAGCAAAATGGCACATCAGATCTGGAGCTGTGGATTGTTTCTCTGTCCCCTCTTTGCATATCTGTATTCGTGCATTCTCTTCAGTTTGCTGTAGAAAACAACAACTAAAGCCCTCCATCCTGCCTTGCTGCATGTGTGCCAGCAAACAGTCCACATAATCATAGTAATGCAAGCATCCTGAGCATTTATATCTCCTCTGACTACACACAAGCTCAGCTGCTGTTATGCTGCGGATAAACAGGGTCTCCGCATAACTCAGTGCCCCTTTAGGGAACCTGAATCATGACTAGGTTCCACTAGATTTGATACATCAGGCAAGGATGGTATGAAAATATTCTCTTTTGATGGCTGAGTGTCCTTCATGGCTCCACTGGCTTCCTGCGAGTATCCAGGATTAGGGGAGGTGTTGAAAAGCTTAGAGAGGTCGCTTTCTGGTCTTGTTGAAGAGCTCTTTAAGACTGTGGAGCAAAGCTTCAGGCAGTTTATTGGTTTTCCACAACCTGGACACATATTGGAAATGTTTACTTCCAATAACTACTGTCTAATTAGTCTCTGCATGTAAGACGATACGTTTAACAAGGAGAAAATGGACAGTTTTTTACTAAATAGTACCTTTGGATCGTTGCAGACGCTGAAAAGACGTTATGTTTCCACAGGAAAAAAATGAGCTCTCATTCGCTTTGACCTTTAACAAGTCTATAAGCCTCTAATGGTAAATCCATCCAAGATATAGGCTCTTTTGCCCAAGATAGATTGCGGTTTCATTTGGTTATTACATGCCACAGATTTTCAGTTTCCTCTCAACATGTTGACATTATAGGGAAGGATACAAGCTGCATTGTAAACAGTGGTGGTCACTAAATATAGCAGTAGTGTAACTTAAACAAGATACATCATTTAATGTTTTTTTTTTTTAACATACACTTCCTTTTAAATGATCAGGTTATGCATTTTGTTTCAGAAAGCTTAAATCACAATGGATTCTCAGAAATAGGCTGTTAACAGGTCGGTTCTCTCAAGTGAACCTGGACTGATCATTTTTGAACGTCTTTTCTGGTATTTTCTTTGCTGCATAAAGTTAATGTAAATGAATGCATGCCATTAGAGGTCAAGGTTATTCAGGCCGAAGGCAGCTGGCTCATCCCCAACGTCTACAATATGTAACTACTGGATGACATGTGAAGGAGGAGATGCTATGGCTTCATGGCCATACTTCTTAAATGTTCTAGTGTAAAATACTAATGAAAGTGCACTGGTGTTTTTTTTTTTTTTCCTGATTCCAAGTCAACATTACAGCACTGTTTCTAATGCTGGCCTATGCAGCCGGTCATAATACACCACGTCATCTTCACCACCTCTGAACTAGTATGCACAAACTTCTGAAGAGGACTGCATCACTTAATTACACCTTTCTTCTACACATTAGAACTCCTACTACTAGTAAGTTGTGTCTTATTGTAAGATAATTATAATCATTATAATGATGGTATAATGTAATATTATTATTATTATTATTATTATTATGATGGACAAATTTTCAGTGATTTATTCACCGCTACAGTAAATTACAATCATGGACATAGCTTCTACATAGTTATGGCACTTCTGCTGCGTAGCTTTTGCTTAGCTAACAACTTTTTTTTTTTTTTGCTTTAATACAACCAAACTATATTTTGAAGCATAACTTGTAGCAAGCACAGAGAGTAAACAATACCTTTAAAGGATTTCTGCTCCTATTGTCCATATTGCATGTCTTTTCTTTGTACTGTCTCTCTGGAAGACCTTTCAAGATGTCAAGCTCTAATAAGGCAAAGACAGACATAATCAATAATGGCTAAGACAGTTAGGGACAGACCACTGACCATCAAGAATAAATGAAGTACGCTGAATGACTGCATTATTGTTCTGGGCCAGTCTGCCGGATACAGCCTAATTCTGCACTAAATTACTCTGTTAATGGAGATTTTTTTCCACTGAAAATGTTTTATAGTGAAGCACAGCTGTCTGTGAAACCACTCTGCAGCTTTCAGACATAAAGGATGCAAATCTATGCTCCATCCTTTAAGATGTTTAAATCCCCTAAAACTCTATGAACAATTGAAAAACTGTAAAACTGAAAGAGTGTGCCACTGGTAATAAATTTAGAAGGCAGAGTTAGAAGGCGCACCCTTAGTTTAAGCAAGCAGGAAGAGGCAGGCAGAGTGAAAAGGACATGTAAAAAGGAAGAAATAGGGTGTGGAATTGAAGCTGATAATGCAATCACAGCCCTTGAGAGTTGTATCAAACATAATGGACTAATGGGACGGCATAGAAAGACCACAGAACATCGTGTTGTCCAAAAGCTTTCACTGACATCTACATTCGCCATTAATTTGAAGGAGTCTTTAATGCAGCTCAGAGCAGCAGAAGAACAGTAGAAGCTGCTTTCTGTCTGAAAAGCTTTGAGAGAGCACAAGGATATGCTGCGAAGAGAATGGCTATTTATAGTTGCTATAACATAAGTGATAGCAAGAACTAACTGATGTTTAAGATTGCTCCACAACATTATAGGTAACTATAAATGGTCCAAATATATAATGGGTCATTCTTTAACTAAGTAAAATTGTAATAGCTGGCAAATTGCTGTGGTATAAAGGACATACCACTTTGGGAAAATTATGGAAAATAATCAACGTTGGGACAGCATCGCTATTGGTTATTTTTCTACAGTGTTTTGTTCCATACTTAAGGCTAGTTTATTTGTTAAACTGGAACAATTAAATATCTTCTTGCTACTGGAAAATGTACAGAAACTAACGGCTGCATTTAAATGAATTCTGTTTTTTAGTGGCTAACTTTTTCCTGTAATCAGATTACTTCAGTGTAGGTAAACATTTTATTTTTGCACATGTAAACACACTCACTGTCACTACTGTTTATCAACATGGCTTACTGCAGGCAAGTACTCCATCAGAGAGGCTGAGCTGCCTGTGAATACGAACCCCTAAAGAGGGGATGTGAATACAAGAATAAAGGTTGTTGATTTTTAAATAATCACAGACAGAAGAAGAAAAAATAAATCACTCCACAATTTATTTTTTACCATTAATGATAAAACTCATATACTTACATTGGAATCTTTACTCAACAATTATACTGAAATATACATTATATTAGAGCTTCTAACCTTTTCAACCATTAACAGTACTCTAGTTGAAAGCAGTACTCCGCTTCCTGTTGCTGTTTAATTGTTTTGCCTCCTTGCTGCTATGGCAACTAGAATTTTGTGTAGAAGTCCAAATGCTTACTCTATTTAATGACTGTGTAAAATCCAGTTTACAGCAAACAAGTGTGACATTTACACTCCTATTAAGCAACTTCATCAGATGCTACATTAAAGAAACGTAAATAATGCGGAAAAGAATATCCCTGATTCACAGGTTATACTGCCTTTGAAGGAACTACATTAAATGGAAGACTATCCACTGAAGTCAAAATACGTCTTTCTAGACAGCATGGAGCTGGTCAAAGAAAAATCAACATCATCAGTGATGGAACTTAGACGGGTCCCTCAGTCAACTTCAGTTTCCATCATTTGAAAGAGGAGAGAGGTTCGAGGTGTGCACAGAGCCTGTTACACAACACATGGCACGTAGGCGAGCAAGCTGCCTCAATATCAAAGCTCCCAAATGGATCATTCTGAAATGTGAGCTGTGTTTAGCACAAAGATCATTTCCATTTCTAACTGTAGTTTTCTTAGGCTACAAACCGATGCATTATGGGAATAATCCTGTTTAGCATCACAACGCATTAACATAGACGCGTACGTTCTTTGAGAGGCTGAAGCCCACCAACACCCCCTCGAATTTAGTGCAACACTCCGAGAAAGAAGCTGAGCCTTGTTTTTCAGTAGAGAGGAAGAAGAGGTTCTTGGCCCCCTCTGTTGAAAGCCCCGCAGTGTGTTCTGTAACAGATCAGCAATGGGGGGCTGCTTATCCCAACACCACCACCCGAGTGTGAGGCGGATGGCATCGAACAAAGGAGACCCACGCAGTGTGTGTGATACCAGCAGACGCGCGTCATGAATGAGTCATGAGGAAGGACTGCAGGGCACAAGCTGCACATGTTTCAACCTCAAAAACTCAGTGCAAATGAAGACTCAAACCATACATGAGCACACTAAAAACAAGGTAAAAATAGTACAAAAGGAAAGGAATTCGAGAAAGAAACATATTAGGAGTTTTTCATGCAGTTGTCTTTTTTCCCCCCTTCTGTACGTCCTTCTCTCTTTCTATCTATGGCAGCAAAACCATGGTAAAATATGCACTCGTTCAGAACTTCAGAGAAAATGTCGGCAGTCGAACAGAGTCAGCAGCCTTCTAGCATCACAACCACTTTACAAAAGAAAAAGCATGTGTGAGTGAGTGTAAGAGGAATCTCAAAAGTATGCTGAAGATGCAAAGATTGGTGTTTCTCGAAAAAAATAAAATAAAAGGCAATTCAGGATTGCAACATGTTACTGAAAGCCTGTTTTTAATTTTCAAATAATTTCCCTCATGTTAAATTTATAATGCAAAACTGATAGAACAAAAATGTTCTTCATATAGACAAACACAAATTAGACATTTGATGGAATTAAATGATTAAGTTCAGATATATTAACGTCACTTAAATAACAGTATCCATCACCTGAATTTACTCTTGCTACACATTATCATTTCTCCATTTCAGATCCTACCCAGGTGAAAGTTTCCGATAAAGAAAATGTAAGAAACAGAAACTATGAAGCAGTGATGCTTCCACTGTGATACTAGTTCACATAAAAGTGCACAAACAAAACCTGTCAAAAGCCCTTAACAAAATCAACTAGATTAGGTAGTAGCTAATTCAACAGCTACTTCAGAATCAGACATTGTTGACATGTTTAATACATGCTTAATGAATTGTATATTTCAATTTAACGAATCATACAACAATGTAAAATTACATGAATTTGATCTTTAACAGATCATAAGACACATCTTCAGGAGATCAGCATTACATGACCCTATCCAGAGGTTGGATTTCTTCTCCCCAGCACATCGATCCTGCAGCGTTTTGAGACTTGATTGACGGCACAAGGTCTTTCAGTGCTACAGTGTAAATCCACAGATAAACAATCTGACAACCACCTGTTTATCCCTGGACGTTTTATGAACATCTGTGTAGCATCTCAAAGGTCAGTCGTCGATCTGAATAAATACTACCTGATATGTTTAAGTCTGTAAACTACTAATGTGTGTATCTCATTAATTTAATTCAAGTTAGGCTCATGTTTAAACTTCATCAAAATATTGTTAATCAACTTTCTGCCTCAGACAACAGAAACCCATTAGAACCAGATAAAGGTAAGGCACTTCGGCTGTTAATTGATGCAGGAGATCAGTTATTTATAATAGTAAACTTCAGTAATAAATATTCTACATGGATGAACAAATGTTAAAACAGAGTCTACAGCATGTACTGACCAATCATTGTCACTTATGGCTTCTTCATTAACAAGTATCTGAACATTAACTCAACATAATCAGGTTTATATCCAAACACGCCACACCATCCATCACTGAGCACACCACAGAGAAGAAATGAGTGTTAAACTATGTATTTAGCCATTAAAATCTGTTCCTCTAAAACAATATCAGCTCATCCATGCTCTATTTTCGTCAGATCAGCATATTCATAAATAAATGCTCCTATACTGGTAAAGCCATCGATCTGAACTACAGCAATCTGAGATGTTGAAACCAGCTTCAAGTGAACAGTGTTTGAGAGAACATGGAGGACACAGAAGGAAAATGGAGGAGTTGGCACCATCAAGCGGTTTGTAATGAGTATTGCAGTGGGGCTACAGCCTGTACTAGTGCAGACGGTCAATACTCTAACCAGCCAAAAAATGTTCTGAAGAAGTGACCTAGCTGCCAAAAACAAGTGGCTGATTGGCAATGCCACTATCTGTATCTACTGTATATCCGTTTACTACTCCAAATATTCATATCTGTATTTGCATTTAAACCTAAAGTGGGAGTG
>JAOUWY010000047.1:8925005-8936124 GCA_025728095.1 Prietella phreatophila | reverse complement strand
AAATGTGGTCAATATGTTGTTTGTTCTGATTCACAATTACACAAACGCACAAGGATAATGCAGTTGTCAAAAGCGGGTTGATTCTTGCAAAAAATGACTTTTGTTTCATTACTTTGCAAATCTGAACAATAAATGTCAATAATGCTATATAAATGCAATTTATATTTTATTGTATGGTAAGTTTATCGTCACTGTAACAAATTTGCATTTATCTAAACATTCTAACAAATTCTAGGGTTTGCCCCAACCTGGCTTACAATGATGTATGAAGGAACATAATTGTCATAATAAATATTGCGTTAAATGACAAAAAAAAAAAAAAAAAAATGGACAACCTGTATGAGACAATATTTCGATTATTTCAGAAAACAAACACTAATAGGAATGCAAATCCTCTAATAGCCATGATACGGCAAGGACACTGGGTAGGTGGATTGGCTATAACATCAGACTTCACAAAACGAAGACTGGAAAAAGACCAGGTGATTTATTTTTCTAATCTTCAACTGTCCAGTTTGGGTGAGCCTGTGCCCATGATCAGACTCATGTTCTTGGTTGACAGGCATTGAACCCAATGTACTGCTGTCGTAACCCTTCCACCACAAGATTTGATGTTTTGTGCATGATGAGACGCTTTTCTGCTCACTATGCTTGTAAAGAGAACTTATGAGTTACATACTATATCCTTCCTTGCAGCTCGAGCTAATCTGGCCATTGTCCTTAGCCTTTTCTTTTCATCAACAGGGCGTTTCCACCCACAGAACAGTGACTCACTCAATGCGTTTTGTTTTTTGCAAAATTCTCTGGAAACGTTTCTGAAATACTCAAGCCAGTCCATCTGGTACCAGTATCCATGCCACAATCAAATTCACAATGATCACACATTTTCTTCATTCTGATGTTTGATGTGAACAATACCTGAAGCTCTTGATCTGTATCTGCATGATTTTATGCATTGCACTGCTGACTCATGACTGGCTGATAACTGCATGAAAGTGCAGGTGTACATGTATTTCTAATAAAGTGGATGGCAAGTGTTTATGTAAATTTCACAAGTTCGTATGACTTTTTGACTACAGTTGAAAGTAAAAGCTACTTTGTCTTAATTAGGACTTTAAGTAGAAGTTCACCTCTGGCTGTAAGTAGAGCCAAGGCCTTTGATTCCATGATTTGCCCTTGATACCATAGAAAACTCAGCCAATACCTCAGAAAAAAAAAGTTACTCCAGTTTCTCCATAGGGGCAATTTACAAACAAGTGAATGTATCTGGCCCATATGTACAAACAATTGTATGCAAAAATAAGAAATCTTGGGACACCACAGACATTGCATCGCTCAGTAAGGAGCCACAAATTAACTGAAACGGATGGATGGACTTTGAACCATTCAAATGAACCCCAAGACCACAACAAAGAAACTGGTGAAGGAGTTGAACGCATCAGATACCAAAGTATGTACAACCACCCCATACATCAGCCACGTCCTACATCACAATAAACTGAAAGGCCAGGATGAAAGCTACACTTTGGTGTAGTGTTCTCTAGTCAGATGAAAAAAAAACGTAACTGCTTGGTCATAATCAACAGTGCTAGAAATGAGGAAATAGGTTAAAGCTTTTAATCTGAAGAACACCATCACCAACTGTGAAGCATGGATGCAGCCGTACACGTGAGGCAGGTTTTACTGAAAAAGGAACCAGTGCACTTCAGAAAATAGAGGAAGGATGACTATAAGAAATACTGAAGATGAACCACAAGACATCGACCAGAAAGTAGAAACTTACAGTGTACTCTGTTCCTATAAGCAATACTTCCAAAGCGGTAACAAAACTGCTTAAGAACAGCAAAGTGAATGTATAACGGTCATCACAAAGCCCTGACCTGAATCCCATGAGCTGAAAAGGCCATGTCCGTGCATGGAGGCCAACAAACCCGGCCTAGTGACACCAGATCGGTCAGGAGGACTGGGCAAAACGTCTCACGGTATTGTGAGAGGCGTGTAGAAGGCTGTGCCAGGAGTTTGGTTTCAATCCATGCAAAAAAAAAAAAAGCAATGCAACAAAACAGCAGCAAAGTGTATAAAAACGTCTGACCCGCTGAAAATCCGAAATAAAGGTTTCAGTTATTCTTTTTGAAATGGCCACGTGTGGAAATAAAACAGACACCTTACACAGGAAATGTATGGTATGAAGTGTGTGGAGTTTGAAGGTCTTTAGTCTGGGTATGTCTCAACTTTTGACCTGACTTGAAAATGTGTTTCAAAATACCTTACTGGACAGTTTTTTTCTATTATTATTATCATTATTATGCTAATGAAGGGCCGGATTCATTAAATGTGGCATCATTTAAAAAGGTAAACTTTTTGCAGCCAACTCGGACTTACAGTGGATTCCATCTCTCGGGTAATCTGCGGTGGAGGGAGATCTGGTCACTAACGTAAGTGTTGATCTGGTGTTTCTGAATACTTTCCTCCTCTTTTCTCTTCTCCTCTCCAGACAGCTCCAGTTTCACGGCTTTCCCCATCTCACCCAAAGCACTCGGGTCTAAAGCCGGTTTCTCATAGACAGGTCTCCGCAGGAGCTCGTTATCTTCCTCAGGGATTTGTTCAGATGAAACCCCTCGCCGATTCGCCCGGCTCACGGAGGCATTTCTGTGAAAGATGACATATCCAAACAGTGACGCGCAGATGAAGAGCAGCAGCAACTTGGGGCGACTCTTGCGTCCACATATTGCCATCGTGGCGCTGATTGGCTGCTGTTTGTTTGTCTAACTTAAATTCCACGGAGGGTGGAAAAGAGCTTTGTGTAGTTCAGCATGTCCGTGAAAGTGTGTGGATTTGATTCGAGGCGATATAAAGTGACATTATCGCATGCAAACGCGCGTAAAGCAAAGTGCGCCTGCGAATCACGTGATAACGACGCAGCTATAAAACAGGCCAGATTTACACGATCAGATTAGCTCACTGCGACCAAGAGGACACTTCTACTGCCGGAAAAAAAAGATAATAATAATAAATAATAATCTAGGTTACATGGTAAAGTACACGAACAGTCCTACTCCACTGAACGCTTCCCGGAACCATAACTTCCTTAAACTTCCTCCACCTCTGTTCTCTCGCCTAATTATTGCAGGCACTACTGATCTCCTGCTCACATTGCTGTAGAAGTGCTCACTTTACTCTCCGGGAGCTTGTGTGAACCGGAGAGAGGAGGGAGCAGCTCGCGAGACGCCGTCAAATCATTTCCACGCACAAACTCAGTTAGGTAAACTCGATGCAAATCTTTCCCCGTGTTTCTCCTTTTAATGAGCCTCAAGCAGAAGCTACTTCCCGTCTAAACGATACCGTGACGTTAAAGAGTGCATGGTTCTATTTTTATTACTTTTTTTAAATCTCCATAAATAAAACTGTGGACTCTCTAAACAAAGTTTTTTTTACAACATCCGGCGTGAGCTGGCAATGACGTCACGCCGCACCACGTGATCACGCGTAAACGTCTTCCGACAAGTGAGGCCCAAGTCCCAAAAGTGCCCACTGCTGCAGCGTAGTAATACCAGTTACAAGGCCACGTCCAGTGCTTACATTTCTGTTCAGGAGTTGGGAGAAAACGTTTCGTTTTGATGAACTTCAAATGCCATATATGCAAATGATAAACAGATGACTTCCCTGCTGAAAGAAAAAATGTCAAATAGACCCAACTCTCATAGAGCTGTGGTCAGCCGCTTCCTTGAGATCTACCTTCCTGCAGGTTTCATTTCATTTTTAGATTTTCCAACCAGAATCTAACACACCTGTTTCAGCTGATCATTAAACCAGTGGTTGAATAGTCAGCTGGGCATGATGGTTATGGTTGGAGCTGAAGTGTTTAGGAAGGTAGATCTCTAGGAACAGGGTTGGTGACCATTGTCACAGAATTTCTAGTGGTTTTACTGATTATAATTTAATTGTATTTGTTTTAAAGGAAACTGTGGGTCTCTACTGGTAATCTGTTGCCTTCTATAGATGGCATGTTATGTCTAGTGGATACCATTAAGGACCATCTATCCATCCATCTTCTACCGCTTACTCCTGTTCAGGGTCACAGGGAACTTGGAGCCTATCCCAGGGAGCATCTACCTAGCCTACTAGGTTTAAATATTATAATTGTATTGAAGGAGTTGTATAGTGTTTTACTATCAAAAAGCTTTAGTTGTGCTTTACCAATGTTATTGTGGAATGGTGTGAATTATTTGCCCAGCAGAGAGCTCACTGTCCCATTTCCCATCGCCCTGCTCACCAGCAGCTAAACAAAGAGTCAGGATACTCTACACACAGAAACCCAACCATGTCCTGACTACACTTATAATAGGCTTATTGTGATAAAATAATTCATTTGTTTTGTACTGGTTGAAAATGTCAGATAAATTGACTTTATGCCAGTGTACTGCTAGAAACGGTTAAATTACAGTACCAGACCACAAAAACCAAAAGCTGTACTATTCCTGGGCTCCTCTCAAATTATACAATGGGAGAGATTTTCATGGCAGAAATAATGGTAGCATTATATAAGGACTAAAACACAATGAATCAACAACATGACGGTGTGATGAAGTGTAAACTAAAATGGAGGTGATTATCACCCGGAAGTGCTTCAATTCTTCTATTATGCCTTCAAGATTTGACCCTATAGAAGATTCACCTCCACTCAGGTATTTAACTGACATTCAATCAGTCTCCTCAGCCCAGCTTTCAGATTGAATCTCATAGATGAAGTGTTCAAGCTGTATGATGGATGTTCTTCCTGCACATCTTTTGAATGAGTTTTTTGAAACTGTCATTCCAGTTGTGACAGCCATTATAAATATTAATTTCAAATAATTTAGACAAGTTCCAGTCAGGTTTTAGATCTTTACACAGCACTGAATCTGCCCTGTTAAAGGTTACCAATGTTATTTTAATGTCACTTGACTTAATGGTATCTTACTTATTGGATCTTAGCACTGCCATTGATGCTATCAACCATAGTAATCACTTTTAAATCGCTTAGAGTCTGTGTTTGTTATCAAGGGTCTGCCTTTGCAGTGGTTTGTGTCTCATCAGAAACATATAACTTTTGCAGTAAACACAGGGAATTTCTTTTCTTCATCTGCCCTCTTATCGTATGGTGTTCCTCAGGGTTCCATATTGGGTCCTCTGTTGTTCTCCCTTTATATGCTTTCCCTGGGTTGTTTTTTTTCTATTTTCTTTCTTTTTTTTTTTTTTTGCAAATATGTTATTTCCTTTCTCTGCTATGCTGATGATATCCAGTTATATTTGCCAGTTAGGTCAAATGACATCAGTCCGTTTGGATCCCTTTCCAAATGTCTGGTGGACATTAAATGTTGGATGGCTAACAATTGCCTGCAGTTAAATGAAAGCAAAACTCAAGTCATTATTTTGGGCTCCCCTACTGTCTCCTCTGCTCTTGAGGCCCAGTTAGGTCCTCTGTTAACAAATATGTCAAAAATCTTGGAGTATTTTTGATTTACACTTGAATATTGATAAACAAATCAGTGTTGTTATTAAGATAAGGTTCTTTCATTTAAGATCTATTGCAAAGTTAAAACAGTTTCTCCCTAGAAAAGACCTGGAAACTGTGATTCATGTTCTTGTTACATCAAGGTTGGACTACTGTAATTCTTTGTATGTTGGCCCTCCTCAGTCTGACTTATCTCGTCTACAGCAAAATGCAGAAGTTAGATTTTTAATAGGGACCAAAAAGAGGGACCATATTTCTCTAATTCTGACATCTCTTCATTGACTTCCCGTCAAGTTTAGAATTGATTTTAAAATTCTACTTTGTGTATGCAAAACTCTTTCTCGTTCTGCTCCACAGTACATCACTGACCTTCACCTTTACTCTCCTACTAAGACAAAGGGTGAGTGAGCATTTTCTGTGGTTGGTCCCAAATTTGGAATAGTCTCCCTTTTCACATTTTAACAAACATGGTGTGGAACAAAACGTTTATCCAAATTAAAATAAATAATTGATGACTATAACAAATCAAAGAGTAATCCGAGTGCAGAGGGGTTTAGTACTCTTATTGTAAAAGTGACAAAGGCTAATAAACTATGCTACACTGCACACTGAATGTGGAGTCTTTTAAAAACATGCAGACTGTCATTTATCCAGAATCATGCTCAAATCATCTCATATTGAATCACATGGCAGTAATTTAATGTTTACCACAAGATGGCACTGTAACAGAGTACAGAAAGAGACAACACACTGGAAATGGTTCTTGTTTTTTATGGTTCCTAAAATCGGTTCAAAATTCCAATCAATTTCCATTGGTCCAAAAATGACAAATTTGATCCATTTAAATCGTACTGGTGGTCAGGTTAAAACAGCTGATTCAGTAAAATAAATATAATGTAATTATTGTACTGTATGGTACAGAAGGCAATCACCACAATTTGTGATTAATCAGTAGTTTTAAAATATTAATTTAAACCACAACATAAAGGTCCCTTTATACCATGTTTAAACATAAATGATCTAGAAACATAAATCAGATTCATCGTCAGAAATGACTGATTAATATTCGCAAATGAGAATAGCCGAAACAAGTCCATGATGTACAGTTTTTAAGGCCACGGTGTATTGTAATGTCCATGGAATTTCAGACTGGTCCTGTAACTGCGCTCCTGCTATTCCTAAGTGAAAATATTTTACTTCAAACATAAAATTATACAGTGTTATTTTGACAACTGTAAGACTTCAGAAAGAAAATGACTAACAGCAGTTTAAATATTTTCCTTTGGCTAACGTTTAAGAAAACGCATGACTATTTTGTTACGTTACACCCAAGGAAAACAGACACAAGTGGCCAGGATGGCTTAACACAGGCAGTTTTTCACAATGTTCACACAGTTGTGCATCGATTCTATTGAACACAGATCTCACTGCATTTTAATACATAGTGTTATCATTCTTTATATTACCATCATTCAGAAAAACAGAGACTTCATTCAGGTTTTCCCCCCTCTAACATTATATACAGAATGAAACGGAGAGCACCGGTGTGTGGTGTTAAAAATCATTTCCTTCCTATCTAAGGCACAGTGGTTTGATTTAGGAATATTTTTCTTCATAAGTCTGTTGACATCTTAAAGTTTGCCCCCCATGATCAGCTTCTCAACTGATACTCAACTGGGGAAAAAATGTCATCTATTAAGTCAGCTTGAGTGAATTTGCAGTTGAGATCACAGCAACTAGGCACAGTGTGTTGGTGCAGAACATGTCTGTGGAGGTTACAAGAAAACAAACCAACCACATAATGGAAAGATTTCAACAGGTACAATAGGTACAAACTTCAGCATTGTCTTTTTTGTTTGTTTGTTTTAAATGTCTTGGCTAGAATCTCATGACTAGAGAGGGAAGAAAGAATGCAGCAAGCTAAACAGGTTCTCACCACTCTGTGAAATAAGTATCATCTAAAAATAAACTTTTATAAATACAAAAGCTGAGCTTTGACCAACTAGTCACGTCTCACGGTTCTGCTGAAGTATCAATAGTGCAATCAAGTAAACACAAATGGTGTTCCAACACAACTCTATTTCCTTCCCCATTTCCTTCCCCATATTGCTACTGTACATCCTTTTCAAGAAACCGGATAAAACAGAGGAAAAAATACTATAAAAATAGACTTGATCACCTTTGGTTTTCAAAGGCACAAAACAGTCTGTCTACTAAGGCCTAGTCTACTCGTCAACAAGCCACCGCAGGCCTTCCACATTTTTGTCAGTGAACAACAATTCAAATTCGAATTCTTTCTGAGCAACTGAAGTAGTCGCTTTCTATTCCCATAGTTAGTTTTAGTACCTCTTAATTCCACTCCAATCCAGTCAGAGTTACAGTGCAAAACAGGACGAGAATTACTGACTCCTTGAACAAGCTGCTGAATTGATGCTCGGACTTCATGTGAAATGCACTTCTTGAATTCGATGTAATGTGGAAATCACAATCATTCAAACTTCCACTGCTGGTTCATGTCTTCAGCAGAGCATTTTTGCATGTGCACGTCGGTCCGGCCCTCTGCTGTACGGTACGCAGTTATGCACTTGTCTGACAGAGGGTGATAGATCATTCCGTTCTGGAAAGTCAGAATAATAATTTAGCTATGGTGTAGAAAGCAAAAAAGTTGAACTCTCGTATGTGAATGTGGTGTGGGAGGCGACACTCACGTCTCTAAACTCCCAGACGAGGGTGGAAGGAACTGGCTCTCCGTCACGAGGACAGTGTTTCATTCCGATTTCTTTCTGGCCAGCTACGTACTCCGCACATAGCTCAGTTACGGAGTTAAAGCGGATTTCTTTATAGGAAGTGTACTCAAAATACTTGCAAAGAAAGAGAAACAGGAGGAGTATTATTGTTTAATAGCTCAATACTTCCTTAAAATTCTTCAAGAGGTAATCGCTTTGCTTATTGTAAGTCACTTTGGATAAAAGGGTCTGCCAAATGAATAAATGTAAATGTAGGCGTTCAAGAGATGATAATATAATAATTATATAATAATTACATATACATATACATATATGTAGCAATTCGTAAAATGTGCTCAGAATCAAGGAACAAAGAGAGAGAATACACAGGTGCTTCCGACACTAAAGTATTTTTTTTATTTTGATGTAAGCCTACAATATGAATGCTCCACCGCTCCCAAAAAAACAAAAGTATGATAAATCATAATAATAAGAATGACAAATTCTATTCTTATTATGCCTTGCTATTCACCTTAAAATCATTTCCTTTTCATGTATCCTTATCCATGTATCTCTGCTTGTTTGGAGGGAGGGAAAATGAAGGTGAGGTTAATAATTAGCAAGCAAGCTGGCACTTGTTCCTAAAGATAAACATAACGTTCAAGGGCAAGGCGTGGCGCTTGAGTTATACATACACTTTCATATTTGCTTTGGTATAAAGCAGCAGAACTGTTGTCCTTGAGCGCCACAACCCAGTACAGTCTACAAGACATCCAGTTCAATTCACCACTTAATGACCAGGCTTAATAATTAGAACACGGAGAACATCTCTGCTCTAAAATACATCCTCAGATATAGACACACTTTTTTTTTTTTAATGGTCCAATTGTTGAATCAGATGACAGCATGCATCATGGTAGGAAAGGTAATCAATCACCCAAGAGCTCAGGACTCATTTCACTCACTCAGCTCTCAGATACCATCCGAAGATAGAGCCTCTGTCAAACACAAACTTATTTACACAAACAATATGAGGCATTCTGCACACGGAACCTCATTCATCTTTTATGCAAAGGCAAGTCTGTGTGGATGATGAGGCTAAAGTTCAGCTTGCAATGAAGGTTAAGGAAATTGATTTTCACTCACACACTGTGCTTATTTCAGAGACACTTGATGCACAGCATTTATGAATATTTAGTGAGAACAGCCCAGAGACACTCTTCATTAAATGTACATTCCTTATTTTCCATGATTATGATTAAATCATTTAAGTTCAGTTCAATGTGATTTTTGCTTACTCATGGTCTCATGAAATTTTTGGGGTTCTGTCCTTGAGTATGTTTTTGTAAAAATGTTTTGTCTTTTGTCTTGTGTTTTTGTCTCATGTTTTCCTTATTTGGCCTTGGCTATGCTTGCTTGCACGTACATCCGAGTACAAAAGCCAACTGTATCCAACATATGTTTGGACTAAGATTGAGATTACGAAACGCTGTAGTGCCCAGGGTGTCTCTGCGCGTATAATAAGACATCTCTTTGATTACACCCTGGCTCTTGGTCTCCTGATTCTCCAAACACCTTCCTTCTGGTGAAGCTGAAGCATTTAAAATGATTCAGAAATATTTACATCAATACAAAAAAAAAAAATAAAAAATCACTTATTCTACTGTGATCTGACACGACACCTCTTTATTGGTTTTATGACATACACTGTAAGGCCTGTTCTCAGCTTGTGTAATCACACTGAGATTCATAGCAAAACTTTTATGTTAATTGTGAGAGGTGTTTGGTAGTAAAAGGATAGAGATGCTGATTACCTGATTCCCACCTTGTCCATGGCAGCCGAACAGAGACAGGTGAGCCCCTGTGGGATTGTGGTCTGGAGCGTTGTAGTCCAGACACTCAGACGGAATCCCACCACTATGCACCTGTACCAAAAGGGAAAGAGGAGGGGCAGAAATGGAAAGGATCATGAAAGCAAAGTGATTAGAAAAACACAGACAGACCTAATCAAATAAACTTAAGAGTCTCTACACTTACCATAAATCCTAGACCTAATTAAAAGTAATGAAGTACTAAATAACACATCAAAGAATGTACATACTACGCAAAGATTTTTACAAAAACAAAAAATTGAGTTAAAAATTTTACAGAGTAGTATTTTGCATGTTTCTTGGAGAACATTCTGTGTATGCTTTGCTGGAGCAAGTCCATGAGTCAAAGAGCAAGTCAACAGCAGGGGTCAAAACATAGGCAGGTTGTTAAACAGGTATTGTTCATAATCAGCAGCAAGGAATGGGATCTATGGTCAAAACCAGGAAGCAAAATAAAAGAGAACCCAAAGAATAGAAAATAAAGCATGGGCTTAATGACAACAACAATAATAAAGACTTTGCAGTGAACAATATATAGGATATAAAAAGAAACTATTCAAGAACTAACACAAAACAGGTGAGCCAACAAACCAATGACAGTACAGGATTGGAGACAGGACTAGAATTGAAACCAAAATAGACAAAATCAGGGGAAAATCACAGGTTTTAGCCCGCTAGAGTATTTCCTGTACTCCAGCAACAAACTTGACGTTTCTTCTCATATCGACTTGTCTCTGTGTACGCCAGCTCAACAGCACGTACATAACCCACACCTCTTTCTCAAACAACTGACATTGTATTGTTCAGCATGCATAAACGACATCAGCTTTTTAAAACAGTTTAAACTGTTGTTTTGGTGATTTTTTTAAAAAAGCAACATCCATTCATTTATTAATCTAAGCTTAGTATTTACCCTGATCATATGTAGGATAATGGCTGTGGCGCAGTTGTTAGAGCGGGTTGTCCACTAATCGTAGGGTTGGCGGTTTGATTCCCGGCCTGGGTGACTCCACATGCCGAAGTGTCCT
>JAOUWY010000047.1:8913664-8924714 GCA_025728095.1 Prietella phreatophila | reverse complement strand
AGTGTGTGTGTGAATGGGTGAATGAGACACAATGTAAAGCGCTTTGGATAAAAGCGCTATATAAGTGCGCCATTTACCATTTTACCATTTACATTTAAGACTTTTAATCTGTCGAATGTAGTTTCCGACAAATTAAGATCAACAGAAACCCTGTTTTAGTCTCCTAGATATGCCACAATCATACTGTTCATGTCACAATGTTCAACTTTTTTTCTCTCAATTTCCCTAGAATTAAAGTGTGCATTAAATTCCACTTACAGCTCCATGCCAGTCAGGTCTGTCCTCAGGCACATGCAGATCCGGGTAGATGTTCTTTAGATACCAGTCAAAGTTCTTGCACTTTAGCCGCTCTCGTAAAAGAATCCTCTCTGAAATGTCCCCGTACGTTTCCTATGACAATGAGAGTGTTTACACCAGTTATTACATGTAGCACAGACAAACAAAAGGGTTGCTTCAATGTAATGCACCAACAATGTAAGAAACAAAAGGAACCTATTTCTATTTATCTTTCGAATTTCATTTGCATCCTGCATAATTCCTGAGTGATGATGTGGCCCTCATATTACAGGTCATTCAGGGTATGTAAATGTGTAAGATAAGGCAACTTGAGTTCACACCCTAAATGGTTACAAGTAAAGCTAGAATGTTTGCATTTCACAGCATTTACAAACTACATAGTAAATCCTGGACAGATACAATTACAGGTTGTGCAAGCCTGTCAGTGTCACCTGCAAACAAGGAGCGGTAATATACTTTCTTTATCAGTATTCAAAGGGCGCATTCTACGTACGGCGACAAATGACAAATATAAGACTCAAGTCTGTACCTTACGAGCAGGAGGGTTGCGGTTATAGAAAAGCTCCTTGTAAGAGTCCATCCAGACCTCAGCAGCTCGCACTGTGTTCTGGAGAAACTTTGGCCTGGCATAAGGTGCCTTCTTAGGAAAGACATGACCCACATGGGAACAAGGGTGAATCTCCAGTGAGCCCCCACACTGCCAAACCTGGAAATAACATTACGTGTAACAGAAGCAATCAAAATCTTACCACAGCCGACAGGTACAAATGTGCTAGGGGATTACACAGGAGTGAAACATATATAGTCATCAGCAGTGACCGAGCATCTGAAAAAGCATGTGAAATACAGTCGCAGGTAGAATGAATGCGAACGAGGTGTATTATTTACTCTATAATCCTTTCCCACAAATGCCTTTGGAGGAGAAACTAAAAGTAGGTAGAGTAAGCAGACATTGCCTAACAAGAGTACAAAAGCACAGTTCTGGAATGTTCTGGAACGTGTTTTGGTACAGCTTTTTACTTTGCCATGTTTGATATTCAGAGGAAACACCTTTTGAAATCACAAATACTTTTTCAGTGTGTAATAGTTTGCTCCACATCACTGTTGTTACCTCACTGATGAGACCTTGTGATATAATGCATTACTCAGATGTAATAGTCTCACTGTCGAGCAAGTGATTGTAGGTTATAGCTTTTAGCCCTCCAATTTAATATCACAACCAGTCGTCAATGCGTGTTACTGTTACACTGCGTGGTAGATAGCAAATGCTTTACTTGTTTTGTGATAGATGTTAGGGCACACATGTATAATGCTCGATGAAATAAGTGTTCTAACCTGAAGATCACATCACATACATAACTACCCATATACTCTATATACTGTGTATATTATTTTAAAAATGAATAGAATTAACTGATCACTCAGTGCTTCAGAATTAATACTATTTCACCTTTTCAGATAGTGTTCGTGAACCTATTTACAGCCCATGAATTAAACACTGGCTCCTTCCTGTCCCTAGAAGACACTGGCCATCAGTATAGTGTGTTTCCACATGCATGAAACATTAATCACACGTATACGCGTCAATCTTGATTTTTACCTACATGCCAGAAGGAATCCAATATGTAGAGTGCAATTCATTGTGAATGGTTCAGAATGCAAGACTATCATACTTACATCAACATCCATGATTTAGAAGCATGCAATTGGAAACAAGAGAACACTTAAGATCTTACCCTGAAGGAAAGCTCTAGATTCTCTCCTCCCCATACCTCCATGCCTGTGTCATAAGTGCCCAGATATTCAAAGTAGGCCTTGCTTACGGCAAACAGACCCCCGGCCATGGTGGGAGATCTGTGAAGAGTGCAAAGACATTGGCAGCACATCAGGGATATCCATCAGCACATCCATAAAATTGTCTAGTAAGCAGGGGTGGACAATTCCCTAGCCTAGGTTTCCAGGAAGAGCAGATGCCGGGTTTGGGCTATTTATTTTTTATTCATAGTAGTAGAGTACAAACTCTACTCCTTAAGCTAGCTTAGTCCACGGGTTCCAAACCCTGGTGCTGGAGTACCACATATCCTCCACATTTAATGTTTTCTCTGCTCCCAACACACCTGATTAAACTAATCAGCTAATTAACAGCCCTTCCTTGTTGAAATGTGCAGGACAGTGGGTACACCAGGATCAGGGTTGAGAACATATGGCCTAGTGTTAGATTTCTGCTCAACCAAAACAAGGGATTGAGCAGCACACTGGAGCTTTTATTTGCCTGGTGGCAAATCAGATGAATTTATGATTTGCCCACCCTTGGTAAGTGTGTGTTAGTTTACATTCACTGACTGTGAGCATTATCTAAACTCTCCAGATCTGCGTTCTTCCTGCTACAGAACAATGGAAAGTAGAACTCTTTTCAAAGAGGCTGACTGAACACTGACCTAATGGGGTCTATTCGGGATTTTCGTCTTTTGCGGTCCACCTCAGGCACGGTGTGCCACTGGAATGTAAGCCGCCAGTCGAAGCCACCCACCATGGGCTCCTCAGTCTGCATATAAAACTCAAATGTGTTCCAGTCAATGGTGTCAATCACTGGACATACAACAGTGTCCTGCTTCTCAGCAATTCTGAAAAAACAAACAAACCATAAATGCATGCTATAATGTGAAGACTAAAGACTTGGTGTTTATTTCATAACGTTGGAAAAATATCCTTTATTATAAAATCCTACTCTTAGTGTAGTAGGATTGTGTGAAGAAAAAGATCTTTTTTTTTATCACGTATCAGGAAGCATCCACACAACAATCCAGATAATTCCAAAATATTCAAACAATATCCTCCTCAGAATTCCCGAATAAGTCACAAAAAAAACCCATTCAAAGTCTATTAAAATCACCATATTTGTTTTCCACTACGTTTTCTCCATCACACACATTAGCAATTCTCCATGAGCTCATCTCATGATGTATACCTTTCTAGCAGAGGCTCGATCCAGCCAGGCACACACTCACAGTGGCAGTCCAGAAAGGTGAGTACATCTCCTGTGGCATAAGTGGCACCGATAAGCCGAGCTCGGACCAGTCCCTCTCTCTTACTAGTGCGGATGAGGCGTACACGCTCCAGGTTGCTAATGTACTCCGCCAGCTGGGATTTCAGATAGCCTGCAATTTCCACCATGAGAGAATGAGCATCTGTGGTGCATCTCTATCGCAGTGTTTGATCAGTTAACAGTGTTCAACTACACCCGAGTTAATCCATCAGCAGCACAGTACACTCTTTGTCAACATGGCATATCTTAGCCAGTAGAATACTTAATCCCTAAAGAAATACTCCAGTGTTTTTCAAGCTGATCTCTATCCACTGCTTCTGTAAAGTATTTGCAATTACCACAGATAAACATTTCAACATATTTCCCTGTACCAAGAAAATAACAGAAAATCTGCTGATTTGAAATACACTTGTAATCAAAGGCTAAGGGGACCTGTCAATAAACTTTTCAAATGATACTCTAACAATACATGTCTTCGGATTAAGACAGACATGAGAGAATGGGTCATTTGTCTGTGTCACTATCCTGTTGCAGAAGCCAGTCTCTTTACAGCTTCAGTTACGTGACTGTCACATATGCTTCCATAATTTACTGATTTCACCGGAATCTGTTTTTTCCTTCCATCTACCTGTGCAATGTTTCAGGTGCCACTGGCTGCCACACAACCCCAAAACATAATAGACCCACCCTCATGCTTAACATCTGGCAAGACGTTCTTTTCATAAAATGTTGCTTCTTGCTTTTTTTCTCCAAACATACCTTTGTTGATTGTGGTCAAGGATTTCATAATTACACAGTAACTCTGGATGGAATTTCTGTTTCATCATGTGCAGCAGTAAAAGACCTTGGTGTGATTATTGACCCCAGTCTTTCATTTGGGGCTCCTGTAGATAATATTACAAGGATAGCCTTCTTTCATCTCAGAAATATTGCTAAGATAAGAAATATAATGTCACTACATGATGCAGAAAAATGAGTTCATGCTCATGAGTTCTGTAGGCTGGATTATTATAACGCCTTACTGTGTGGCTGTTCCAGTAAGTTCATAAACAAATGTTTTCTTTGCCTTCCAGATCTTGCCTTGACTTTCACATTTCCCCTTAACTGCCATTTCTTAATGACGTTTCATACAGTGGAAACTGTGAGCTAGAAGCACTTTGATATCATTTTATCTCTTTTGATAACCTTCCCCTGCTTTGTAGTCTTCAACTGGCTTCATTTTCAGATCCTCAGTCTTAGAGGAGTCCATGGTTGTTGAGTGTTAGCACAAGATTCCAAGTTTCATAGAATTTATTACATTTTGGAACCGTTATTCATAATGACCATTACTGGCCTGCCTAACAAGTGCTAATGAGCCAATTAAGGCCTAGCAAGTTAATCAAGTTCTGAGACTTTACAACTGGGACGCTGTTCAAACTTCTGCACGTGCCAATTACTATTTTATTTTCATTCTATATCAAATCTAAAAGTAATCGTGAATTAACAGAAATTTGCAGAAAAATAAAAAAAGGTTTGCTGTAGTTATTGTGTCTACTTCTGTTCACTTCAAAAATCAACAATATATTTCATTTGATTAGGAACTACTCTTCTGCGAGTAGCATGCAATAGCATTTTCTACCAAAGAAGGTGAAATCCTGACATCTTACATTCTGCCGCTTTACAGAGAACTGGAAATCAAAACTTTTTAACTTGTTAGCTCCTGCACTTAGTCCGACTGAACATGATTCACTTAAAAGACTAAATTCTTCTTTGTCCATAATCTTCTACTAAAGTCCAGCGTAACTTTATGTCACTTTGGAAGTTAAATCACTACGTCAGCTCCCAGCTACATGTACAGACTCAAAAACATATGGCCTTACTCCTGCATGACTAATTACAGGCTAACCTTTGTTTTGGAATGGGCACTTTTCATAAGCCAATCAAACTCTGATGGATGAACAAAGTCCTCTCTATCCAAATATGTCATCTTCATTAGAAGCATGTCATGCTGAAAAACGTGTGAAGAATTTGTGAAGAATTTAACAAAATGATTTAATAGTTTTATGTTATCATGACAATTGGTATACTAAGTCGTACACGGTTTAAAAAAATAAATAAATAAATTTACTTAAGAGTTTTTCTGAGTTTACTTAACTCAATTTTTAACTTTGAGTTGAGTAAACTCCATAAAGCTGTGCAGCACGTTTTACAGTGTGGATGTAAGCGCCAGGTCACTAACAACCTGAGGTATGAGGTTGCATATCCATGCATTTAAATGGTTAAACCGATTAAAAGGGTTAAATCTGCTTTTTGTTGTTGTTGTAAATTCTACATTTAAATTAGGCATTATAGCTATTCATAAACTAAAGGCATTAGGGAAATGTGGACAGGGAAATGGTGCAAATTCTCCTGGTTCTTTTTCGTAGCAGGAATGTGAGTGGCTCAAAAAAGGCCACAAGATCTGTACTTCTCATTTTTATTCACACATCATGCCATGCAAGTAAAACTGTATAAATACATCTAAATCCCATGCTGACTTTATATTGTGATTTATATTTAAAATCATAATCTATGACAATGTAATAAATAGCAGAGCTTAGTAGAGCAAGGGCAACATTCTAGCAGCTGGCAGATCACAGAAAAGGAAATGGCTTCTTATTAGATCAGCTAAAATTCAAGCCACAGAAAGCTGTGTAATGTCTGAAATGGCAGGACTGAATGTAACCCAAGATGAATGAGCATTTACGTAACGACTAGGGTGTGACTACATTCACACTACATTTGACTCGTTCACCCATGCAAACTTTCCATCTTACCTCTGTCACTCAGGTCATCAACAAGAATGACTTCTTTCAGCAGGACAGCAGGTGAGGTCTCCAGTACACTATGTATGGTTCTTAGCAGGGTGGACCAGGCCTCATTATAGAAGGCGATGATCACAGATGTGGTTGGAAGGTGACGGATGTCAAATGTCTTGCTTCTACATCTATCGTCATACAATCATCAATGATTAGTACATGTTTTAATAGTTGGTTTTATGTGCCGTTACTATGGACAGAAAAAACGAACGGAAAACCTGCATGGCACATAAAAAATTCATAAAGTTGTAATGAACTGTAATTAAAATTAGGATGTGGCTTTTTTTTTGTCTAGTGACACTTAAAAAAAGAACCTCAGTGCAACCAATTCTGTGCAAAGAAAGTATAGTGGTGCATAAAGTGAATAGGCTCTTAGCACATTGGGTAGACATGCCAGAGCTGTTTTCACAAGAGTCTGGGGAACAGAAATGAGCGTGTGAGAACTGGAGTTAGAGAAATGGCTAAGAGAACGAGACAACAGTATCCTTGACTAAACAGATAGTGACAGCATGTGTGTTTTTTTAGACTGCTATTGGATTCAGTCCAAAACACTAGTACAAAAGCTTCAATAAGAAGCCCCAAGTCTCAAGTAGTGCTTGTCCTTCAAGTATTACTAGAAGTGATATTTAATAAATAAATAAATAAAAAAAGACACCGGTGGGGGCAATGGGGGCAAGAACTGGGGGCAATTGGGCCATTAACTGTCATGGAAACAAGCACTGACAGGGGACGAGTCTAAAGCAGTCTTAAAGACAGGAAGGAATTAATTTTATATCCCTACATCTGTACAAAGTGTGTTTAAGTCAGACAAAAAGACATGCATAAACACTGAGTAAACCAACATGGCTGATGTATGCTAATGGGCAAGGAATAGGTGGGCTGGATGGGAATTTTAACTTCCATCTCTCTAATGAGGTCTGTGTTTCATTAGATGGATGGAACAAGACATAATATAAAACTACAAAGTGACTAAACTAGTCTCACCAGGGAATCTGGCAAAGGGAAGTGCACACTTAGCACATATCACAATCAGATATAACAAGGAAAACACAGCAACCAGCTCATAGTGACTGCATTTTCAAAACCATTACACAACATTTCAGGTTAGATTCACATTAAGGCAACATGTTGTAGCTCTCTGTAAATGACCTCAACCATGATGCTACCTTGGCAGTGATCCAGATCAATAAAACATCACAATTCAGGCAGAATGCAGGACTAAATACCGCAACGGTCATCAGTAATATCAAGACCTGATTTCTTACTTAAATGAACACTTCAGTATTGTGCAACCTAATCTCTACTGCATCTACGGTGTATGTGTGATCACCACAGACAAGGATTTAGCCAAATTTTGGCAAAAAAAAAGAAGAAGAAAGTTATTGCGCAGAAAGCGCAGTAACTCGAAAAAAGCCGTATTCACAGGGACGTTTCGGTTTTTGTCGAAAACACTTCACTGTCATTGTTTTTAAATTAAAATGATGCTTTGAGCATGCCGATACATAAAAATTGCACCGTCATCTGTTAAAAAGTTCACCATAGTTGTCCGTAGAACCGTAGTTGTCTGGGTGAGCTTTCAGTGCAATATGTAGGAGAAATCGAGCTCTGCATTGCAGTGCTCAATGTATACAAGTTCAGTTTACACAGGGATGGATACTTCACATGAACAGATCAAATAAATTAGACGCCTGTTTCCCAAAGTGCAAACTCCGGTTTCTCGGTCTGAACAAGGTGGATTGGTTTTTAGCGGGTTTCATCGCCATGGTAACGTACACCAGACGGTTAACCTTATTGTTGGTAAGAAATGAACCCAACTTGGACTAATCAGCTGTGAGCAAAGAGCAAAATTAGATAAATCTGACGCATCAAAGTTAACCCTTTAGTGTTTGTGTGGGATTTTCCCGATGACCATCTATGGGAAAGATATGGCTTTTCGGCAGGTGGTACTGTTTATCTACGCCGGCTTATTGAGCCCGCACATTAAAAATGTGACATGCCCAAGCCACGCGCTTACTGTACCACAAACTGTATGTGTTGCTTTGTATTGCTTTGTGGTTCTTTCCGAGCAATACATTTCATACAGTGGCATTATTCCTGTCCTAATATATTTTGACAAATTGATATTTGCTTTATGAATATTTAATTTAAAATGATTACATTTATACTAAATTAAATTACATGCAATATTTTGGGCTTAAAAGTTTTCAATCCGTTTATTCTCATTGTGAGTCTATAAAGTAAACTTACACATTTACACGATCAGCAATGTTCCCAGGCTTTGGAAGCCGCAACAGTGTTGCTTTTTGCAGTTAGTGTAGATTATTCCTCCTTTGCTCTTCAACAGGAAGTATGCACATCTGTATTTTTTCACGTTGAACACTATTGGCTGTTTGCTGCAAACGTTTGGCTTTTACAGTATATGCATGGTGAGTAAACCTTGAAAACATAGGTTGATATAAGACACTTCAGGTCATGGTGTTATAGGAAAATAATGAACTTTATGGTGACTTTGCATTGGGCTGCATCACACCGTCTGGTCGTTGATTGTTTTCTTATAACAGCATAGTCCTGTCATGGTTTATTCTTTACTTAACCTACTGCTTTTACTTTGACTGTAATCCAAAGAGGGAGAAGGTGAACTCACTCGGGCATCCTGTTATCCTCAATATGGCGATGGAGCGATATCTTGTCACTGACGTAGATGTTGATGGCATAGCGCTCGATGCTGTCTTGCTCTTGCTTCTTCTCCTCGTCGTTAAGGTTCATTCGGGCAGCTCTGCCCCACTCTCCAGGCGCCCTCAGGTCAGGAGGCGGCTTCACATAAATGGGTCGCTTCAGGGTCTCTGCATCTTCTTCTCCTTGAGTAAAGATGTCTCGAGCCTGTACATTGTGTTTGCCGCCATCTTTGGCTGGAGTTGTGTTGGAAGAGCGGAACAGGAGGAGGTAGAAGAGCCACAGAATGGAGAGGAAGAAGCCAGCCTTCGTCAGAAGAGCCAACTTCCTGGACCAGCGCACCTTCATCCTCCTGGCCACGGGCTCCACTCACAACTGCCAATCAAAGAACCCTGCTCACTAAGACACAGTGTCAAGACAGACATGAGTAACAAACATTATTATTCATATTTTACAAAACAGCAAAACATCAGTCAGGTTAGGACAAAGATTGACACTGTAGATATTTGACTGGCCAAATCCAATTAGTTGCAATTTCTCGCATATCCACATTGGTTGTTATAGTAACAATGCAGATATGTTAATGAGTAGTTCAAGTGAAATTTTGCTAGATAGCTAGCTACCAACCTGGATATTTCACTATTATTGTTTTACATAATTTCAGTTTTGTTTCTAAATATCCATCCATCCATTTACCACTTATACTACACAGGGTCGTTTATGACCCTGGAGCCTATCCCAGAGAACTCGGGACATGAAGCGGGGAACACCCTGGATGGGGTGCCAACCCATCGCAGGGCACAATCACATACACACTCACACACAACAGACAATTGCCAATAACTAATGTCTTTGGACTGGGGGAGGAAACTGGAGTACCTGGAGGATACCCCCAAAGGGGGTTCTCTATGGGGAGAACATGCAAACCCCCAACCTTGGAGCAAACGTGCTAACCAGTAAGCCACCATACCCCCCTGTTTCTAAATATATTCAGCAAACATTACAACAACATATACTAAACAAGGTGGTGAATGCCATGATTGTTGCAGCATTGATTACTCTGAGATTCTCTCCTGAGCTGCTCTCATGCTAGTTTTTACCCAAGTTTCATTGTGGCCACACATTTTTGACATCAGTAAGCTCTGCTTAAACCGAGTCACTGAGTTGGATTTATTGGATCCATGAACGCAAATTTAATTCGATTTAAAACCACAAGTACAAGTATCTGAACTGGTGTTTTCTTTCCTGACATTCAGAGTGCTGGAAATCTTTCCTGCTGACATGCCAAAAACTCGGATTTGAGCAGCCTGTCTGAGCAAAGCTTTAATGATGCTTTGATGATTAGTACACACATGGTTTAGAGTTGAAAAAACTCCAAACAAACTTCACCATAATGAGGTACAGAGAGAAATCAGTCCTCCACACCAAACTGTGCTCTGCAACACTCCCATGTTTTTTAACTATTCTGAGCTAAATGGTCTTTGCAATCAGCGAAACTGACTGTGACACCTGGCAGAAATGGTAGTGGCTGCGTCTGAACAGAATTTATCATCAACATCAGAGGCGGCCAGTGTAATCACTTAATTGTCAGGCATTACTTTTTCAGCAGGCAGGGATTTGGAGTTGAACGAAAAGCAGAACTGGCAGATGGTTGATGCAATGCCATCCTTCAATATCTGCTGCTCTGCTCTTAAACCACATCTGCTAAGTCAAAAGCTGTTTTAATAGTGACTTCAACAGACTGAAAAAGAAAGAAAACAAATAAACAAGACAAAAGCAGATGAGATAAGGCTACTTATGATGGCAATCTGGAGGAAGATTAGGTTCTACTGGACGTTTGTAGCATTTCTGTACCCATGTCTAAAAAGGTCAAAATTGCTCCAGCTGGAGAAATAAAAAATGGCACAAACGAGCCACAAACCAAAGTGAATATTTGTCTAACTGTTCATCATTATGTTGCTGTTAGAGATGTCGACCAGCCGATAGTTTAAAATCATCCAATGATCAAGGCCGATTATATCCTGTCAATCAAAAAAGGGCGGGAAAACACATCGATTTCGTGCTGTGTGTAAAGATGTGTGGAATGATGACAAAACTGCAGTTTTGCAGCGGAAGTGAGCCATTTAAACCAAAAAGTTATATTTTGGTCTCATCCATCAACAAAACATTGTTCCATTAGCCTTTTTGGCTTGTCCAC